>JBAJFG010000384.1:380000-870000 GCA_037903475.1 Ancylostoma caninum | reverse complement strand
TTTCTATTTGTACGGGTGATTTCGCAATAACTTACAGTTTTCGCCGTTCAAATGCATATGGTAATGTTTCAAATCTGGGATGAATTCCTAGTAGAATTTGTGGTGCTCAGTAAATTTGCGAGGTGATTTGCTTTATTTTCTATTGGTATAGGTGATTTCGCAATAACTTACAGTTTTCGCCGTTCAAATGCATATGGTAATGTTTCAAATCCGGGATGAATTCTCAGTAAAATTTGCGGTGCTCAGTAAATTTGCGAGGTGATTTGCTCAATTTTCTATTTGTACGGGTGATTTCGCAATAACTTACAGTTTTCGCCGTTCAAATGCATATGGTATTGTTTCAAATCTGGGATGAATTCCCAGTAAAATTTGCGGTGCTCAGTAAATTTGCGAGGTGATTTGCTCAATTTTCTATTTGTACGGGTGATTTCGCAATAACTTACAGTTTTCGCCGTTCAAATGCATATGGTATTGTTTCAAATCTGAGATGAATTCCTAGTAAAATTTGTGGTGCTCAGTAAATTTGCGAGGTGATTTGCTTTATTTTCTATTGGTATAGGTGATTTCGCAATAACTTACAATTTTCACCGTTCAAATACGTATGGTAGTGTTTCGAATCTGCATATTTCGTAACATATTTATTGTGATCACTTGATCAGTCACATTATTTCACTGTGTTTCTCCATATCTCCGATGTATGTTTCTCACCACTTGTTTATTGCCGAATATCTAGCAGTTATTTTGGACAGCGGATCAACGTCGCTCAGAATGCTAACCATATAGCAAATGTAGGCTGATTCGTAGTATTTCATTATGTATTTGCTATGCACTTTGCTGTACACGTTTTTTTGCTTTTTGAATGTTTCTCGCAGTTAAATAAATGTAAGAATACGTTCTTCTCCGTGTATATGACTTGTGGTTCTTCACGCGAAACACAAGTTGGGCTGCGTATGAGGAATCGTGCAGCTGTAGACCGTATAGTTGACGGCTGATGTGCTTCTCATTCGAACGGTAAGCGGCCGAGAAAAAATTCCGCGGCGATCGTAAGGGTGAGATGAAATTTTTCTGGATTTGCTGGAAACTTTTCTGAGATCTCAACATTCCTTGCAAACTGGTGTCGTCGTGTGCGAATTTGCTTTTCTCGGTCGTTTGTTGGCGTTTTGCGAAACTCAAAGCGATTGGAAGCAACCAAACACTGGTGCTTCTGGGTGGTCGTCTGGTCGTTTCGACGTGGGTGGTCCGGTTTGGCAGCTTTGGTTGTCGAATATTGCGACTCTCACCGTTCGTTCGCTGGCGATCTCCAGCAAGCAACCGCTGGTGTTCCTGGGTGGTCGTCTAGGTGTTTCGACGTGGGTGGTCCAGTTTTGGCAGCTTTGGTTGTCGAATATTGCGGCTCTCGCTGTTCGTTTGCCGGCGACCTCCAGTGAATCGTCGTGTGTGGTCTTCAATTGCGTCAAATACCTGATTGATTCTGTCAGCGCTATATGCTCAGTTTAAAGATTAAGCCATGCATGTCGAGTTCATCTAAAGAGAAACTGCGAACGGCTCATTAGAGCAGATGTCACTTATTCGGAAAGTCCTTTTGGATAACTGCGGCAATTCTGGAGCTAATACATGCGAATAAACCCTGACTTTCGAAAGGGTGCAATTATTAGAGCAAATCAATCACCTTCGGGTGTAGTTTGCTGACTCTAAATAACGCTGCATATCGGCGGCTTGTCCGCCGATATTCCGAAAAAGTGTCTGCCCTATCAACCTGATGGTAGTCTATTAGTCTCCCATGGTTATTACGGGTAACGGAGAATAAGGGTTCGACTCCGGAGAGGGAGCCTTAGAAACGGCTACCACATCCAAGGAAGGCAGCAGGCGCGTAACTTATCCACTCTTGAAGAGATGAGATAGTGACTAAAAATAAAAAGACCATTCCTATGGAACGGTCATTTCAATGAGTTGATCATAAACCTTTTTTCGAGGATCAAGTGGAGGGCAAGTCTGGTGCCAGCAGCCGCGGTAATTCCAGCTCCACTAGTGTAAATCGTCATTGCTGCGGTTAAAAAGCTCGTAGTTGGATCTGAGTCGCATGCAGTGGTTCGCCTTTGGCGTTAATCGCTGTTGCGACTATTTGCTGGTTTTCTACTGAAGTTTCGGCTTCTTTAGTGGCTAGCGAGTTTACTTTGAATAAATTAGAGTGCTCAGAACAAGCGTTTGCTTGAATGCTCGATCATGGAATAATAAAAGAGGACTTCGGTTCTATTTATTGGTTCAGGAACTGAAATAATGGTTAAGAGAGACAATTCGGGGGCATTCGTATCCCTGCGCGAGAGGTGAAATTCGTGGACCGCAGGGGGACGCCCTAAAGCGAAAGCATTTGCCAAGAATGTCTTCATTAATCAAGAACGAAAGTCAGAGGTTCGAAGGCGATTAGATACCGCCCTAGTTCTGACCGTGAACTATGCCATCTAGCGATCCGATGGGGTATTGTTGCCTTGTCGAGGAGCTTCCCGGAAACGAAAGTCTTTCGGTTCCTGGGGTAGTATGGTTGCAAAGCAGAAACTTAAAGAAATTGACGGAATGGCACCACCAGGAGTGGAGCCTGCGGCTTAATTTGACTCAACACGGGAAAACTCACCCGGCCCGGACCGTAAGGATTGTCATATATTCGAAAGCTCTGTCTCGATTTGGTGGTTGGTGGTGCATGGCCGTTCTTAGTTGGTGGAGCGATTTGTCTGGTTTATTCCGATAACGAGCGAGACTCTAGCCTGCTAAATAGTGGCTGGATTTTTACGTCCAGTCTACTTCTTAGAGGGATAAGCGGTGTTTAGCCGCACGAGATTGAGCGATAACAGGTCTGTGATGCCCTTCGATGTCCGGGGCTGCACGCGCGCTACAATGGAAGAATCAGCTGGCCTATCCATTGCCGAAAGGCATTGGTAAACCGTTGAAACTCTTCCGTGACCGGGATAGGGAATTGTAATTATTTCCCTTGAACGCGGACTTCCTAGTAAGTGTGAGTCATCAGCTCACGCTGATTACGTCCCTGCCATTTGTACACACCGCCCGTCGCTGTCCGGGGACTGAACTCGTGCCCAGAGGACTGCGGACTGCTGTATCGAGGCCTTCGGGTCGCGTTATGGCGGGAAACAGTTCAATCGCAATGGCTTGAACCGGGTAAAAGTCGTAACAAGGTATCTGTAGGTGAACCTGCAGATGGATCATCGTCGAAGCCTTATGGTTCCTTTGATCCTGAGAAACCAACGTGCTAGTCTTCACGACTTTGTCGGGAAGGTTGGGAGTATCGCCCACCGTTACAGCCCTACGTAAGGTGTCTATGTGCAGCAAGAGTCGTTACTGGGTGGCGGCAATGATTGCTGTGTGAAGTTCGCGTTTCGCTGAGCTTTAGACTTGATGAGCATTGCATGAATGCCGCCTTACTGCTTGTGTTGGTGGTTGAGCATTAGGCTAACGCCTGATGCGGCACCTGTCTGTCAGGAAACCTTAATGATCTGCTAACGCGGACGCCAGTACAGCAATAACTTTTTACGTTTAATGTTTGCAGAATCGTGACTTTACGTCACAATCGACTAGCTTCAGCGATGGATCGGTCGATTCGCGTATCGATGAAAAACGCAGCTAGCTGCGTTATTTACCACGAATTGCAGACGCTTAGAGTGGTGAAATTTTGAACGCATAGCGCCGTTGGGTTTTCCCTTCGGCACGTCTGGTTCAGGGTTGTTTATATCTACTACAGTGTAGCTTGTGGCACTGTTTGTCGAACGGCACTTGCATTTAGCGATTCCCGTTCTAGATCAGAATATATTGCAACATGTACGTTAGCTGGCTAGTTTGCTAACGTGCACTGAATGACAGCAAACTCGTTGTTGCTGCTGAATCGTTTACCGACTATAAAACGTTTTGGCGGTGGCTAGTATGACAACGATGTTTCTGTTATTTGCAATGCAACCTGAGCTCAGGCGTGACTACCCGCTGAACTTAAGCATATCATTTAGCGGAGGAAAAGAAACTAACAAGGATTCCCTTAGTAACGGCGAGTGAACGGGGAGAAGCCCAGCGCTGAATCTCTCGGTGTTACACCGTTGAGAAATGTAGCGTATAGGTGTGGCTTTCAGTTTGTGCTGCATGTCCAAAGTCCCTTTGATAGGGGCCACATTCCCGAGAGGGTGCGAGACCTGTGCGGACAGTGGAGCAAGCTGTACGGCCATATCTTGGAGTCGGGTTGCTTGAAAGTGCAGCCTAAAGTGGGTGATAAACTTCATCTAAGGCTAAATATAGACGCGAATTCGATAGCAAACAAGTACTGTGAAGGAAAGTTGCAAAGAACTTTGAAGAGAGAGTTCAAGAGAACGTGAAATCGCTGGAGTGGAACCGGAGAGAGTTGACGTAGTCGGGTAACTAAGTTTTCCAAAGTCGCTTAATTGTGACGGCGGAAGATGTATGTTGCCTATGGCTGCGCTGACAGCACTGGCTGTGCGTTCCGAACCGCTTGCGTTGCCCACTTCGGTGGTGTCTTGTCTGCGGGTAGGTTTGTCGTGGCTAGTGTTTTATCCTGCTTGCAGGGTGTCAGTGTGAAAGTCGACCACCTCTCCGACCCGTCTTGAAACACGGACCGAGGAGTGTAACTTGTACGCGAGTCAAAGGGTGGAAAACCCCATGGCGAAATGAAAGTAAAGGTCGGTTAACCGGCTGACATGGGATCCGCTTTTCGAGGCGGCGCACCATGGCCCTGTCTCGTCTGCTTGCAGATGGGCAGCGGTAGAGCGTACAGGTTGCGACCCGAAAGATGGTGAACTATGCCTGAGCAGGACGAAGTCAGAGGAAACTCTGATGGAAGTCCGTATCGGCTCTGACGTGCAAATCGATCGATAGATTTGGGTATAGGGGCGAAAGACTAATCGAACCATCTAGTAGCTGGTTCCCTCCGAAGTTTCCCCCAGGATAGCTGGAGTTCTTTGCGGTTATATCCGGTAAAGCGAATGATTAGAGGACTTGGGGTCGAAACGACCTCAACCACGAATTTCACCTCTCGCGCAGGGATACGAATGCCCCCGAATTGTCCCTCTTAACCATTATTTCAGTTCCTGAACCAATAAATAGAACCGAAGTCCTCTTTTATTATTCCATGATCGAGCATTCAAGCAAACGCTTGTTCTGAGCACTCTAATTTATTCAAAGTAAACTCGCTAGCCACTAAAGAAGCCGAAACTTCAGTAGAAAACCAGCAAATAGTCGCAACAGCGATTAACGCCAAAGGCGAACCACTGCATGCGACTCAGATCCAACTACGAGCTTTTTAACCGCAGCAATGACGATTTACACTAGTGGAGCTGGAATTACCGCGGCTGCTGGCACCAGACTTGCCCTCCACTTGATCCTCGAAAAAAGGTTTATGATCAACTCATTGAAATGACCGTTCCATAGGAATGGTCTTTTTATTTTTAGTCACTATCTCATCTCTTCAAGAGTGGATAAGTTACGCGCCTGCTGCCTTCCTTGGATGTGGTAGCCGTTTCTAAGGCTCCCTCTCCGGAGTCGAACCCTTATTCTCCGTTACCCGTAATAACCATGGTAGACTAATAGACTACCATCAGGTTGATAGGGCAGACACTTTTTCGGAATATCGGCGGACAAGCCGCCGATATGCAGCGTTATTTAGAGTCAGCAAACTACACCCGAAGGTGATTGATTTGCTCTAATAATTGCACCCTTTCGAAAGTCAGGGTTTATTCGCATGTATTGGCTCCAGAATTGCCGCAGTTATCCAAAAGGACTTTCCGAATAAGTGACATCTGCTCTAATGAGCCATTCGCAGTTTCTCTTTAGATGAACTCGACATGCATGGCTTAATCTTTAAACTGAGCATATAGCGCTGACAGAATCAATCAGGTATTTGACGCAATTGAAGACCACACACGACGATTCAACAAGAAAGTCTCTTCTTCTTTCTTCAACTCATCCACTGGTATGACGAGTCGATCTAACTCGAACATTTTATTCAGCAATTCTGTCTCAGTCATCTCAGCTATTGCCGTGAGTTGGTGCTTATGGTGTCATCGCCAATAACGTCTGTAGGCAAAGCACCTCTACCATGAATACTGGGGCCGAACACCGTTTTAGCAACATACTAGCCCGATGGCATTTGCACAGACGTGGTATTCGGAGGTAGCAGTTGGTAGTAGTAGTCCAACCCTACTAGGGTGCGAGGGTTCTGATGCTCTCCTCTGACTCGAGGATTACATATGCACAGTTCTTTCGACTGTAGGAAATGTTTATCCTCCTCAGATAACTTAACCGATGAGAAACCTCTAGTGAGTACAGGTTTTGTTTGCGTTGTTATGTCAACCTGTCTGCCGAAGGCAGTGCAAACTTTCAGGGAGACCAAGCTGCTTTGGAAGCTTTCAGTATGGCCGCCTATTCCTGACATACTACAGATCTCCGTTGATTGTTTCGGAAGACCGAGTTCCTCAGCAATGCCTTCCCGGACTAGCGTTTTTTGCGCTCCGGTGTCGAAGAAGAATAATATTTTCTCGAATGGACTTGTTCTACGGTTCCATACGCTGCCTTCTGCAGTCATTAGGACAATCTGCTCCTTATTTCTGTCGAGCTGGTTCTCTGTAATAGGCTGCGTTTCGAGGCATGCGTCGTTCAATGACTGCGTGTTGAGAAACGGCCTTTCACTTGACCTGTTGTTGTTCCAGGAGCTTCTCCCTCCCCTGATAGGATTTGCGTTCCTTTGATATAGGGGATTGTGTGCTCTATGCTGAATCACAGGTCTTTGTCTTTGGTTATGGCCTTGCTTGTTGCCTTTCCGAATCTGTTGGAAAGCACAGGCTCACATGATGCCTTCTTCCGCAACGCAAGCAGTTTGCTTTTGTGCATTGGTTGCTGTTGTGCTCATTGATACAGCATTTCCAACTCAGCTTTCGGTCCTTAACGATCTTTCCTCATACTTATATATCGGTTGCCGAGTTGCAGTTCACATCTGCATGAGTAATCGATTTGCAGAATACATATTCATTTGAGTTAGAGCTTTGTTGCTCACTCCGGGTGGACTCATTCTCTTTTCAGCATGTTCCCTCTTTGTGAAGTTCCGTAGGCGCGATTCTACGTACTTTTTAGCATCAATTTGCTTTTCGAGTTCTTCCATGATGCAGTCGATTTTGGTCTCCACCTGCTCTTGTGTGGAGATTAGCACGTTTTTTACAATGCTATACGGAAATTTCTCTAGAATTTTTTCCCTCCACAGAGCGTCCTGCATATTGCGGATATCTTGCCCTGCAGAGACCATTTGTCTAACTAACAACTTTGTCCTGAAGACAAAGAGGACACAATCAGGTTGAAATAAAACCAAAACCGGAGGAGACCGTTATAACAAAGGTCCACAAAAACTCCAGGAAAAGGTGTGTAAATACAGAAAACACCAAAAAACACTCTCAACTAACTATGGCGTTCATTTTCCACAAGAAACCCATAGTATACAGCGCAAAAACACTGAGTACTTTGCTCGATAAGTTTAGAACATACATTGAAGAAGTTTCTCCTACTGGGGACGTAAACAATCAGGACGAAGAATTCACCACTGCCATAGATTTGATAGCCGGCGGTATCAAGCTTATACAGCAAAGCCATGACGCACTTCAAACTCTAGTTAACAAACTAGAAAAGGAGTTCGACGTGCTAAATCTAAAGGGCAACCAAAAAGAGCTAGTAAGTGAGGTCGAAGAAATAGACAATAAAACTTACTTCAACGAGAAAATCGCACCAGCCAATGACATGGTATATGCGCTAGAGACTCGTTTGACTGAAGCACGCACAAAAGCCCACAAAATCGCTCAGAAACTTGGAATTGATCCACAAAGGAGTCCGTCAGAAGTCAGTGTCGGTGAAAGAGAGGACGTCATTTGCAGGACTCTCAAACCAAAACAATTACAGTTACCAAAATTCTATGGTGACGAAGAAGACTGTTTTCGAAACCTTAGTTCACGAAAACAAAGTGCTAAGCATAGTCGAGAAAATGCTACTTCTCAAAGATAGCCTTAAAGTAAGGGCTGAATTAGCAGTCAGAGGGATAAAACTCGTTATCAAAAACTATGAATGGATGATAAATGCGCTCAAAAAGAAGTATGGCAACAAACCTACCAACAGAGCCAAGATTGCCCAGAAACTAGTTGATATGCGACCTGCCGCAAACAACGCAGAGAGTTGCACATACGTATACGACAAGAAATGTATGCTTATCAATCAAATGGTCTCTGCAGGGCAAGATATCCGCAATATGCAGGACGCTCTGTGGAGGGAAAAAATTCTAGAGAAATTTCCGTATAGCATTGTAAAAAAAACGTGCCAATCTCCACACAAGATCAGGAGGAGACCAAAATCGAGTGCATCATGGAAGAACTCGAAAAGCAAATTGATGCTAAAAAGTACGTAGAATCGCGCCTACGGAACTTCACAAAGAGGGAACATGCTAAAAAGAGAATGAGTCCACCCGGAGTGAGCAAAAAAGCTCTAACTCAAATGAATATGTATTCTGCAAATCGATTACTCATGCAGATGTGAACTGCAACTCGGCAACCGATATATAAGTATGAGGAAAGATCGTTAAGGACCGAAAGCTGAGTTGGAAATGCTGTATCAATGAGCATAACAGCAACCAATGCACAAAAGCAAACTGCTTGCGTTGCGGAAGAATGCATCATGTGAGCCTGTGCTTTCCAACAGATTCGGAAAGGCAACAAGCAAGGCCATAACCAAAGACAAAGACCTGTGATTCAGCATAGAGCACACAATCCCCTATATCAAAGGAACGCAAATCCTATCAGGGGAGGGAGAAGCTCCTGGAACAACAACAGGTCATATGAAAGGCCGTTTCTCAACACGCAGTCATTGAACGACGCATGCCTCGAAACGCAGCCTATTACAGAGAACCAGCTCGACAGAAATAAGGAGCAGATTGTCTTAATGACTGCAGAAGGCAGCGTATGGAACCGTAGAACAAGTCCATTCGAGAAAATATTATTCTTCTTCGACACCGGAGCGCAAAAAACGCTAGTCCGGGAAGGCATTGCTGAGGAACTCGGTCTTCCGAAACAATCAACGGAGATCTGTAGTATGTCAGGAATAGGCGGCCATACTGAAAGCTTCCAAAGCAGCTTGGTCTCCCTGAAAGTTTGCACTGCCTTCGGCAGACAGGTTGACATAACAACGCAAACAAAACCTGTACTCACTAGAGGTTTCTCATCGGTTAAGTTATCTGAGGAGGATAAACATTTCCTACAGTCGAAAGAACTGTGCATATGTAATCCTCGAGTCAGAGGAGAGCATCAGAACCCTCGCACCCTAGTAGGGTTGGACTACTACTACCAACTGCTACCTCCGAATACCATGTCTGTGCAAATGCCATCGGGCTAGTATGTTGCTAAAACGGTGTTCGGCCCCAGTATTCATGGTAGAGGTGCTTTGCCTACAGACGTTATTGGCGATGACACCATAAGCACCAACTCACGGCAATAGCTGAGATGACTGAGACAGAATTGCTGAATAAAATGTTCGAGTTAGATAGACTCGTCATACCAGTGGATGAGTTGAAGAAAGAAGAAGAGACTTTCTTGTACTTCCAAGAATACTCGAAGAAAATCGAGTTTAGGAATGGAATCACTACAGCGCCTCTGCTGCTGAAAGATAGTGTCGTCGACCTCGACGACAACTACGCGATAGCATTCTGGAGACTTCTCTCTCTCTCTCTTTCTCTCTCTGGAAACAGCTTCAATCCAACGAATCTCAGCGTTCGTGGTACTGCAAGACTTTCGATGAATATCTCAGGACAAATGTCACTGAGGGAGTAATCGAACGCGATGCGAGCAATGCAGTGTGCTATTACATGCCACATTCCGGTGTTTGGCGCCTACAAAAGCCAAAACCCCTCAGAATCGTTCTTGACGCTTCGTCAGAAGAGGCGAGTCACCTCTCCCTCAATGATGTTATCCACACGGGAGAGTCCTTCGTGAACAAAATTCACGATATTTTGGTAGCCAGCAGGACGAGCAAAATAATAATTCTCTGCGACATACAGGCTGCTTTCACACAAATCAGGTTGAAGGATGAACAAAAAGCGATGTGCAAATTCCTATGGGTTCGAGACATAAACCGCCCCCCCCAACCAAAGGCAACATCGTTCAATACCAGTTCACAAGGTTGCCGTTCGGCTTAACGGCTTCGCCGAGTATTCTCAATATGGTGATATTGGCGTATCTCAACCACAAAAACACAGTGACTGCCAAAGAGATCGCTGCAAATTTGTATGTGGACAGCATACTCCTCAAGCCAGATATTGTAGAAGAAGCATTACAGAAGTATCATGCTTCTAAGGCAGTCTCCTCCGAGATCGGCATGAACTTACGCGAGTACATTTCAAACTTGAGCGAAGTCAACGCAGCCATCCCCGAGAACGACAGATTGCAAGGAAGATTTATAAAGTTCTTGGGCGTTGAATATAACACGGAAAACGACGACTTCCTCGTAAATACTCGAATACCGAGAAAACGCGGCTAACGAAAAGAGACATCGTCAGCCAACTGAACTCAGTGTACGATCCTATGGGTTTAACGGGTCCACTGATGATAAAAATGAAAGCGCTCATGCGTGAAATCTACGGGACCGGAGTGGCCTGGAAAGATACCATTCCTGTCGAAATGCAACGTAAATGGAATAACGCTTGCAAGGAAGTCAATAATGACCCTGAGCATTCCGAGACCGGCATTCTCCATTAGCACCGCTGATACAGGCATGTGTCTTTGGACATTCTGCGATGCGAGCAAAATAGCAAAAGCAGCCTGCACATACCAGCAAAATAGCAATAGCAGCCTGCAAAATAGCAATAGCAGCCCGCAAGATTTGAGCGCCCGTGAGGTGACTCAACTAATCAGCGGAAAAACCCGTCTCACACCAAAGAAGATGGTTCAAACAATACCCAGACTGGAATTGCTAGACATCCTAGTGGGACTGAGATTGGCAAAGACAATAGTAAACTCTTTGTCCATCAAAGTTGCGAGCATCGACGTCGCAAGCGACAGCGAAATAGCATTGGCTTGGATGAAGTCATCTCGCAAACCACCTCCGTTCGTGAGCAATCAGAGGGATCGCATTCTGAAACTGAAGTCTCAGTTTGAAGTAAGGGGGATATCGGTGAACTTCTACCATCTCCCTACGCAATATGACCCTACGGATGCTGGGACAAGAGACGTTGTGGCTACCGATCTAGTACACCACGACTGGCTTAGAGGGCCACAGTGGCTAAGACAGGACCCGACTGAGTTGTCACTCAGATCCATCGAAAACATCTATGAAAGGATAGAGATCGATGTGGATGAAATCATCCAACCTAATATTGTAGCCCCACCAAGGCCAATGACAGCTCCACCTGAGCAATTCTTCGAATTAGCACGCTTTTCACAATACTCGAAAGTGCTTCGCGTGATGGCTATCATCGGCAAACTCGTCCGATCATGGGTTGACAAATGCAACACCCACAGAGCCACGCCTATAACTTTTCGAATAGTTAACGATTTCTCGGGCGACAAAGAAGTCACCACAGATGACGTTCGGCTCAGAGGGAGGCTACTGTTCACCTCACAACATAGAGGTATCAGCGTGGAAGAACTAACGAAAAACTTCCCAAAGTTCAACATCGTTAGGGATGAACATGGAATAATTCGTCATGAGTCCCGAATACAAAACGCTGTTCTGCCTCGCGACATTAGGTCGCCAATCCATGTGCCTAATAACTCAGACCTGGCACGGCTACTCCTTACACACATTCATCGTGTGAATGCTCATTGTGGAAATGACCACACACTTGCCATAACTTGGCAGAGGTTTTGGATTCCCCAACCCTCGAGGGCAGTGAAGAAATTTGCTGCCATGGACTACTCTTCGGAACTCCAGGGATGTCACCTCTCCCAAGAGAACGAGTGGTCATCACAAAACCATTCCAAAACGTGGGATGCGATTTCCTTGGACCGTATTATACGGATAAAGGAGAGAAAATGTACATCTGTCTCTACACATGCCTCACAACGAGAGCTGTCCACTTGGAAGTTGTAGGAAACATGACAGCAAGTGCATGCCTGAACTGCTTCGTGCGATTTGTTTCCCGTAGAGATGTCCCAAAGTTAATGCGGACAGATTGCGGAACAAACTTCAAGCTCGGCCAATTTGTCTTTGAGAAACCACTCGAGAAAAATGATGAATCGGACTCTTCGGTGATGACATACAGTGCATCGAAGGCACGAAATGGATCTTCAATCCACCAGGTGCACCATGGATGGATGGTGCTTGGGAGAGATTGGTTGGATCTGTGGAACGATGCTTCTCAAAAGCGGACGCAAGAGACTGTCGTTCGTGGACATGACAACAACAATGACAAGCATAGAAGCGATCATAAATACGCGCCCCTTGAAGGCAGCACTCACGAAAATTTTTGGGTTGAAGATTTCGCGGAATATAGGGGTTTTAGAGACGATGAACTCATTGGCAACGATGAAGTAGCGTGAAACACGCGAAAAACACAGAAAATGATGGCGGTATTTCATGTGTGTCCACAGTACGGACGAGTGTTCCGTGATGGGTCCCGCCACGGAACCCTGCAAATGGTACGAATTTCATAAACACGCCCCCGCTGAACCACATGCGCACACCCTGTCAACGGCGTTAGTTGGCGCGAAGGAACCCTAATGTCCAGAGCGGTAGATGTGTCCACGGCAGTATCTTCGCAGGTAGGCGGCCATTCAAGGTGTTCAACATACTGTTGCGATTGTTCAGCGGCCGGCTACATGGTAAGTGACTCAATTCAGAAGTGAAAATTTCCGTGAGTGCTGCCTTTAACCAAGGTAAGCACGTCGGATCTCAGCGAGATTCCACTACGGCCGGTCAAGATCTGAAACAGACTTTGATCCCCATCTTATCCAGTCGATGTCTCAAGCGAAAAAAGAGCTTTCGTTCTCGGAAAACATCGTCAACAAATTTTGGGAGCGGTGGAATACCGAATACCTGTGCTTTGCGTGAAAGCCAGACAAAGAACTTGGAACAGCCAAGGCATAATTCTTTGTTTCCATGTGTGGGCGAAATCGTCATAGTGGAACAAGAACTAATCCCCAGAGGAAAGTGGGTTTGTGGCAAAATAGTGGAGCTGATCAGTAGCGCAGATGGCTTAATAGGATCGGCAAAGATACTAATGCGGAGACAGAATATCTTACGAAGACCACTCAACAAGATATTCCCATTGGAAATTCGCAGTGCTGAGGAAACCACTGGCGACCATACGTCAGAGTCCCATGATCCCACGCATGAGCATGAACAGTACGGGAGAAGAGGAACATCTGAAATAAGTTCTGTTACGGAAGTGTACCCCAACAAAGAACACCCTGCAGGAATGCACCACGTGCCTCTAAAACACGAGCATACGAGGTCATACAAGAGTTTGAGCGGCAACTAGGCACACAACCTACTCATTCTAGCAGCTTCTCGTCGAAATGGGTTGTACTACGAATTCTCTTGTACATGATAAATGCCGCATCAGCACAAATTACTACCACTGCAATATGCCACAACGGCATGATACGAACAAAACCTGCAGGCGAACAGTTTGAACTTTGCTTCAACAAAGAATGCAAGAGTTTCAAAGTATCCGAAGAGCTTGAATTCAAAATGCCACCTTCGGCATTGGATAAGAAAGCTAACATTTCGCTACGATTTCGGAATACCAATCTGACGGAATTCGTTGAATGTGCGCCTACTCCATTTTGCGACCATTCAAGACAGTTCATGACAGCAGGATTGTAGGGAAACCCGCACTGCTGGCCTACGGGCGTCACAGCGACGGTAGCAGCAATACAGTATTTTACAGTAACTACCGTTATAATTTTGGTCTCAGTAACCAAAAATGTGTGGAACGACCACGAAATACGGCTGAACCAGCACGAGAAATCTATGAGAAATCTATACACTGCGCTCATTCAATCCAAAACCACTTACGGTCTCTACATCCGTGGTTATCGCAGTGTTGCTGACAACAGCATTAAATGGCGCAGATGCATGCATGTCATTGAGCGCCACTTCAGCTATGCAGCGTTGATGCGGCTGACGACTTCATGGGCTAGGTTGCCATCGGCTGAGAGTGCTGAGCCGAGATACTTAAAGTAGTCGGTTCTTGGAAGGTCACTGCCATCAACCTGAATGGTGGCGGGCTCATTCATATCGGTCGTCATATACTCAGTCTTCTTGACATTGAGCTGAGGACCGAACTGCGCTAGACGTTCGCTCCAGGTCTGTCTGTCGTTCAAGGTCCTCTTTTTGTTCAGATGCGAGCACGACGTCATCTGCGTACAGCAGAGTCCATGGCATCGGTCTCTGGAGATCTCTCGTAACAGCGTCCATGATGATGATGAAGAGATGTGGTGAGAGGGATGATCGTTGATGTACACCTACGGAGATGGGAAATTCCGCTGACGTGTCCGCGGCCGCCTGCACTCGACTCTTCGTGTCCGCGTAGAGAATCCTAACCTACTCGATAAGCTCCTCTGGAATGCCGTGCCACCGCAGCGCGTACCAGATGACTTCATGTGGCACGCGATCGAAGGCTTTCTCCAGATCGAGGAATGCTAGATGCAGTGGTTCTGCTTCTCCCAATGTTCCTCGATCATCAGTCGAGCCGCATGAATTGCATCCGTTGGTCCGCAGTTGGCTACGAACCCACACTGGTTCGCGTAACTCGGATGATGTCGCGTATTCGGCGGTTGATAATGCGTTCGAATATTTTCATACTGTAAGACAGTAGACGTATTGGCGACAGTTTGAGCAATCCGCAGGGTTGCCTTTCCTCTTCCAGATCGCGATTGTGGTACTCTTCTGCCAATCCACAGGGGTCTTCTTCTCTGCGATGATCTGGTTGAAGAACGACGTCAGCCATTCAGCTGAGTTCCAGTGTCTCGACTTCCATAGTTCCGCCGCTACGTCATCAGGACCCATCGCTTTTCCTGGTTTCATCCGCTTTAGCGCAGCCATAGTTTCATCCAATGTGATCGGATGAATAGGACCGTAAGTTGGCGGTAATTGTGGAATGGGTGGATGGCTGAATTCCTCTGTGGAGATCTTCTCGGAGTAGTCACACCACCTCTTCGTTGCCTTCCTGTGGTCTGATATGAGATGATCGTGTTCGTCGTTAACTCCGTAGAACTTTTCGAGTCTTCGGCCTGCCGCTGGCGAGACCTCGCCAGTCGGTAGATGATGTGTTCCCCGCCATCTTTCTCATCTAGCTTCTTGCTAACATTGTCGTAGTGCTCAGCCTTCGTGGCAGCCACAGCCTTCTTTGCTGCTTTCTTCGCTTCTAGATACTTCTGCCAGTTACAATGAGGTACTCGCGATCGCGGATAACTTCGAATTGCCAGTGGAATGGATCTCTAGGACAGAAGCATAGGATAATTTCGTAGCCTGTCGTAATCGTATGGTATGCGTCTGCAAAAATTTCAAAGCTCCGCAGAGCTGCCACTGTCCGAGAAATGCTCTCAGAGACATCCTGGCAAATAGCAACAATCGCTTGCACATAACCACACCATCGGTAGAGATTACCTCGCACAAAAGCGAGATATATGCGACGACAGCAGAAACCGATGTGGTGCTAGTCATGAAATCAGCCATACTTATCGAAAGTGCTGACTTCGTCCTCGAACAACCATGCTCCATGTGGTTTGAAGAGGTCGTAAGCTGCTACAATTGCCAAGACGGCGCTGTAGTGAGAACGCACTGTCTCACAAAGGAAACGAATTCAGTGATCGTCCAGTGCGAAGGCTATGCATTCACTGTTGAATGTGGCCTCTCAAATAAAACTGCCAATGTACGACTCGAATTTGGAAGTGCAATAGTTGCAGAAAAATGTCGATCAATCTGTGATGACAACGACATTTCCCTTGAATTACATGGAGTACTGCACCCCAGACAAACTTTCGGAACTTCCGCGGAGCTTGTTCGGAACTTGCGCGGGTGACCCGACGGAAGTTCCGAATAAGCTCCGCGGAAGTTCCGAACTGGCTCCGCGGAAGTTCCGAACTAGCTCCGCGGAAGTTCCGAAATCGAACAGGAGTGACGTAATTCGTGCATTATAAAGTCAATCATAATTCGAGTAATAAGCTGAAATGGGCCAACATGGAGTGATGAACACCTCCAGGGTCCCGATGCCAAAAATCGTGGGATCATAAATCCCACCACCGATCGTTCCACCACGTAGCACTAGTTGCGCATGTAGTAACTATGTTTACTGAAGATGAGCTTCAAGCAGGTCTGCCCTCTGAGTGTGCTACGTATCCGCGTCAGGTTTCAAAATCAATGATAACATGGAAAAATTCCTCTTTGGTAAAAATCTGTCAAATTTTCGTATTTATGGGAATAATCCCAGGCGTACATTTATCTGACACGAGTTTTACCCGAAATTCGACATTAAAGATGTCATTATTGGGGCATCCCGAAGTGAATTTCGAGGAAAAAATAGCGTAAAAATTTTTGTATTCTACACGGCTTCTTATTTGGTTAGCCGAAGTTAATCAAGAACATATCAATATAAAAATTGGACAAAAACATGTCATTTGATCTGTTAGTTTCTTGGATCATTCCATCTCTCTCGAAGCTCCGCGGAAGTTCCGAAAAGTGTCAAGCTCCGCGGAAGTTCCGAAGCTACTTTCTTCTCTGCGTCTCCATTCGAAACTTGCGCGGAACCTGCGCGGAACTTCCGAAAAAATCGACGAGTGACGTCATATTTCCGCGGAGGTTCCGAAAATCGAGCTCTAGTAGTAAATCAGGCTCCGCGGAAGTTCCGAAAATCGGCAAGCTCCGCGGAAGTTCCGAAAATCGGCAAGCTCCGCGGAAGTTCCGAAAGTTTGTCTGGGACTATCACCCCACATATTTCGCTCAAACTATATTTGAAAGCAGCGAATCACGATCAGGATACTGGGCTAATTTCAAGGATATTCACATACCTGACTTGAAACCCCTTAGCAATCCTCATCGAAAAGCACTGGAAATCCGCTTTAATCGCCGGGAGAACAGTTATCATAGCACTTGGCTTGACGTACATATATGGCCCTATCATGATCATCATGGTCGCAAAGGTCGTCCCATCCCCATTTAGAATAGTTGCCGCAACTATCTGGAACGTTGTGAAAGCGATCGTGACAACGGCACAGCCAAGAAGCTAAGCTCGCACACAGAGCACCACACATATACCTTCACAAAAACCTACCATGCCGAAGCAACGCACTGCTACTTCATCGAATACAACGATTATCAACAACGACTTTCGCATTGACATCAACGGCTATGGTCACCACGGACAACACTATGGCATCACCAACGTGATCTACAATTTTTCTATCGTCCACAGCAAATCCTGTTCTCTAGTCATACCTTTTCCTCCACATTTGCTGTCGTGGGCCGCGCCGGAGTGTTATGCTCCGCATAACGCTTATTTCATAGATACCACTTCATGTTGCCGTTATATCGTATCAATCACCTTTCCATGTTGCTCATTGTTTATACAGATGTGCATTGTAGCGCATCTGGGTTATTGTGATATGATACCGTGCCGCATAAAAGCACGATACTACTGTTATCTACGTCCGTTGACAATTGTACGTGCTTGTGAATACAAGCGTATAATAAAACTAAACCACCAAATCTGCGGCTACAGCAGTACAAACCAATAAGTGGGGAAACCCGCAACCAGTAAGACGGGCACAAAAGCGCCTCTACGCTCTCCACGAGGAAATTCTTCCATACCGAGTCGGTTCTGAACCGCCTGTACAAGTGTAGAATAGTAGAATACTAGTGAAAAGTAGTCACTGTATCCGCTCCAGGAGAGATCCGGGCCAGCCGGTTTCCAGCAACGCAGGCGCATACGATGAAATTTAATATTAAATATTGGGAGACAATGGATTCTCAGTCAACACCCCACGATTGCCTGAAACCCTATTCATGCTTGCGGCGCGTCAAAATTTACGCGCCGATTCACAGTGCAAAGGAGGGGGGTATATACATAGAAAAGAAATCCTGGCAGGTCAGCACTGTTCCTAGTTTTGCCGTTGCGACTGCCGCGCGAACAAACCGCGTTTCCAATTTCGCCGCTTTGGGTCTGCGCGAAAACTTTGGGAAGTTTTGGAGAGGGGCGTAAACTTTGACGCGCCGCAAGCATAAATAACTTTTGAGTCACGTCTACGCAAGCGCGGACCATGGGGAGCGTTCGCACGCGGCAGCGCGACCGCCGCGATTGTTAATCGTCGCGGGCAAGCACGAGACAGTCACAGTGACAGGAGCGGCGGGTCATCTCCTTCCAGGTAGTTGCTTTGGTTGTTTTGTTTTTTCGTTTTTCTTGATTAGCTGCAGTTCTTTGCAGAACACTTTTTGTTCTTTTTCTCCAGTAAGCTCCAAGTAGAGACTATTTCTACATGTTCAATTCGGCTCCTTGGCAAATACCATGGATGGTAGCGTTCATCGCTGCACCCATCTGCTCACGAACGCTGCGGACTTTCGAACACTGTGTTGGGGAAGAGTTTGGAATACATTGTTGGTCCAGTTGAACAACTTTCCCTCCCCTATCAGTGCTCTATTATTCTGTCAGTGTTTTGCTCTTGTTTTTACCGTGTTGTGGGCATTCCGACTTGGTGTCATGCGTTTACATTAGCTGATCTGTTCATGATTCTCAGCAGAGATTTTAGATCTTAGCAGGCTCAAGTTCAGTCTGGTACTTAGTCGGAATGCCCACAATGCGATAAAAACAAGAGCAGAACACTGACAGAACAATAGAGCACTGATAGAGAACAGAAAGTTGTTCAGCTGGACCAACAACTTATTCCAAACTCTTCTCCAACACACTGTTCGGAAGAACGCAGCATTCGTGAATAGATGGGTCCGGCGTTGAACGCTGCCATCCATGGCATTTGCAAGGAGCCGAATTAAATGTGTAGAAGTAGCCCCTACTTAAGCTCCATGTGTGAGTTTTTTCTTTGTCTTGAATGCAGTTGCACACGTAACGCTCCTTCATTCCTATAGTTAGTTTTGTTAAAGTAGTTACTGCAGGTAGGGTTTACCTTTAAGTTAGTGCTCACTAAGAGAAAATTCTCTAGTTTCAATTCTGCTGGTCCATCCATTTTAGTAACTCAGTTGAAGCGGGAATGTAGATGTATTTATAGCCAGTGCAAAACTCGCGACACTCAAATCTTCTTTCTCGCGGATCTAGCGTGTTGACGACTACTGCAGTGATTCTACATAACGTGACACACGGGTCCGAGTCAGAGCGCCGCTTCGCGGCGCTCTGACTCGGACCCGTGTGCCACGTTACCTCCGGGCTAGGTAAACTCAAGAAATCACTGTCATCCACACGAAGCGCAGCTTCGCCGCGCTTCGCGGATGACAGTGATTTTCTGCGAAGCTGCGTAGCTCCTAAACGGTTTGGAGGTTAACTCTTATTATGTTCAACTAGTGGCCCCGTAAGCCACGTTATTGTGCTACTTTCCGTAGTGTGACAGTATTGACCCGTTGTGGTTTTTCGTGCGCGCCAACAGGTTGTGTGAGATTCACACCCTCAACTCGAGCTACACTATCTCACAACTGTATATGTATATCTACATATAACATTATTCAGTCGAAAAAGAGCACATAGCGTAGCGAATGAGAGAAGAGAACTCACAGAATCCGTGAATCAATTTGTTTTGTTGTTTCTATCTCTGTCTTTCGCGAGCAGCGAGCATACCAAGGACAGCGTGAAATACAGAACACAACTGCTTTTGTATTGTACAAACCAGTCGGTCAATAACTCAGTAAGCCAATCATACAAACACACCCTCAGCATCACCACTGTACAGGAAGCTCCAAATGTCCGCAGTCAAGAGGGACGTGGCCACGACGCGGCTTTAGACAGAGACACAGGCGCTCGGCATGCTGCCACTGGTTGGCTGCAGAGTCAGAGAAGCCAGAGGCAGCATAGGGAGCGCCTGTGTCTGATCAAGGAGCCGCGCCATGGCCACGCCCCCTTGACTGCGTACATTTGGAGCTTCCTGTATGTGACTATCCCATCCTTCTAGTTCAAACCAAACTCATTCTAAAAACTTTATACTTTCCCAAAGTTTTGAACAAAAACTGAAAACAAATTATTGTGAAAAGAGAATAAGCATCCCGATCGCTTATTTCCACCAACCTTCTTCGTCATTACTCACCGATATTCACCGACACGACGTGGCTCATTTATACTAAACCAAAAAAGTTCTAAGTGATGATTAAGAAGGTGATCAATACTCAAATCCACGTGGCCTAGGGAAGGGAGATGATCAACAGGGTTGATGGTATAAATGAGTAGGAGCATAAGTTATTGGTTATTTTTCGCTTAAGCTCAGGAAACGAAGATGCTTCATGAGATTGGTGGGATACTTGGGGAGGCGATCCACGGTGTTGGCGGAATACATGGGATGGGTGCGTAAATTATTGCTTAGGCTTTTGCCTGAGCTTCTGGAACGGAATGTAATCCACTGGTTGGGGGGATACATGAGGTGGGTGCGCAAGTTATTTTCTAGACTTTTGTCTGAGTTTCTTGGAAGGGAGGCAATCCACGGGGTTGACGGAATACATGGGGTGGGTGCGTAAGTTATTTTGTAGACTTTTGCCTGAGTTTCTATTAGTGGAGGTGGTCCACGGGGTTGGCGAGAAACATTGGGTGGGAGCGCAGAATATTTTCTAGACTTTTGCTTGAGTTTCTTGGAAGGGAGGCACTCCACGGGGTTGGCGGGGTACATGGGGTGGGTGCGTAAATTATTGTCTAGGCTTTTGCCTGCGTTTCTAGTAAGGGAGTTGGTCCACAGGGTTGACGAGATACATGAGGTGGGTGCGCAAGTTATTTTCTAGACTTTTGCCCGAGTTTCTTGGAAGGGAGGCAACCCACGGGGTTGGCGGGATACATGGGGTGGGTGCGTAAATTATTGTCTAGGCTTTTGCCTGAGTTTCTAGTAAGGGAGTTGGTCCACAGGGTTGACGAGATACATGAGGTGGGTGCGCAATTTATTGTCCAGGCTTTTGTTTGAGTTTCTAGTAAGGGAGGTTTCTAGTAAGGGAGGTGGTCCACGGGGTTGGCGATAAACATTGGGTGGGTGCGCAAGTTACTGTCCAAGTTGATGCCTAAGCTTCTGGAAAGGGGGGTAATCTACGGGGTTGCTGAGATACATGAGGTGGATGCGCAAGTTATTTTCTAGACTTTTGCCTGAGTTTCTTGGAAGGGAGGCAATCCATGGGGTTGGCGGGATATAGGGTTATCAAAAAGTTTCCGGCCTAGAGTACTTCCAAAAGATCTACAGCGAGCAAATTTTGTTGTAGTAAAATACAGGTCCCTCGAACACTAATACACTTTTCATGGCTCGATTTGAATTTTTTCAAACCGTTCAAGGAGCTGCTTTCCTCATTTGACTCAGAGTATCTTTCAACAGCCGACTCTTTGACGTTTTCGACATCCAGTCCCATCGTGCGAAGATGCTGTTTCAAATTTCCAGACAGAAAATAGTTGCTGGGTGCAAGTTCCAAACTATAGGACATGTGATTCAGTAATTCGAATCCACGTTCTCGTGTGGCAGCAAGCGCAACTCTTAATCTGTGGACGGGTGCGCTGTCGAAAAGCATGTGAAACCCACTATGGTTAGGTTAGAAAAAAGGGCCATTATTATTGAATGAGTCAGCTTAAGAGCATGAAACTTGGCATGGTGGATTTGAAGATTTTAGGCTACATGATCGCACTCAAAGTTTTGAGAAAAAAGGGATGGAACAGGTTGAGGCCGGAAACTTTTTGATACCCCTATACATGGGGGGGTGCGTAAATTATTGTCTAGGCTTTTGCCTGAGTTTCTTGGAAGGGAGGCAATCCACGGGGTTGGCGAGATACATGGGGTGGGTGCGTAGATTATTGTCTAGGCTTTTGCCCGAGTTTCTGGAAAGGGAGGTGGTCCACGGGGTTGGCGGTATACATGAGGTGGGTGCGCAATTTATTGTCCAGGCTTTTGTTTGAGTTTCTAGTAAGGGAGGTGGTCCATGGGGTTGATGAGACACATTAGGTGGGTGCGCAAGTTATTGTCTAGGCTTTTGCGCGAGATAGTAACCCCGTGAGTTCCTTGGCTCAAAGTTTCACCGCATTCTATCACTGTTGGTATTAGAGTTCGAGTAGAGTGTCTGCAAACAAACCTAATTAAGCACTTCATTCAGTCTCAACACCTGTCTGAATAGAACTAATCCTTAGATTTTGAGAAACTCAAACTGAACAGTGGCAAACAGCTTGTCAAGGAGTCACAAAATGCCAAAATTGACTGATTGAAATTTTTGAAGACCACGACCTTCTTTTTGTTGACGACCAATGAACACGTGTTGCCTTTTGCCTGAAGCCAACACCGCTTTACCACTGAGCCAGCCAGCCGGACTCACGGGAAAATCCCGGTCAACAGACCTCGCCAATTCACTACTGGCCCAGTTGGACTGAAGGAAAAGTTCCGACCAATGGACCAGTGCGCCCCTTTACCTAAAACCAGCGCTACTTTACCACTAGCCCAGTCAAACCCAAGGGAAAATACCGCGCAGTGGACAAGTGTGCCCCTTCATCTGACACCGGCGCGACACGTGTGTCCCTTTACCTGAGACGGGCGCAACTTTGCTGCTGACAGCGTCGCAGTCAAAGGAAAATCCTGACCAGCGGACCCGTGTGCCCCTTACCAGAGACCGGCGCCTGTTTACCATTGGCCCAGTCGAACCCAAGGGAAGTGCTGACCAAAGACCCGTGTGTCCCTTTACCAGAGACCAGCACCTATTTACCACTGACGGGAAAATTCTGACCAACGACCCATGTGCCCCTGTTTACCATTGGCCCAGTCGAACCCAAGGGAAAATCCTGAAATCCCTTGTGCCCCTTTGCCTGAGGTCGGCGCCTTTTTATCATTGGTCCAGTCGAACCCAAGGGAAAGCCCTGACCAACGGACCCGTGTGCCCCTTTACCTGAGACCAGCAACTGTTTACCACTGGCCCAGTGGAACCCAAGGAAAAGTCCTGACCAACGGACCCGTGTGCCCCTTTACCTGAGACCAGCAACTGTTTACCACTGGCCCAGTGGAACCCAAGGGAAAGTCCTGACCAACGGACCCGTGTGCCCCTTTACCTGAGACCGGCGCCTGTTTACCATTGGCCCAGTCGAACCCAAGGGAAGTGCTGACCAAAGACCCGTGTGCCCCTTTACCAGAGTCCAGCACCTGTTTACCACTGGCGGGAAAATTCTGACCAACAGACCCATGTGCTCCTGTTTACCATTGGCTCAGTCGAAGCCAAAGGAAAGTGCTGACCAACGGACCCGTGTGTCCCTTTACCAGAGACCAGCACCTATTTACCGCTGACGGGAAAATTCTGACCAACGACCCATGTGCCCCTGTTTACCATTGGCTCAGTCGAAGCCAAAGGAAAGTGCTGACCAATGGACCCGTGTGACCCTTTACCAAATTCCAGCACCTGTTTACCACTGGCGGGAAAATTCTGACCAACAGAGCCATGTGTCCCTTTACCAGAGACCAGCACCTATTTACCGCTGACGGGAAAATTCTGACCAACGACCCATGTGCCCCTGTTTACCATTGGCCCAGTCGAACCCAAGGGAAAATCCTGAAATCCCTTGTGCCCCTTTGCCTGAGGTCGGCGCCTTTTTATCATTGGTCCAGTCTTGTGACCAACGGACCCGTGTGCCCCTTTACCTGAGACCAGCAACTGTTTACCACTGGCCCAGTGGAACCCAAGGAAAAGTCCTGACCAATGGACCCGTGTGCCCCTTTACCTGAGACCAGCAACTGTTTTGGTGACCAACGGACCCGTGTGCCCCTTTACCTCGAACCCTAAGGGGTCCTGACCAACGGACCCGTGTGCCCCCTGACCAACAGTCGAACCCGTGTGTGCCCCTTTACCAGAGTCCAGCACCACCCTGACGGGAAAATTCTGACCAACGACCCATGTGCCCCTGTTTACCACAGTCGAAGAAAAGTGCTGACCAACGGACCCGTGTGACCCTTTACCAACAGCACCCCATGACGGGAAAATTCTGACCAACCCCATGTGCCCCACCATTGGCTCAGTCGAAGCCAAAGGAAAGTGCTGACCAACGGACCCGTGTGACCCTTTACCAAATTCCAGCACCTGTTTACCACTGACGGGAAAATTCTGACCAACATTGGTCCAGTCGAACCCAGCCCTGACCAACGGACCCGTGTGCCCCTTTACCAGAGTCCAGCACCTATTTACCGCTGACGGGAAAATTCTGACCAACGACCCATGTGCCCCTGTTTACCATTGGCTCAGTCGAAGCCAAAGGAAAGTGCTGACCAACGGACCCGTGTGACCCTTTACCAAATTCCAGCACCTGTTTACCACTGACGGGAAAATTCTGACCAACAGACCCATGTGTCCCTTTACCATTGGAGACCAGCGGACCCTGTTTAGCAACTGTTTACCACTGGCCCAGTCGAACCCAAGGAAAAGCCCTGAGTCCTGACCAACGGACCCGTGTGCCCCTTTACCTGAGACCAGCACCTGTTTACCACTGGCCCAGTGGAACCCAAGGGAAAGTCCTGACCAACGGACCCGTGTGTGCCTGTTTACCATTGGCCCAGTCGAACCCAAGGGAAGTGCTGACCCAGAGTCCAGCACCTGTTTACCACCATTGACCAACGACCCATGTGCCCCTGTTTACCATTGGCTCAGTCGAAGCCAAAGGAAAGTGCTGACCAACGGACCCGTGTGACCCTTTACCAAATTCCAGCACCTGTTTACCACCGACGGGAAAATTCTGACCAACGACCCATGTGCCCCTGTTTACCATTGGCCCAGTCGAACCCAAGGGAAAATCCTGAAATCCCTTGTGCCCCTTTGCCTGAGGTCGGCGCCTTTTTATCATTGGTCCAGTCGAACCCAAGGGAAAGCCCTGACCAACGGACCCGTGTGCCCCTTTACCAGAGTCCAGCACCTATTTACCGCTGACGGGAAAATTCTGACCAACGACCCATGTGCCCCTGTTTACCATTGGCTCAGTCGAAGCCAAAGGAAAGTGCTGACCAACGGACCCGTGTGACCCTTTACCAAATTCCAGCACCTGTTTACCACTGACGGGAAAATTCTGACCAACGACCCATGTGCCCCTGTTTACCATTGGCCCAGTCGAACCCAAGGGAAAATCCTGAAATCCCTTGTGCCCCTTTGCCTGAGGACCAGCGCCTTTTATCACCGGCCCAGTGGAACCCAAGGGAAAGTCCTGACCAACGGACCCGTGTGCCCCTTTACCTGAGACCAGCAACTGTTTACCACTGGCCCAGTGGAACCCAAGGGAAAGTCCTGACCAACGGACCCGTGTGCCCCTTTACCTGAGACCAGCAACTGTTTACCACTGGCCCAGCGGAACCCAAGGGAAAGTCCTGACCAACGGACCCGTGTGCCCCTTTACCTGAGACCAGCAACTGTTTACCACTGGCCCAGTGGAACCTAAGGGAAAGTCCTGACCAACGGACCCGTGTGCCCCTTTACCTGAGACCGGCGCCTGTTTACCATTGGCCCAGTCGAACCCAAGGGAAGTGCTGACCAAAGGCCCGTATGCCCCTTTACCAGAGTCCAGCACCTGTTTACCACTGACGGGAAAATTCTGACCAACGACCCATGTGCCCCTGTTTACCATTGGCTCAGTCGAAGCCAAAGGAAAGTGCTGACCAACGGACCCGTGTGTCCCTTTACCAGAGACCAGCACCTATTTACCGCTGACGGGAAAATTCTGACCAACGACCCATGTGCCCCTGTTTACCATTGGCTCAGTCGAAGCCAAAGGAAAGTGCTGACCAACGGACCCGTGTGACCCTTTACCAAATTCCAGCACCTGTTTACCACTGGCGGGAAAATTCTGACCAACAGCGCCATGTGTCCCTTTACCAGAGACCAGCACCTATTTACCGCTGACGGGAAAATTCTGACCAACGACCCATGTGCCCCTGTTTACCATTGGCTCAGTCGAAGCCAAAGGAAAGTGCTGACCAACGGACCCGTGTGACCCTTTACCAGATTCCAGCACCTGTTTACCACTGGCAGGAAAATTCTGACCAACAGACCCATGTGTCCCTTTACCAGAGACCAGCACCTGTTTACAATTGGCCCAGTCGAACCCAAGGAAAAGAGCTGAGCAACGACCCGTGTGCCCCTTTACCTGAGACCAGCACCTGTTTATCACTGGCCCAGTGGAACCCAAGGGAAAGTCCTGACCAACGGACCCGTGTGCCCCTTTACCTGAGACCGGCGCCTGTTTACCATTGGCCCAGTCGAACCCAAGGGAAGTGCTGACCAAAGACCCGTGTGCCCCTTTACCTGAGACCGGCGCCTGTTTACCACTCACGGGAAAATTCTGACCAACGACCCATGTGCCCCTGTTTACCATTGGCTCAGTCGAAGCCAGAGGAAAGTGCTGACCAACGGACCCGTGTGTCCCTTTACCAGAGACCAGCACCTATTTACCGCTGACGGGAAAATTCTGACCAACGACCCATGTGCCCCTGTTTACCACTGGCCCAGTGGAACCCAAGGGAAAGTTCTGACCAACGGACCCGTGTGCCCCTTTACCAGAGTCCAGCACCTGTTTACCACTGGCGGGAAAATTCTGACCAACAGACCCATGTGTCCCTTTACCAGAGACCAGCAACTGTTTACCACTGGCCCAGTGGAACCCAAGGGAAAGAGACGAGCACCTGTTTACCACTGGCGGGAAAATTCTGACCAACGGACCCGTGCTCCTTCACCTGAGACCAGCAACCGTTTACCACTGGCCCAATGGAACCCAAGGCAAAGTCCTGAGCAAAGGACCCGTGTGCCCCTTTACCTGAGACCGGCGCCTGTTTACTATTGGCCCAGTCGAACCCAAGGGAAGTGCTCACCAAAGACCCGTGTGCCCCTTTACCAGAGTCCAGCACCTGTTTACCACTGGCCCAGTCAAAATCAAGGAAAAACCCCAACGGATGGGAACAGCGCTACCACTTCGTTTCAAAACCATGTCAGGAAACAAAGCCATGTGCTAGGATTTTGTTGTCGACATTATTAGGATTATTGGGCTCCAAATCGGATTTGCAGGGAGCCCCTTCACCCCTGAGAATGGCTTGCTGGATTAAAAAATCTTATATCTGTTTGATTCTTTGAATCCAGTTGTTTAGTTTCACCATTATTTTTTGAATTTTTATTACTAGACTGTGTACCCGGCATTGCTCGGGTCCTGGCAAAAATAGCGAAAAATCAATAAAATCGATAAATCGATAGTGCTGTACAAAACGGTTGTCATATTCGTGTTCAGCGTATTGAAATACCCCAGTGGCATGTCTTCGCCGCGCCCGGGGCAAAATTAGGGAAAAATCAGTAAAATCGATAAATCAATAGTGCTGTACAGAACGGTTGTCATATTCGTGTTCAGCGTGCTGACATACCCCAGTGGCATGTCTTCGCCGCGCCCGGGGCAAAATTAGCGAAAAATCAATAAAATCGAGAAATCGATAGTGCCGTACGAAACGGTTGTCATATTCGTCTTCAGCGTATTGACATACCCCAATAGCCATGTCTTCACCGTCACTGGGGCAAAACAAGCGAAAAATCAGTAAAATCGATAAATCAATAGTGCTGTACAGAAGGGTTGTCATATCCGTGTTCAGCGTACTGACATACCCCAGTGGCATGTCTTCGCCGCGCCCGGGGCAAAATTAGGGAAAAATCAGTAAAATCGATAAGTCAATAGTGCTGTACAGAACGGTTGTCATATTCGTGTTCAGCGTGCTGACATACCCCAGTGGCATGTCTTCGCCGCGCCCGGGGCAAAATTAGCGAAAAATCAATAAAATCGAGAAATCAATAGTGCTGTACAAAACGGTTGTCATATTCGTGTTCAGCGTATTGACATACCCCAGTGACATGTCTTCGCCGCGCAGGGGCAAAATTAGCGAAAAATCAATAAAATCGATAAATCGATAGTGCTGTACAAAACGGTTGTCATATTCGTGTTCAGCGTATTGCATACCCCAATAGCCATGTCTTCACCGTCCCCGGAGCAAAATTAGCAAAAAATCAATAAAATCGATAAATCAATAGTGCCGTACGAAACGGTTGTCATATTCGTCTTCAGCGTATTGACATACCCCAATAGCCATGTCTTCACCGTCACTGGGGCAAAATTAGCGAAAAATCAATAAAATCGATAAATCGATAGTGCCGTACGAAACGGTTGTCATATTCGTCTTCAGCGTATTGACATACCCCAATAGCCATGTCTTCACCGTCACTGGGGCAAAACAAGCGAAAAATCAATAAAATCGATAAATCGATAGTGCCGTACGAAACGGTTGTCATATTCGTGTTCAGCGTACTGACATACCCCAGTAGACATGTCCTCGCCACGCCTGGGGCAAAAATAGCGAAAAATCAATAAAATCGATATAATCGATAAACTAATCAATAATCCCAGGTGCAAAGTAGCCTAAAACCTACGCCGGCCCTTAGGGAGGTGTCACCCTATAACAAGGAAGATAAAGATCTAGGAAGAAAAAAGCGGACAATATGGAAATTTAGGCCAGGGGCCCCTTTTTTAAAGTACTCATCACAACACTGCGTATCGACAATGCGCTGAGAGTCGACGCGCAGTAACAGACGCGTTCTCGGGAATTAGCGACCAAATCTTTTAATATAGTAGGATATAAAGAGCTTCAACATGGTCCTTTATATGAGTACAACACAGGTCTTCACGTGGTCAAGTTGTTTTCATTTGGGATAGCGCTGAAAGTCGAAATTGTTATGGTTCGGGCACAATTAGCTTTTAACAGGAATAAACTGCGTAAACGTTCTATTCCTATTTTGAAAGCACAATATTAAGCTCATGGAGTGCAGCATTTGTTCCCCTGACCGTTAATTTCTAATTGCTATTACTAATTAATGCTTTACAATGAGTGCATCGAAAATTTCCGTACAACTCTGCTGTATTTGGATGATTCACGGCTCTGATTGCGAAATCACACTCGCTTCATCAGTGGTTCTCCCATTCTGCTTTAAAGATTCAAGATATTCCGTTTTCGTTGCAAGTTAGATGTCCTAATTGAAGATTTCCATGTTGTACACATACATATACATGGGCGTGTCATTGGGCGTGTCAATTTTCGCAGTTGAGCCCGTGGCGGCGAGCAAAAGAGGTGGGGCGAGGCGGGTGGATCAATGACAGCGTGACCTGTCATCCCTCGCGTGGCGATGGGGGGGGTCTGCGCTTTATATAGAGTAAGATACTGGGCTGGAATTCACGAAACGATAAGCAAGCTAACCAATAGTGGTTAGTGTGATTGCTTATCGCATAACCTACGAAATGCCAGGAGACCTAGGAAGTGAAAGTTGGTTTGTTAGCCTGGTTTCGTGGACGGGAAACGGACCTTTTGGACCCTAGCAATCAGGGCGGGGTCAGCGGCTGGCTGAGAGGGCGCCGCGATTGGTCGACTGTTTTCAGCCGTATGCCGCGGAGCGGCTGATGCGTTGCGGTCATTGCGGCAAGGCGCGGAAGCGACGCGAAGGCCTGTACGAGTTGTACATTACTCGTTCAGATAATGTGCGACCAGCAAGTAAGTACCTGCCGCCAGCCTGTCATGTTGCTTGAAAGCGAGCGCGGCAGACCCTGCCATGGATTGGAGCAGCTAACTTGCAAAACGTTTCCAAACTTCTTGGACGCTGAAAATTCGCACTGTGGGGCTATTAGATGTGCTAAACACGGAAATCACATCCATTTTGCACTAAAATGCCATCTTGTACGGCAGTAGAGACTATTCCTACATATTTAATTCGGCTCCATGGCAAAATGCCAAGGTTGGCGGCGTTCGTCGCAAGACCCATGTTCGTGCAAGCACTGCTGCCCTTTAAACGAACGTGTTCTCATGGCATAACATGTTATGGAACAAGATATACGGCAGAGACAGGAGCACCATGGGTGTCGTTGCGCAAGTATGAGATTGACTATGGCTTTCTGCTCCATATAAGTTAATTGTTTGGCTCCTAGTGGGGAGTGTTAACCTGATCTATGGATTGACGTCGTAATAAGTGTTTTTAAAGGAACATCTTGTGCAAATATCGCAAGACTTCTGTTTATCCGGGCTTTTAGAGAAGGTCTGGTCTTGCTTGATCAAATGCTATTTAAAGACAAAAACTAACATGCCACTTACAGTTCTGTTGCTGATACTTTTGAGAAACGTAGTTTCGGTATTGACATTTTAGGAAGCCATATGAATAGGGATATCCAAAGACCACTTGCTACCCATCGTTGCACACTACTCCATCACTAAGATATCTGTTTATTCGACGATTTCACCAAGTGAACAAACAGCCGATATTTTTGTATTTGCAGCGGAATTCTGGCAATCGTTTGCTCTTTTCAGTTGTACTTTCGGGTTTCAAGGGCTTGGTTCAAATTGCTGGCTTTGAAAAGGCCTTTTGCGGTAGACTAGCGCTAAACGCGTGCGTCTGAGTTGCCTCAGCTATGTGACTGACCTATCACTCATCATACAGACGCACACGCGTAAAATGCAAACATCTAGTATAAATTGCCCTTGTCTCTGGTTATCTCTAAAAACCAGATGTTGGTCAACGATACATGCTATGGGTAGCGGTAGGGAGAAAGCTTAGTAGATGTAAACCTACTTGAGCACAGCTTCTCCTGTCTCTGCCGTATACTTGTTCCATAACATGTTATGTCATGAGAACACGTTCGTTTGAAGGGCAGCAGTGTTTGCACGAACGTGGGTCCCGCGACGAACGCCGCCAACCTTGGCATTTTGCCAGGGAGCCGAATTAAATATGTAGGAATAGTCTCTACTCTTGTACGGCTACAGTAGGCATACTGTAGTAATTGTGTTTCTCAAAATCTTATGGAACTTTAGAAAAATGTGTTATTCCTTAGATAATTTTGGCTATGATTTCTTGTTATATGCCGCTGACATTGGTGTCCTGCATTCTAAACCTCTCTCACCGATATTCGCATAAATTTTTGAAGGTAGCCATGAACTATTTTTAAAACTGTGCTGTCCTTTTTGTGGAAAGCTGTTTCCCTTGATTTGGGCAATGCAAATTCTATCATAATTTCCTTGAAGTGATTGTGATTGAGTATGTTGTTACCATCCTCAGTATGACCGGCGCCAATGATAACACCCAAGGGCATCTTATCGGGCATGCCATCCTGTTTCGTAAAGTTCCTCAGGGAAAATCTGCCACCCCTGCGTAACTGAGGTCGCATACAAGTAGTGACACTTCGGAAACAGTAGCTATTGAATTAATAAAGAATCTTAACATCAAGTTAAGGAATGTTCCCTCGCCGCATTCTCAAAATGTCAGTAGTGTTTTACTTACAACATGTAGTGGTGTACAATAAGGTAATCGCAAATATCGTTCTCAAATGGAAGTGATCAGCTCGTTTCAAAAAGTCAGTAATGCACAGCCATCATGGAGAAAATCGAGATCATCACAAGGAATAACACATTTTCTAGTAAACAATGTGGCGCCGTGGAAGCGTCGACGTCCCAGAAATACAGTGAATACACTAGGATTATATAGATTTATTGTCAGGGGTCTGCACGCAGGCTCGGCACATAGGAATACACATGGTAGATCACGGACGTCGTTGCGAGGGGGACGGCTGGCGAAGGGTTTTGGTGGATCTGGGCAGTCGGCCCGTCGACTGGCCGACCGCTCGGAGTTGGCGCAGGATTCCCTCTCCCCGTGTCGTCGCCACGCCCTAAATATAAAGAGTTAGGGCGGCGCAGAAGAAGCTACGGAATGCCCTATCTGGGAAAACATCTGCACGCCTAGTCATGGGAATTTGCCACCGTTTACACCTCCCCCCATTAACAAAAGTCCGTCCCGGACTTTAAATAGTGTGGGGAACATCTAGGCAAAATCGAGAAACTAACGGAGCATGACTGAGCGTGCGTAATAATGTGGAAATGCTTACCCAAATCGAGGAGAAAACGTGCAAAACTGCTCAATCAGAGCGGAAGAACCTGGGAAGGTCCGATGCTGGAAGCACAGCGTCATGCTCAGTGGCCCAGTCGAGCACACCACTCCAGTAGCGGACCTGGCGCAGGGATTCGACGTGGCCCAGGACGAACTGGCCGTGGCGTGAACGAGTTAGGGCCACGTTCATACGACGCTGGTCATCCAGAAATTCGGCAGTTTCCGGGTCGAAGCCAGTCTTTGTCGTCAGTAGGATGACGACATCTTTCTCTAGTCCTTGGACCGTGTCCACCGTGGACAGCTCGATGCCCATCTCGCGTAGGGGTTCGGCCAGCTTCCGATACTGTTCCCTATAAAAGGTGATTACACATATCTGGTCGGCGCGAACACCCTTACCTGTGAGTTCGGTGACAATGGTCAAGCAGACCGTCGCCTCCACTTCGTTGAAGTGGGACTTTGTCACCGCACGCTGTGATGTGCCTGCTACATCCACGAACAAGAATGGCAAGTTCTCGTCCGGGTACTCGAAGAGGTCGAAGAGCAGGCGGCGTTCTGCTGCGTCGGCACCACTGACCAGCGTCCCTCCGTAGGTGAGCCGGTTCGGGAGCTCATTGAGGGACGGATGCGCCCTGAAAGTGGTGACTAGAGGGGCGACCGGTACCCTTGCGGAGGCAGTAAGTGCGCTCATGACGCTACGCGCCCCAAATACCGCGGGGTTGGAGGAACGCGGGCAGCGCGCATGCGGCTCCAACTGATGCACATCGCCTATGTACACATGGCGAATTTCTGGCAGACGATCGGCGATCGCTACGAACACCGGCTCCGGGATCTGGGAAGCCTCGTCGCCTATCACAACGTCGAAATCGTTCAGGTAGTCGACGAAGCAACCCTTCGGGGCCGTGGTGTTCAACAGCGAGGAAGTCGTCAGACAGACGATCCGCGGGCCCCTATAGTGGAAGTACATGCGAATCATCGCGGCGACGTGGATCGAAACATCTCGCTCTGCAATCATGAACTCGAAACGTTCACGCTCGCTCATGGTTAGTGCTCCCTCGGGGTTCTGGATGAACTCCTCATACCGCCTGCGCCCGCGTACGTACGCTGCGATAGAGGCGCGTTCTGCGGAGGCAAACGGCGTGCGCTGGTCATCCCCAAGGCTGAGCAGCAATTTATGCATGTCTACCGGGGTGGTTGGGGCATCTTCGAGGAGTGCCGCTTCCGAGACATATCGAATTGTCTCTATGCCACGGAACTCTTCGATTGCCAGGATGGAGTTGGTGAACTGCGCAACAGCGGCATTTGCTGATGCTGTGACAATCACCAGCTTATCGTTTAGGGCGTAGCGCGCGGCAATTATCGCACCTAGTACTGTTTTACCAGTCCCAAACGCAGCTTGAATGGCAACTATGGAACGTCCGCAGCTGCCCAGACCCAGGGCGTCGCGCTGGTCGTCAGTAAGAGCGATCTGACGGCCACGAATAGTGTGGACGACTCGGTCCTCCACATACGGCACCTCGTTGTCACCGAGATGTCTCCTGTCCGCACCATAGACTTTGTCTATGATGATGTATGCGAGCGAATCTTCGTCGACGTGCTGGAACACCTCTTTCCTGGCGATGGTTTCTAGCGCAGGGTTTGCGGTGTTGGGAACGCGACCGATTTTCACGCAGAGGCGCACGAAAGTGTCCAGACCGGCGCGGCGGCCATAGGATCTTATAGAGCGAACGAGCTCGTCATCCGTATCGCGGTAAGCCGCAATCGTGACGTTGAGCTCGCGTGCCTCGGAATTCGCCTGGACCGCCATATCGCGAGCGCGGGAAAGCTCGGGGGAACCTTCGACCCACAACTCCACCGGACGCTGAACGGTCCATCCGGCCTCCGAAATCATGTCCGTGAGTCGGAACTCGAAGCGGATTGGGTACGCGTTCATAGAGGGGACAGAAGCAGTGACCCAATGGCTATGCCTATTGTCGTCGATAGTGTTGATAGCTGAGAGCGCGGCGCAAGAGACACTAAAGACGCGAGCCATGCGAACCTTAGCGGCTTCGGGATCGCGACGGTAGTTCTCGAAAGGCCCAGCGCGGTCTGCCAACCAATTTTGTTCTGCTGGGGGAAGCTTGAAAACGCGGAGGGGCAGGATACCCTCCTGTGGGTGAAGGGGTACAAAAGACTGGATAGCGTGAGCTAACGCAGCTCTAGCGGACTTTGAGACCGGTGGCTCCGAAAAACGGACGGCGGTTGACGTGTTGAGCCGTGAATGGGCTAACACCATCTCGTACTCCTCGGCCGTAGTCAGCTCAAAGTCGCAAAGCGATGGTGAAACTGCGACTGCGTCGGGAGCGCCCTCAAAGACAGCCCTAATGTTGTTAACAGCGTTATCGCCGCGGCGAGGAACCGAGAGCACTATGCCGTAGACCTCCTGAGATAGCTGCGCAGGGCGGACAAAGGCGAAGCGCGCAACCCTAAAGAAGAAATTAGTGTTGTTATCTAGCGCGGTAGTGCGCGGAATTTGCGCCTGCTGCAGCGTGAGCCCAGAGTTCCTGAGAGCGGCGTTGGTCGGCTCTACGTCGTAGACCCAGACGTAGTCTTTGACTGACACCAGAGTACGAGCGAAACCACGGGTTTCAGTCTGGATGTTAGTGCCGATGTTAGCTTCTAATACTACCCCGGTCCCGCGACCAGTCTGAATGATCTGGTACAGAACAGGACGGATCCCGTCAATGGTGGGTGGGGCCACCAAACCCACGAACTGGTCAGCGGGCGTGCGCGGGCGGGTGTTCTCTACGCGGCGATAAGCGCCAGAAAAGACCTGTTGGATAACGGTCTGGGACCGATATCTGAAGGAGATGGTGTTTTCGAGTGTTTGAAGCTCGAGGAACGAGATGCCATGGGGAATTTTCCTATCCTGAATTCTGTCGGGGAATAGAGTATACGCAAAATTGCCTGAATTATCATAATTACTAATAGGAACATGTAGATATTCAGAGTCCGAAATGAAATAGGTGACATTAAAGTCGGAAAGATGATCAAAGGAAACTTCCCTTGGACGCACATACTTCGCCCACGGATGGTGCGGCACTAGGGGATGCCAATATCCTTCGGGCGTTGACTGAGGCAGCCCGCGAGAGTAATACGCCATCTCGAGCTTGTCGGGGTATCCTCCGTCGTAGCGACCACCTCGCAGCGGCCTGCCGCGGGCCCCACGGGAACCACGGGAGCCTCGGGAGGCTCGAGAACTGCTGGGTTGTCCTCGAGAGGGGCCTGAAACAGTGGCGGTTGGCGCGGTTTGAAGAGAGCCACGAGCGGTCCCTCGTGACGATACATTAATTCTACCTGCACCTCTACCGCCTCCCCGAGCCCGTGAGCGGTGAGACTCATATGCGCCCCTAGATGACGGGGGTGGTGGCGCAGACGAGGTGGACGGCTGGTCAGAACGTGACAGGGCCGGCGTATTGCCACCTGCTATGCAGTGAGTCGCGCTGGTAATAGGCGGCGAGCATGAGCGCGGGCGGCGCGGCGTAGTAGCCGGATATTTCAGAAGATTATCCAGGTAAGCGTCGCGCAAAGTGGGCGGAACCGCCAACGGCACGTCCACGAGCGTGAATGGCCGCGAGGAAGTGGGTGCGCCAGTGACGAGAGTCTCGGAACTGGGGTTCCAGGTCTCATCTTCCCCAAAGTCACCACATGGAGAGACTTCCATGGGCTCTGAGAGGACTGACGAACCCCGCTCCTCGCAGGATTCAGTGCCCGAGACCGAGCCTTCTGCAAGTAAATGGTTGTCATCAAAAGGCGCCGGAGGCGCTGAATTATCATTATCTTGAGAAGCTGCCAAATCATGGCTATATACAGAAACGGGAACAGACTGATCCATAGCGGAGTCAGTGAACTTACCTGCTACAGATGACTCTGTAGCTGTTTCGGACGTGACTGGCACGTCGGAAACCACTTGCTCCGTGGAGCTATCGGACTGAGAAACTGCCAAATCATGGCTAACCAAAGGTAACGTACCGGGTGAGCCGTCACCTTGAGGCATTTCACCTCGTGGTTCGTCCGGAGCGGACATAAGGACACTTGCTTTGTGAGCACAATAATCACCCGAGTTGTATCTGAAAATAGAGCTCTGAATAGAACGTGGCGCTCTGAAAAGAAGAGCAACAAACGACGTAAACGAGGGCGGATGACTATAATGACGAAAGCCACACGTCGCCAAAGAGATGAGATGCGACGAAGGCCAATATCGGAGAATGAGTTGTGGTATCTGACCGACAGGTCAACAAGAAGTGCGGCGACCCCGAAAACGAGTGTTGTAGGAATGAGTCGGGGGAGCCGGAGGAGCCGTGGTAGGAGAATTGACCACGGGAGAATAGGAATAGCCGGGAATAGGCTCGTCGGACGCTCCAGCCGCTGCCAGTGCGAGGCTCTCTTCCTCCGGGAGCCAAGGAGACGTGAAGACTGGTCCATCGAGGCTGAAACATTTCTTAATTTGGTTCATGTGTACGCGTTTGGGCGCCGATTGTGGCGCGGATACACTAACAATAGTTAAATGGGGGTGGTCGATTTGAATTACCCGAAATTGACCCAACCAAGGATTTGTGAGTTTCTGCGAAATGCCAATTTTAGGAGCAAAATCCTTGAGATAAACACGATCTCCCACTTTAATAGATAAGGGTTCAAGATGGGACTTATCATGTTGTTTCTTAAACTTCTTGCGTTGCTCGTGTTGAAGAGACGCGCATTCCTCCATGCAGAATGGAGGGCTGAAAGAAAGGATTCCATATAGATGCTGGACTCAGCATCTGTAGGAAAATGACGCTCGGAGTTGTGTCTGATCACCAGATCAATATTAAAAACTGGATCACGCCTAAACATAAGGAAAAATGGCGTATTGTTAGTGCTTGAATGCACGGTAGTGTTGTACATGAAAGCACACGTCGCAACATATCTATCCCAATCTAGCTGATTTTCATTAATGTAAGTTCGTAACATAGGGTGAAAAGTGGCGAAAACACGCTCGCAAACCCCATTTCCTTCATGGTGATAAGGAGTGCAATAGTAGCGATTAATACGCAAAAGGCGTCCCAATTCAGTCATAAGTTCGGCCTTAAAATAGGACGCATTGTCAGTGATAAGCTCAACCATAACCCCATATTTTAGGATACACTCAGTCATGATAGCATGAGCTACAGAGACAGCTGTACAATCAGTGATAGGAACTGCAATGACATACTTGGAGAAATGGTCTATCAGAGCCAATATATATTTGTTTCCTGCTTCAGAAGTATGAATCGGGCCAGTGAGATCCGCATAAACTTTGTCAAAAATCGCGCTTGTGACTACTGGAAGCAATTTTTCGCGATTCATTGAGCGCTCACGCTTGCGTTGGCAAGCGTCGCACGAACGGCAGAGCTTATAAATATCTTCTGCCATTTGTGGCCAGTAATATTTACGAGAAATTTTGCTCAAAGTCTTACGCCAGTGAAAATGACCACCGGCGGACGGACTGGAGTGAAATGCCAAAAATACTGGCTCACGCAATTTCTCGGGTAGAACTAGGCGCTCAATTGTCATGCCGAAATGATTACTACGAGAATCGGTATAATACAAGCAGCCATTCTTGCGAATGGTGCACTTTTCGGCAATCATTAACAAAGATGGCTTTTCTTCATCTGAAACGTGCTCAGGGAAACGCTGAGTTTGCATAAAAGAGATGAGCGCCGAACAGAATTTATCGGAAAGTTGCTCTTGCAATGCGTCATAAGGACGAATTGCCGTGGCGGAATTAGCAAAGATCGTAGCTGTCCTAACAGGACAAGTGGTGGGAAAGTTCAAATTAATGCTAACTGGATATTCAATAATGTCCTCGGCATCTGGGGTATCATCAATAAAACGTACGCGCTTGTCAGAAGAGCGTGAAAGAGCGTCGGCTACGACGTTTGATGATCCTTTCAGATAGCGGATAGAAATATCATAACTTTGTAGCTCTACCACCCATCTGGCGAGATTGTCATGGGTTTTATTATGATTGAGCAAGTAAGTAAGAGGTCTATGATCAGAGAAAATGACGGTATGATTACCGTAAATAATAGTTTTGAAGAATCTAAGTGCGCTAATCATAGCAAAAAGTTCTATGTGAGTTGGGCTCCACTTTTGTTGTGACTCAGAGAGCGCCTTGCTAAAGTAACCTATGGCGACTAACTGTTTGTCATCATCTGACTTATGTTGAAATAAAGCTGCCCCAACCGCCAATTGGCTGCCATCAGTATGCAGATAAAATTCTCTATCTTGGGGGAATGCCAAACATGGCTTGGACGAAAGACAATCTTTTAAACGCAAAAATGCCTCATTTTGACGAGGGCCCCAGACAAACTTGGCCTTGTTTTTCATCAATTCATAAAGAGGAGCGGGAATAAGGGAAAAGTTTTGAATAAACTTACGGAAAAAGTTGGCCATGCCTACGAATCCTTTTACCTCCTTGATCGTTGTCGGTGTTGGGAAGTCCTTGATTGCTCGGACGTTCCGGTCGGCGGGGCTGTAGCAAGAGCCGGAGATTTCATGACCTGACTTCACAACTGAAGGAGTTACCATCGATGACTTCTCCATTAGTGCGTCCGATTGCTGAGTCAAAACAAGCGTAGAGTCCTCCGGAGCATCGCTGTAGCATTGGACAAACGTCTCTGCCCCTGGACGTAGAACCGTAGTCTGAGCTACTCGAACTGAAATAGGCTGATTAGCTGTTGGAGTAGAAGTTAGGATACGAACATTCTCATTTCCCATAGAAAAGGTTTTGGCCTGGTAATCAATGTTCCAACATGGGAGACGAGCTAAAATATCATTACCCAAAATAATATTGTAGGAGTCAACCCCACTAGGAATACAAGCCAAATCGGTAATGTACACCCGATGGTTGAGGCATGTTGCCCCTATCTGGAAGGAAAGAGGGGCTCGACCTAGAAGTCGAACAGGAATCCCAGCCATACCTATAGCGCTAGGAATATCGCTTGGCTCAAACTTGAAAACTCCCAGGAGCGTCGCAACTTCACGATCAGTGATGGAAATAACAGCTCCGGTGTCAACTAGGGCTAGCATAGGGATACCCTCTACACAAATAGGGATCTGAGTAACGAAAAAGTTCCCTGCAGGGGTGATTGTCAAAACATTAGTAGGGCTCATTACTGCACGTGGAGGCCATACCTCTTTGGCTTGAAATTCGACATGAGCTAACTCCAAAGCTCTGTCATCTTCTACCGTGGTAGGGAATTCTATCATGGGCAGGCTGGCAACAACTGTGGATGGGGACACCCCTGGTTGGCCTCTACGAGTGGAAAGAAACGAGCGAATCATGGGCACCAGCCCTGGATAATTGATGTTAAAATAAACCAAGACAAGGTTTTTAAGGATCCCAACGGTCACTACAAAAGAGCAAATAGTAACCCAGATGTAGAAAGGCGACCAAGAACCAAAAACCCAATTCCAAATAGCAAATGGTTGAGTATCGGGGTGTGAAGACACGCCCCCTTCTACCTGACCACCTGCTGAAAATGACCCAAAAATTTTAGCCTGGTCCACTGTGGACCATAATTCTTGTAATTGGTGATCTTGAACTAATTCCGAAATATTAGTTAGCACCAGATTGTGGAAAATTGTAAGAGGAAGAGACAGAAAAGAGGCATTAAAAGCGTCCACAATATCTGATGTTTGAATAACGGTTGAGGAAACTGGGCGAGCAGCACCGGAAAGAGAATCAAACTCAAGAAAATGATTATCAATCGCAAGATAGACAAGGCTGTGAGATTGACAGTCTACAGGGACAGCTTCGTTTGAAATTACCAAAGTGGAGGGGTCAATAAACGACCTTACTGTCGAGCCGCTGGGAAAGGAAACTTCTACAGCGGGCCGCGAAAAACAAGTGCCATTAAAGGGTAGGATACGGTAGTGCTTAGATGGTATTGACATACAACGATGTATCCTCACTAGATCACGACCAAGATAAGAAGCTGCAATATCATTGCGGCTTAGAAGCCGGCGCAAAGTAAATGTCGGATTCGCCGATAAAGATGAATGAATACTAAGCGCCAAAATATTGGTACGGTCACATAACGAGGAAAGTGCATGATGGAACAGTGAGCTAACAGCATTTTGGACGGATCCCTCAACGGCAAGTAACTGTGCTGCCAACTGGTTGGATGTGACTATGCCTACTTGGGAGGTAGCTGACCTGGGGACACGTTGAACTGTTGCTAATGCGTAGCCTTGATCGGAAATTACCAAGTCATTGTCACAGTCGCGCACGCGAGGGCTGTTTTCGTGCCAGGATAGAGCAAATTCTTTCGAATCGCTAATCCATACAGTTCCCAAAAGGTGTCCTTTCATTTTAGTAATAGCGACAAAATCACATTGCTCCTCTTTAATGGAGGTCCAGAAGAGCGCGGATCCATCTGGGAGAATGCAACTGCCCTCCTTATAGGAACAATGACGCAAATTTCCTACTGAGGAATCAGGAAATTCGGCGCCATGTCGCATGTGGAGCATTGTTCGCAACAAATAACAGTTGCTAACCGTCAAAACATGCGAGGTGCAACAACCAAAAGGTGCCGACGGCCAAGGAATCGAAAGGTTATTGGAAGTCATCCAGCTATCCCCTACAGGTGACATGTTACCGAACTCACACCTATGATGCTGTGACATGAGCTTACAGGTTTCAAGAGATACCGTGTGCGATGACTCAAAATGAGACTCACGACGTGCTCCAAACAAATTGACAGAGTATTCAACTGTTCGAGTTATGATTTTACAAAGAAAGGCGGGTGAATCGTAGCGCACGGTATTTGGTCGAAAAATGCGCAATGTCATAGGTGTGGGTACGCTACCCACTTTAGGAATCAAACGAGAACAATTATACGAAAGAGGGATGCGCGCAAACGCATCAGAAGGTTCTTTGGGGCAGAGCCATGCGGAACTAGGAAGCGCATCAGAGACCGCACAAGACGCCAACATAGAGCAAAGCATGAGGCAACGAACAGCTGGCAAAGAAGAAGAAGATGAACTAGGGCCAGCAGAAGAGTTAAAGGAGCGCTGTGCTAACTCTTGATTGCGTTTGACTAATGTAGCAACCCTAGCCTGCGAATTTGCTAGCTCGGCTTGATTTTCGCGCAGCGACAACGAAAGTGCCGAAATCTGACTCTGCGCAGCAAGAAGATCTGATTGTGACTCCGAAGACATCGGTAAACTAACGCAATTATTACGAGGAGCGCGGCCACTACCATTAAAACGAGGAGATCTATTACGGAGAGGGAAACTAGAAGGCGTACCTGTGTATCCCTGAATAGTTGCCCTAGGCGAGGGGCATTGTTTAGAAATATGTCCTTGTCCTCCGCAGTTGTAGCATGTAGTCGGCTGCGAACGAGGTTGCTCAGGTCTTCTAAACTGAGGACGACCTCTCGGCTGGAATCGAGGCTGCCGATCCCTGGGCGACGCACTCCTCGTGAATTGCCTGGGCTGCGGCGTCTCTCAGCGCCTTCGCGTCCTTTCCATGGACTGGTCCGTGTCCGCGAGGTCCGTTAGGGTTCGCGAGAGTCGGGCCGTCATCTTCGCGACGGCCGTGGGTCCGAGGGGAGGCTGGGCATCAGCCCCAGAGTCGCTTGAATAGGTGCGTGAACGTGTCACAGGAGCCATTATCTGAAAGCGAAAGGTCATTATTAATGATAGATGGATCATCAAGAAATAAAAGAAAACGGGGCGATTCGAGACCGACATGGATGAATGAGCGATGAAACGAATACCTAGGTGAAGCTCTATGATGTCACAACTTATATTCAAATAAGTCAAGAGGAGAACAAGTGAATGGGGAAGCACCCCAGGGCTGAGCAGAAGCGAAGACTGTGACCTAGGCGGGGCTTCACCAGCTTTAATGTTCCATTGGTGGACTCAGACCAAGGGGCGGGGCCTCACTGTATGCCGGCATGGGTTACTGTAGTCATGCCACATGCCTAACTAAGGAATAAAAATTTCAAACATGAATGATGATCTCGGAGAGCGCCTTTAAAAATGTGTAAACAAGTCTCTATCATGCTTAAAATCTTTTGCGCGGGTGAGAAAGCATACATGGGAACAAGGGTTCTTTGTGCAAAATGTTTACATTATCATTGATCTCGGATCAGCGCGATGGGAAAGTCTCGGGAACGGGTCAAAAATGCGTGCTGTGAGAAAGATCAAAAGTTCTTTAAGTGTAAAGTTATGTACTTGCGAAGGAATAGGCGAGATACTCAGTATACCAACAGAAGGAAGAGAAAACTAAAAGAGAATCAAGTGGACATAGGATTACTAAGCGAAAGTTCGCAACAGAAAGGAAAAGAAAAGGTAGACAGGATCAGAACGGAATATGCGACCGGCTAGCAGTGCCTTAGAATGATAACTGTCTGGGATGAGCGGGCGGTTTAGCCACAGGAGGTACTCAAAACTCGAATGATATGGATATGGCCAGCAGGCCTTTGCGCCATAAACAATGAGGTCATCCAGAGTGACCTGATACCGCACTTATCAAAGTTGCGCTGCGATACTCATCGCCATATGCCATTAGCATCTTGCCAGGAATTCAAATCTATGCTGGCAGAAATCAAAAATCAACTGCACTCATCAATTTCTCATCTTTAGAATTGCTCAAAAAACTAGGACTTTGCACCGCGGGCAACAAAACTCACTCATGGGCACCAATTCCATCACTATTTCTCATTTCTCAAATTGCTCACCTCCAATTTCTCAAATCTGCACCATGAACTTCTCAAAATTCTCAGTTCCGGAACTCGACATCACTTTTCTCCACTTCAAAAAAAACCGCTCCTCAAATTCTCCAAGTGTGCGCACACTTCTATCACTGAACATCTGGTGCCAAAAACCTCATACTCTTTTGCAGCTGACCGATCAGGTCCCCGGGGACTTCGCTTCACAAAACTTCTTCACAAAACCTCTGCACGTGCACTTCAAAAACTTCACTAGTCCCTATTCAAATCTACTCGCGAGTGAGTTACAGTATCCCATGATTCATGCATCCCTGTGTTCGCTTCATTAACAAAGAAGCTGAAATTTTCGAAAGGGCGAACACGGTTCAAATCATGAAATCATGTGCCATGGGAAACTGCAGCTCTTTGTGGAGAGAGCTGCGCCGCCGTCAACTCAAAGGTCTTTCTTTCGGCGGAAACAGAAACAAAATGGCCAGTTTTGAATCTGCTCAAACAGAGCCGAAATAAACCTTGCAAACTCACCCTTCGCACTTCCAGATTTCTCGCCGTCAGCGATGGCGAAACCACTCGCTGCTACCAGTAAACAACGTGGCGCCGTGGAAGCGTCGACGTCCCAGAAATACAGTGAATACACTAGGATTATATAGATTTACTAGACGGCATGCCCGGCTTCGCTCGGGTGTTTTACTACCCCGGCAATTTCACACCAATGAAGACAATTGCTAGTGCCGACAAATTCATTGCGGATGCCTATAATTTTGGTGGCAAACTCATAAGCAGGCTCATGTAAGCCTCTTCCACCGACCCGTAAGCGAAAAGTCAGTAATGTTACTCCAGTGTCAAATTCATGGAAAGCAGTTGCCACATTCGTACTTATTGTTTAGCGTTTTCGATTGACCCAGTGAACACATTCTTACCCCGTCCCTTTCCATAAGCGGAGAAAGAGCAAAAGAAGTTACTGAGTCGATATATCCGTGGAGAATGGTTGTCATATTCGTTGACGGCGCAATGGAAAATCCCAGTAGACACATCTTCACCGGCCCGTGGACGAAAATGGCGAAAAATCATACCAATAATTCGATATTCTGCGCAAAATGGTTATCATATTCGCGTTTAGAGTATTGGGGAACCCCAGTAACCATGTCCTCACCACCCCTGGCCGAAAATAGCAAAAAATCAGAAAATCGATAAATCGATATTTCGTGCAAAACGGTTATCATATTCGTGTTCAGCGCATTGACAAACCCCAGTAGACGTGTCCCTACCGACTCTTGGGCAAAAATATCGAAAAATCAATAAATTCGATAAATCGATATTTCGTGCAAAACGGTTATCATATTTGTGTTCAGCGCATTGCGAAACCTCATTAGACATGTCCTCGCCGCCTCCGAGCAAAAGTAGCGAAAAATCAATAAAATCGATAAATCAATCGATAATGCCTGGCACGAAGTAGCCTAAAACCTCCGCCGGCCCATGAGGAATGAGCATGCAAAGTTTGGTCCCGATCGGTTCACCCTTCGCGATTTCTATAAGGAACATACATACATACATACACACACACACACTCACAGACATTCTACTTTATATATAGAGACTAGACCCGGCTTCGCTCATGGCTACATCATACTGCTGAGGCCAATTACTATCATCGACAAATTCATTAAAATCTCCCGCAGCAGCGAAAGGTGACGTTTCCCATCGACTTGTGGGCGAAAAGTTAGCAAAGCTAATGACATTGAATCGACGTATACAAAGTGGTTGCCATATTCATACTCAGCATATTGAGGAACCCCAGGAGAGATGTCTTGCTCCATTGGAGCGAAAAACCGACATTTCATCCAAAATGTCAGCGTATTGAGAAACTCAAGAAGACATGTCTTTGTCCGTCCCGAGCGAAAATGGGGAAAAATCGATAAAATCAATAAATCAATATTTCGTGCAAAATGGTTGTCATTCTTATTCAGCGTATTGTAGACATGATGATGAGCAATATTTCGCAATTCGTGTTCAGCGCATTTTGGTACCACCCCCAAGAATCGGTTCAAAAATACCATATTCGTGTTCAGTGCGCAGTAGGATTTCTATAAGCGAATCGATAAATTATGGTTGTCATTTTCGTGTTCAGCGCATTGAATACCCCAGTAGGCATGTTCTCGCTAGTCCCTGGTCAGCGAAAAATCAATAAAATCACACAATCGATAATCACAAAGTAGACCTCCGCCGGCCAGTTCTACTTGGTCCCGATCGGTTCATCCGCGATTTCTAGAGATTGTCAGGGGTCTGCACGCAGGCTCGGCACATAGGAATACACATGGTAGATCACGGACGTCGTTGCGAGGGGGACGGCTGGCGAAGGGTTTTGGTGGAGCTGGGCAGCCGGCCCGTCGACTGGCCGACCGCTCGGAGTTGGCGCAGGATTCCCTCTCCCCGTGTCGTCGCCACGCCCTAAATATAAAGAGTTAGAGCGGCGCAGAAGAAGCTACGGAATGTCCTATCTAGGAAAACATCTGCACGCCTAGTCATGGGAATTTGCCACCGTTTACATTCTCCAAAGTTTCATTGGATTTTGAGAAACACAATTACTTCAGTGCACCTACTGTAGCCGCGCAAGATGGCATTTGAGTGCAAAATGGGTGTGAGATTCGTGTTCAGCCCGTCTAATAACCCTATGGTGCGAATTTCCAGCGTCCAAGACACCTGCCTGCCTAAGCCTGAGGGCGTCTACGGACGTTCGTCACCCGCCGCGCCGCCGTGCGCGAAATCGCGCGCGGCGCTACCTTTTTTCCTAGCGCAGACGCCGGGAGGGTTCGTGATTACGTAACGTTCGTCACCCGTCCTTTCGCGAACGCGGCGAAAAGAGCAGCATAAGTTATGGGCTGCGTGACAAGAGGTACGCTGCTGGTCTGTGATTGATCGATTCATGTGCGCGTCGCGGCTGCAGCCTTCTAGGGCACGAGCAGTTCTGCGTGGATGTGGACAACTTTTCTGAGCTCGAAAGGGACAGATGAGTGTTATCGGAATCCACAAACTGTGAGAAGGTGGCCACCGCTGTCATTTAGTGGGTCAAATTTGAAGAAAGAACCTGAACTTGAAAAGCGCACGCGTGCAGCGCGGTCGCGTCGCGGCGTACGTCTCGACCCTAAGTTATGTATGGTCTATTAGCTCACAGATGGCGCCTGATCTGACATTGTCTGCAATTACGACTGTGCCTGCAGAATGCGTCTGGAAGGGTATCTTAGCGGATGGCAGTGGGGAAACATAAGAATGGAAGGAACCACACCATATGGATATCAAAAAAGTGCAAAAAATAGATCGGTTAGCCTAAAAATGGTGAAGTCGTAGTTGCGGACAAAGTCGGATCGGGCGCCCTCTGTGAGCTAATAGACTGTACAACGTCTACTCTTTTATTTCTTCGCCACGAACCCATGCTTTGTTCCGCTCTTTTGCCAGCCGAATAGAAAAGAGTTCAAAGTATTCTCGAGTTAAAACCGAGTGGTGTAGCAAGTTTTGGAGCATTTGGCTTCGATACACATTTCTGGAAAATGCGGGTTGCTGTGGCATTTTTTTCTGCAAAATTCACCAAATCTTCTAGAAGAAATCTGCCGCTTAGATGATTCGGCACTATTCGGCTAGTTCTGCCCCAAAATTTCGATGAAAAAAAAATATGCCCGAACTTCGTGTACGGGGGTTATTTGAGGTGCTGAACACGAATATCGTATCCATTTCGCACCGTTACTTCGTTTTTGTAAGGTTACGGTAGGTACACCGTGGGTACGGTATCTCACAGAATCCTCTCATATTTTGCATAGAGAGGTTGTTATAGGCGCTGATCACGAATATCAACTTTATATTGGATGCACGCTTTAATTTCTTCCCGAAATCGGCATTTTACTCCTACCTACTGTAGACCTGCAGTATCTCTATGAAAGTGAGGTTACGGTACAAAACGCATACGATATTCGTGATCAGCGCCCAAAACAACCCCTCTATGCAAAATATGAGAGGATTCTGTGAGATATCGTGTCTACAGTTTACCTACCGTAACAGATCCCATGAAAAGAAGTTTTTTTTTTCAATTTTAAGTATGTTAATATGTATGCCTATGTTGTCATTTAGAGGTTATGTTTGATTTTCTTATTTTATTTGTTTATTATTCTTAAGTGGTATTAAAAAATAGTTTATTATTAGATTTAGGTTCCCCTAAATCTACTTTACTACAGCCCATTCAGCCGGCAGTCGGTATTGGTGGAAGGATCATGGTTTGATATGCGGCCATTTTCAATCAATATCAAGCATGCTTGATAGTGCACAATCGCACCATTCACCTCCAGTCCGTGAATGTACCAGTACCGACTCCTTTCCGAATGCCCTATACAACTTACTCCCCTTTGGGCAATTGATGGATGATTTGTACCAGGAGTCACGGTACAAAATGGATCCGGTATTCGTGTTCAGCACCTCAAATAGTCTCCCTAAGCGATGTCTGGGCGAAAATTTTTGCATCGAAATTTTGGGGCAGAACTATCCAAATAGTGCCGATGATTGTTAAAGAGCAAATCCTCTTCCCAATAGTACCTAAGGTTGCTTATGAAAGCGGACCTAAGGTTGCTTATGAAAGCGGATTATAAGAAATGTACGAGAGTAAAACACCGGCAATTCTGTGGTACCAGTGGTGGCCAATTTCCATCAAATTTGCTTTCGAGAATCTCTCTACCGAAATACGTTGCAGCAGCAAGTGATTGAATGTGATCAACTAGGAACTAGATTATAAATGCTACAGAGCGGTTGCATACTTCCTTCAATAGGCCAAGTTAAAGGGCAACTGCGAAGTCTAAGGCTAGGTTCTCTCGTCCATGCAACCTTTGGAACAGCCTCACTCTGCGCTCTTGTAAACACTAATCTTGAATCGATCTCGCACATACATTTTGTGATCGTCGTCAATAATACGAGACCATTTCATCCCACTTAAAACGTTGTCAAAAACGGTTCTTATAGCTGTTTTTCTCAGAAACTGAGGGTTGAAACTGTGCATTTGGTGGCACCAAAAATCTGCATTGAAAGTTGCCGATGAAACTTTTTTCGCCTTTCGACCGTTTCCAGGGCATGTTTGCAGTCAGAAGATAGATTAAATCCAGCTCCATTAAATGAGATCTAGCTTGGCAAAAAAAATCTCATCGCAGAGAAATAAGCCAGTAAACGGTGTGTAATAACTTATGCCCCCTTCCTCAGAGATCCCTCCGAGATAAGAGCACTAGAAATCTTGTATGTGAGGATTGAAGCAAGAACATATCATCATACTCAGACACTGAGTGCGTGCAAGCGCCTGCACATCCCACAGAAAAGGAATTAGCAAAACGGCGAGAGCGAGAAGGCACAGTGTCAGACAATCGTGTTGGGACTACATGGCGCGATCATCCTCGCCCTTTAAAGGGGTTCTTGTTCTGCCATGTCAGATCACTCTATGCTTGTCGAGGAGAGTGCGTCAGTTTGTTCATTTGTCTATACCGATACTTGAAAGGCTTCACAAACACCACACTGCTGCATTTTCAACATAAACCTCAAGAATCTCGATGTTCATTATGTTAAAGGTGCCGATGAACGGATGCTGACTTGTTTGGTGATGAAAAGACGCCCACTCACTTCCGAAACTAGGCGGCATGACGTAGAACAAGTTCTACTCCAAGGAAGAGAAAAAAAGGCATTTTGTAGTAGATGCGTGCGTTTCACGCGCACGAGTCTATACGATGAAGGATAGGGCGAGCCGCTGACGCAACTCAGACGCACGCGTTTACGGCCTCGCAGTCGTCGCACCTTATTTTCATTCAGCATGCGCATGCCGGTCTCCATGGGAAATCCTTCGCAAATGCGTGCGTCTGACGCACGCAGTCTAGTACAAATTGCCCTAAAATGGTTCTCGTCGGCGAGATGGTGAGCTGTGTCTGCCACATTAGCTGGATCAGGTTAAGCGTATCATCATGTGAGATTCATGCCTTCGCCTTCTATACAATTCAGTAAATGATCTTTCCACAGTCACAATTTATAACGCACATTTTTGACAAGCGTAGAGCGATCTAATGTGTCAGAACAAGAATCCCTTCAAAGGGCGAGCTGATTTCGCTATGTGGTCCCGACACGATTGTCTGAAACTGTGCCTTCTCGTTTTCGCCGTTTTGCTAATTGCTTTTCTGTGCACATCCCGCCGATGCGCGGGTGATTTTAGGAACTCTTTTCGCCCTTTTTCCATGTTTCGACTAGTGTCTGAGGGATAATGTAGCAGAACAACCTCATTGAGGGGAATGAAACGATCTATTGCTAAACAACTTCAAATTTTACTAGTAATAAAGTAACATTTGATGATGATAGCCTTCGGATCAGAGAACTTTAGGTTCTGCATATCTCTGAAGACAATGAGATCATGTTTTCACCAGCTGCGTTAGAAGAGAAATCAGCACAGAAGAAATGAGGATCGCCAATCATTCCTACAAAACAGATCGCCCCTGTTCACGCCGTTTCAGAGATGTGCCAATTATTTCCGTGGCTCTACTAGCTAGCTCATGAATGCAGCTATAGCAAAGCTCAAAAATACGCACATATAAACTACTATGGCGCAAATGTAACGCTCGAGATCGCATATGAAGTTGATTTTTTGAGCACAGTGCTAAAGTCGCAAGTTGTTTAGCAATAAGTCATGTCATTCCTTTTCATAAGAGTTTTGTTACATTATTTATCACAAACACTAGTATGAACAATGAAAATGGCGAGAAACTCAATATAAGTATGAAAATAGTTTTGTAGCCGAACACGAGGTTGTTAGTGAACCTTTTATTGGCCAACGTCTCGGCGGGTTCGCCTTCGTCGGGGCCTGGAAGAGTCAAACTGATCTATTAACGTAGCTCCACAAACGCCGCCTTGGTCAAGCAATCAAGAACCGTGCCATACTACGAAATCACAAAACTAGCGGGAATAAAAGTCGCACCTTTCTAAGTTCACCGTGGAATGATGTTTGTGACGACCGAACGCGTCAGACGTGTTAGTAGAATGAGACGTTCTGCCATGAACCATATCTCGACTGAGATGTTACACAGTCTAAGATACGGTAGTTCATTGGTGACAGTGGGCACTCCTCCTTGCGGTTCATTTTTGGATTTTTGACATGAATCCAAAACGCCTCGAGAGTCTTGCGTGCGGAAATCTCAGTTTCAAGCTCGAGGATTGTGATTTCTACTTCGTAATCGACCCCGTTGTGTACTCGCATTCGATGATAACCGAGAGGGGTGGAGGTGCGAGAGCTTGATTTCCCTTCAAGATGTCCTTTGACTCGAACAAAGAGTGGCCGTGCAGTTTCACCAATGTGTTCATCACGGCAATTCCTACACTTGATCATGTAGACGACACATGATTTCATGCAGTCACCTTCTCTGCCAAACGGGCAAATTATGCAGTTGGGTGTTGTGCAGAGACGGTCGTACAGCCCATTCAACCGGCAGTCGGTATTGGTGGAAGGATCATGGACTGATATGCGGCCAGTTTCAATCAATATCAAGCATGCTTGATAGTGCACAATCGCACCATTCAGCTCCAGGCCGTGAATGCACCAGTACCGACTCCTTTCCGAATGCCCTATATATGCGGTTCCGAACTAGTTGGTATTTCAGATTCTTTGGTGGTATTTCTACGATCGTTACCAGATCTTCCAAGTCTGCTCTCCTCAGACAGAGTCGCGTGGCTCTGCTCACTTCATCGGGGATGAACGGCATGCAAAACTGGACTTTGCTTTGAACGTTGACGTGCCCCTTTCGCGTTTGATTATATTCCATTATATATTAGGTTGGTGCAAAAATAATGCGCGTTTTTCGTTGCTTCTTCTTCGGTGCAGAAAACTTCCTGTTTCTCATCATCGGTTTGATAAATTGCATATGGTTTTGTAGTAAATTTCATGGCCTTCTCAAATATCCTATGCATTTTGAGCGGAGTTCATGTTTTTGATAAATTTTTAGTCGTGGAACGAAAGGCGGCAAAACAAGTTTTTTGCCAAACTTACTTCAGCGAGATAAAACCCGCCGGCATCGCAGCAGGAACCGCTCGAAATAGCACCATGGTTTTGGCGAAGGGAGTGCAAGCGAATGTATTTGGCCGAGCTGCTTCCAGGTTTTTCGGCTTGGTGTGCTTTGCTTCGAAAGTAAGGAATGTCGCACAGGTCTTCCTGGAGTTTGCGATCCCCAACTGATGACAAATATCAGAGAGCACCCATTCAAGATAACATATTTGGTTTCGCAGAACCTCGCCGGTGATTGCTATCAGACCATCCCTCCCTTCAGTAAAAATGGGAGGATAAAATAGCTCGATGAGTTGATGTCGCGCATACTGAACGAGTACCACATTGATCCTCGTTGAGAGGTCTGCTTCGCGCCCTTGTAGCGAAAGAATTGCGACCAAACAGTCGGTCGCTTAGTAATTAAATACGAAGTGTAGACACTCTACGACAAAATGAGGTGCCTTACTCAACAGTTGGACGAGAAAGATGCACCGAAACACTCCCAGAAACCGAAGCAACACCAAAATAAGGTCGCGACGACTTTGTGGTGACCTGCTGCAAAAATCGCTCGCTGCAGAAGACCCATTCTTCATCCTCTAGGAAGTACCCCCAAGATGTAAATGAAATAAATTAGAAACTTCACTGTGTGACCCTAGCGCTGCTCAATAAAATGGATTCTTCACTCCTACACGGCACCGTCCAGGCACACCCTGCGCGACAGATTCTTCACAGGTTGGAGCAACTGAGCTATGAAGCTCGGATTCCTACATCATAATCAGCAAACTTCTCGCTCACCGACTACCACTTCCCCGAGATCCTGGACGACTTCTTCCTGGAGAATTTTCTCGAAGACTAAGGTGATACCAAAACTGCCCTCCGGAAGTTAGTCGATTCTAGAAGGTCCTATCAGAAATGCACGGTACTCGGAAAACATCTATTCTATTGCTAAGGACTTGCGGATTACAATAGTTCTAAGCCTTTCGAAAAAGATCGATTTTGAAAGGAGTTATGAGGTTCGGAATCAAAGGCATGAAAACGCGCATTATTTTTGCACCAACCTAATATAACATTTATAATATTCCACATTGAGAATATTCCAATCAACCTAGTCTTATCACCACCATGCGCGATCGGGCGAGCGGCGGGACCCTACGCGGCGAGCGGCGGGCCTCGAACCCAGACATTCGGGCGCGAGTCCTGCGCGTTTTTGTCCCGCAACATCCCGATTTTGTCCCGCGAGCTCCGGCGGGAGACCGGATTTTGTCCCGACGATGATACCCAGCATCATGATCCAGGAGATCGAATTTCGTCCCGGAACGGAAAATCACAAAAAAGCAAAAATGCGCGTCGAGTTCAGGAGCGCACGCACTCCATCCGCCGACGCCGGCCGCTGCTAGCGGATCAGGACGTACTTCTGCATTCGAGCCGCATCTGCGCGCAAGCGCTCCTCACGCATCTCGCCTGGTACCTGCAATGGGCCACGGTTTCAACCCGGCCTCAATGGACCAGACGAGTCCCGTAGGACTCCACTCTCCGCCGAGGCGGAAAGTAGACTGAGGTCTACCTGCAAACTGATGCCCTTATATACCCCTCGCTGGAGGCGAATACTGCCACGTGACGATCACAATCCTGCAATATTTTCTGATCAATCCCGCAATAAAACCAAAATGATGTCTCCCGCTGGTGCACCGGATTTTGTCACGGAAATGAAAAAGCGGCGTTTTGTCAGGCAGTTTAAACTAAACTCTAGAGTTTAGTTTTGGGAGTGTTTTAATACGAATGCAAAACCTTCCAATCTTCACGGCTTTATGTTTTTAAGACTGAGTTGCATAACGTATGGTCTATTAGCTCACAGAAGGCGCCTGATCTGACATTGTCTGCAATTACGACTTTGCCCGCAGAATGCGTTTGGAAGGATATTTTAGCGAATGGCAGTGGGAAAACATAAGAATGAAAGGAACCACACCATATGCATATCAAAAAGTGCAAAAGATAGATCAGTTAGCCGAAAAATGATGAGGTCGTAGTTGCGGACAAAGTCGGATCGGGCACCCTCTGTGAGCTAATAGACTGTATAGTCTGTCCGAAACGACGAGTCCGCCCACGCACGTGGGGATCGAGAAGCTCCCACGTTTGCCAGCGCTCCTGAGTCATCATCCCTGATCTGCGTATCACGTTTCATTGTTATCTTCACAGTATTGACCAATGATCTGGATGTGACACGTGGACGGCGTGACAGACTTTGCCCGCAGAATGCGTTTGGAAGGATATTTTAGCGAATGGCAGTGGGAAAACATAAGAATGAAAGGAACCACACCATATGCATATCAAAAAGTGCAAAAGATAGATCAGTTAGCCGAAAAATGATGAGGTCGTAGTTGCGGACAAAGTCGGATCGGGCACCCTCTGTGAGCTAATAGACTGTATAGTCTGTCCGAAACGACGAGTCCGCCCACGCACGTGGGGATCGAGAAGCTCCCACGTTTGCCAGCGCTCCACGTCATCATCCCTGATCTGCGTATCACGTTTCATTGTTATCTTCATGGTATTGACCAATGATCTGGCTGTGACGTGGACGGCGTGACAGCTAACAACATCCGTCCCAGCCGTGCCGCCTCTCGATCCCCGCGTGCGTGGGCGGACTCGTCGTTTCGGATAGACGATAACTGTAAACGCGTAGAGGAGATCAAAGCTTTGCCTGTCTACGACGTCCAACAATTCAAACTGCGAGATAAACATCATCACAGATGTTACAGCCATAGTTGAGTTCCTTCTCTGATTAAACTGTGAAGAACAAATTCCTCAACATCCGATTTGAACACTTTTCGAATCCTCCGAATTTCAAACAAACAGCTCATAAAGCGGTGGTATTGCGTTTCATAGCAGACAAGGCATTTTATTTGACGGCTTGTCCAATGTCTGAACCAGCGCTGTGCGTTACTAACGTAACGCATTAACGCGTAACGGCCATTTTTGGCCTAACGAATTAACGAAAAACCCCAAAAACTGTTATAATCCAATTCGTTAGTAGACCATATACAGGGAACTCCAAAGGTATGCGGACAGGGGCGGGACCGCGGTGCGCCTCTGCTGGGCAGAGACACGAGCGCTCTGCATGTGGCTCTGGTTTCTCTGCTCTCTGCCGCAGAAGCAGAGAAACCAGAGCCACATGCAGAGCGCTCGTGTCTCTGCCCAGCAGAGGCGCACCGCGGTCCCGCCCCTGTCCGCATACCTTTGGAGTTCCCTGTATTATCTGAAATGCCTATGTTTCTTGCTCTATACAACATTCTCCTAATATACAGGAGATGATACGCATAATTACGACGATTCTGGAATATGATCTGCAGTAAGGCACACCGAAGAACAATCTGCTTTCATGAACATTCTATCATTTTGTTGAGGTTGAATCTACATATAATACTAATGAGAACTTTCATAGGTCTGCAACTATAGTGCGTCCCACTACTGACAACGCGGGGAAGTGTGCAGCAGTTGGAGAGGAATGAGAGAAAAGCAGGCAGTCCGCACGGTTACTCAACTATCGTCGCGTTTGGAACAGACTATATCTTAGGAAGTGAACGAATACCTTGCGCAGAAGCCATCATTCTCTATTGTTTCCTTCTGAGTATTGGAGGAGGGATATTAACACCTTCGCGACAATGTGCCTAACCGGTTGACACGCATGGTGCGACGCGTGGGACCGCGTGCTCAACCGGGTGAGCACGCTATTTTCAGAGTTATATTTCTGTGAAGAACTCATAATTAGCAAACTTCTATGTAGTGTTATACTAACAAATATTCAAGCTTTCTACACATGCACTGGGCAGAACAGATTTTCACTCGGACTTTTTCTAATATATGTGGTTAAAACATAAACCAGAACCATACATATGAAAAAGAAACTACAATCACTATCAGGTGAATGGACGACAAACATTTGGACACACTCTTGACTATCACAAAGGAGAAAATGATTGGGTTTAGATCTGCGCACATTCGGGGTTTTACGCGGGGGAGGAAATATTCCTACCGCGTGGGACCACGTGCTCAAGCTGTTGAGCACGGGTCCCACTTGTGCAAAAGCGCGTGTGTCCCATGTGACACACCATGCCCAGGCCCCAGCACGGGCTTTTCGTAGGGTTGGAACGAAAACGAAACCCCCTTTGAAAAACCCAAATTTTACGAAGATCCCCTTGAATACTGAGACATTGGGAAAACTCCAAATTAACGCGTTTTTCACGAATATCTGCCCGGAGAGAGCTACGTCTCCGTAAACAGCAATTCTATTCTAAGTGCATGGGTCAGTTGCGCGCCAGATGCACGCATCTATTAGTAGCAGTAAAGGAGAAGATGTCGCTGGACGAATCCGTAGCTGCAAATTTGGTGCGGCGGCGTCCAATAGTGGGGAATAATCGCGCAAAGGCGAAGCGAGCGAATGGAGCTTTAAAAAAGCCTGCGCGTCCGGCATTAGCCGGACGATCAGGTGCTGGAATACTTGTGAAGAGTAAACCAAGAGCTACAAAATGGTTACTAACACGCAATCGAACAAAATTTGATTACAGGTAAGAAATTAAGATAAAAAAGCACGAACTTATTGTGCAACCCAATAGTAGGTGAGGTGATGGGTGTGCATCAGGGATGAGCGGAAGTCAGATTTGAAATTTCGAAATTCGAAAGTCTGAAGCTCCAAAAAACGTCGAAATAACGCAAATACCGGAAGTCGGAATTCCGCTCATCCCTGATTTGCATCCTACATTGCTTGACACTATTGAAAAAAAAGACTATTCCCAAGTTTAGCAAGGGCTTGAAAGAGAGAACTAAAAACAGCATCGAAAAAGCGAAAACGCGAAACAAGAACGAAGCTGGGAGATGAGCCGCTGATTTGGATTAACATTACATCAACATTACGCCCTCAATAACTAGGGGTGGCCCTTTCAAAATTGCGTTTGCAAAACCTAAACGTGTAATAAGGGCAACTAGCTTTACTGTCAGGGCAGGAACTGCATACATCAAAATAAGCAGGAGAATCCCCACCAGATGTTCCAGCGCTTCGTTCAAACGAGCTGTTAGGTCCAAGATATGTGTAGCATAGATCAATATGATTACTACACATTTTCTTAGTAATGGTAACTGCTCAACCAGAAATCGTATTTTATCTGTATTTGTATCCATAGCGTTGTAAATAAGACGCAATAAATCTATCAATCAATCGATGAGGAGCGGGGCAAGTGGAACCAGAGCGTTTCATGCGTGCGTCGGCGTTTCGTAGGGTATAAAAAAAGTAGCTTCATAGGGCTATATCTCTGTTAAAAGGCGGTGATATGGAACATGCTAGAGTGCATATTGTAGCACTGGATTAGATGTATAGGTGTATGCAAAGGCAACAGAAACTTGAGTGTTTGAATAGAAAAATTATGCGGGCTGGACCACTCAATGAGCATACAATTTTTTTAATTCACATAGGCTTGAGGAACCATTTCAAACACTTATTGTGCACTCCGGAACACATCCTTGCCCAAAATTTGAAGTGAGTCCGTGAAGTCTGGGCTTGTTTACCTAGCACAGCTTTTTTACTTTACGTAAGTTTGAAATGTGAACTTCCAATATTTCCTTGTTCTTATTTCACCGAAGGTTTCAAGCAAATCCGTGCAGCTTATGCAGCACAGCAGTCCTTCGTATCCTCCGGATAGTGGGAACCTATAAATGATCTGCTCCAATCGAATTCTTTCGTCCTCGATCGTCGTTATTGCGCCACTCAAAGTACTAAGAGCCGTTTCCTCGCAAGCCTTTTCTCTCCTCGCTCTATCAATGTACTTCTTAGGACCAGCAAAACCCAATTTTTAAGGGGCTTCGCCCCGAACCCTGTACGAAACCCCCTTCGATTTTCGCCCCTTTCACGAAGCCCAGCTTGCCCTCGGGACAGCAGTGCAGGGGCCTGACCATGCCAAAAGCGTAAGGTCGCTAACGTGTTAACAAAGTCCCCTCATATCAAAATGCTGGCATGTAAATATCTTTTCGCACTAACAACTGAGTGCGAGCGTCTCTTCTCAACAGCAGCTTGATTGTAACAGATCTAAGAACCAGCTTGACTGTCTCGACTGTAGAAAACTTGGAAAAACTGTTATTTTTGCACCATAACATACTTATACTAGGATTCTGATGTCTGCCTTAACCTTTGAGCCTCTCACTTTCTTTTATGAAGCCTAAGATCCTTAGATTTCTCATCCGTTCCTATTGCCAAAGATTTATTGAGAAGATTATGAAGCAAAATGACCCAACTTTCAAGCAAAAGGATCTCTACCATTTTTTTCAGTCGTCTGACGACTGCCCGTGTTTGTTTTTCTGTACCCATTGAAGAAATTATCATTTTTAAATGCTTTCTTCTTGTTGCACCTTACTTTCAGAGCCAGAATTAAACAATGTTAAACAATGTTTCCATTTGCTTCAATTTTTTGTTGAATCTACAGCTTTTTTGCTTTGAATATCGGTCAGGGAACTCGATTGGTTGGTACAGCTGATTAAAGTTATCAAAATATTCAAAACCAGTCTTCTAATTACTGGATTAACGGATCATCGCATTAACGTATAACGGTCATTTTTGGCCTAACGTAACGAATTAACGGATTAACGGAATCTCAAATTTTTCTAACGCACAACCCTGGTCCGAACTCGTCTGAACGGCTGTATACCCTGCGCGCTCCTACGTACACCTCTATTGCTAGTGCTGCGAAACGCACATCCCTTTGTTCCATGAAAAAGGTGCAACTACATACTCCAGTAAAACGGAAGCACGGAGCAGGCTCCTCATAGAATTTGTTGGGGCGTCAACCACTAGGTGAAATTTACCGATTTTCACAAGCTCCGCCCCATGGTTCTGATGCTCTGGAGTGTGAAGCGATTTTTCGGTTTTCTCAACATAAGATGAGTACTGAATACGTTCTTTTCACTCTGTATGCTGTCGCGCATCGCTATTTCTTTGTATATGCTCGTAGGAATTGGTCTGCTCCGAGCATCAGAACCAGCGGGCGGAGCTTGCAGTTGTCCATCAGAGCAGTCGAAAGTCGCCTAGTGGGCTACACCTTAAACCGCGCAACAAAGCAATCTCTCGCATACGTGTCATTGTCGAATGTTGTCTTTGATTATGTCTAAAATATCACTCAATGATCTACAGAGAGATAGGTTGGGGTGCTGTCATACCTTCCAATAACTCTCACTAAATTTTGTCTCCCTACGGCTCGACTGGTAGCTGAAACGTTACTGTGTATAGTGGAGTCGTTTTGACAGTGCATTTCCCGCGACAGTGGTTCCCTGGCATTGGTACACGCAGCGCGGTCGATCAAAAAGTTGACCTATGATTGATCTGGTATCTTTGAAGAGTTTTATCGCTTGTTTCCTCCATATTGTTCTTTCTCAGCTCTTAGAACAACTGAAGAAGGGAACAGGCGATAAAACTCGTCAAAAAAGCCAGATCCATAGTTGGTCAGCTGTTTCACCGACCGCACTGCGTGCTCCAATGCCAGCGGCCGCTGCCGCCGACAATGCACTGTCGAAACGACTTCACTATACAGTGTGCTTTTCCGGGAGTAAAATTGCGCGCGATCTGATCCATTCCAATAGATCAAATTCTCAGTCGAAAGACCACGTGAAAGCGGAGGTTCCAGCAATTCGCACGTAGCCTTTGTACTGGGTCCGCAATTGCACCGATTTTACTCCCGGAAAAACACCCTGTACACGGTTTGCCTGTTGGGCAACTTGTGTGAGATCTACGATAGGTATTTTTCAATATATTTCTGTTGAGTTCTCAGCACTTAGTCTATTCCGCTAGTTGTGATGTTGCGAAATCACTGGCTGTGACAATTCCAAATTCTGAGAACTCAGATGAAGAGGTTCAAAGGTGTTTGACTTATAAGTCCAATTTTCTCAACAATTGAAAAGTTATTGATAGTTGGATGATTGAAATCCGTTCTAGAAGAAGTTACGGACGGAATCGTGGAGCTTGCTGACTGCTGTATGAACTATTCTACATTGGGGGTCCCAATTTTTTTTCGTCGGAACTTTATATTGGAGGATTATTTGAGGTGCTGAACACGATTATCGTATTAGTTTTCCACCGCAACCCCACTTTTGAAGGGTTACGGTAGGCAGACGGTAGATACGGAATCTCACAGAATCCTCTCAAATTTTGCGTGCAAGGGTTATTCTAGGCACTGATCACGACTATCAACATTATTTTACGTGAAACCTTCGTCTTCTACTCAAAATCGGCATTTTCTCCGAATCCACTACCGTATACCTACCGTTTCCCACGAAAGTGGTGCTACAGCACAAAACGGATGCGAAGTTCGTGTTGAGCACCTCAAATAACCCTCCCCCCATACAGAGTTTCGAGAGAGAGAAGAAAAATTTCTTTTGGGAGTTTTGAGGCCCCTAATGTGGAGCAGTGCCTATGAAGTCTACCAATTATCAGCATTTTCAGTCCTTTTCCCACAACATTGTTGTCCCGCATTCGACCCACCACAAAATTTTCAGTTTTGTTGCTGTTTTCAAATACATTTCTGCTTTTCAGATGGTCATGGCGTCTCCTCCGCAGGCAGCATCCAAAAATGGGGTGACAGTGCACGAAATGAAAGCTATTCGGCTAGAGTCATGCCGCAAAGTATTCATTCCTAGGGATTATGCACATGGCCTCAACGTGCACTTCGAAACTCAGTTTCCATTAGTTTTCCGTGGAAAGGTAGGCTCCTTTCTTCTACCTTTGAGACATTTGGTAATAAACAACAAGTAAATTATGAATACAGTATGGAGAACTTCTTTCATTGAGTAGTCTCCCTTGTTAATACCACTACTCCAGGCGCATTGGTTTTTATAACATTATTTTGATTTTCGTACTGTTCGAATCTATTCTTCTTTTTTTTTAAACTATGTGGCTGCTGCGTATATGCACTGCGGTACATTGAGGTTTGCATCTAATTGCCTAACAGAGCAACTCGTTCACTCCCCAACTACCACTCCAGCACAGAATTGAACATCAAAACTTTTTTTTCGAGCTCCAATTCATAGTTCGGAGCATTCAGTATCTCAAAATTAAGCACTCGAGATCTATGAAACCAAAAACCTTCTGTAGGAATTAGAAATGGTCTCAGAGGCCATCTCAATTTGAAAAGCTTTAGAAAGTTTCATTGCATTGCAGCTCGGCCTAACGTTTGATTCAAGGTCGGTTTATCAAAAGAAAAGCAGTGAAGGCGGAAAGCCATGGACTTACGTTTCAAAAGAAGTTTAGAAGACGAAAGACCAAATTAGGTAGGTATGTAGGTAGGCGTATTCAATATTGCCAAACTTCAGCTAAACATTTGTTTTTCACAGCCTGCCTTAAATCTTAGCTTAAATTCGGTGGAAATGATTGGCTGCACTTGTAACACCATTCTCTTCAATGATCGCCTACCGTCACAACACCTAGGGAGACGTCATGTTGTTCCTTTATGTTCCTCGGGAGAAATTTCTCACCTCTCAAGTAGCAGAGGTCATCTAAACGTATAGTCTATCCGAAACGACGAGTCCCCTCAGCCGGAGGGAAATCTCGTGGCGGCGCGACGGCGGCGCGGTCTTGGCAGCGTACGTCGAATTGATCAGCTTTGAGATCAACGCCGCCACTCTCAATCGACAGGAAGGTGGGTTTTCTTTGTTTTTATCCATAGGTGTAGTTTCTTTTCTGAACATATCAACATAGTAAATCAGGCCTTTGCTTGTCTGAAGCTGTTTTGCACGCTTATTTTTCTATTTGAATGTGTTTTTTCGTCGTTTTTTCCTTGGCCATAGTAGAAACTATGAAAAAAAAACACACATTCAAATAAAAAAGAAACGTTCAAAACGGTCTCAGACAAGCAGCGGCCTGATATATGATGATATATTCAAAAAAAAAAGAAACTATAACAGTGGAGAAAAACAAAGAAAAACCCACGTTTTTGCCGATTGAGCGTTGCGGCGTTGATCTCAACAGCTGATCAATTCGACGTACGCTGCCAAGACGGCCGCGCCGCCGTCGCGCTGCCACGAGATTTTCCGCCGGCTGAGGGGACTCGTCGGTTCGGATAGACTGTAATTATACGCTGGAAACTTCAGCTATTTAGATGAAAAAGACTTAATATTGAATCAGGAGAAATTTACCTTTGTCTTTTTTTTCGTTCATGAAAGCCACATTCAGACAAGGCACAGATTGTCGGTACAAAACAGATTTGCTCAGTATGATATTCTTGAACACATCAAAAGTCATCCTATGTTTCCAAGAAAGTGATATTCGCACAAACGAACTATTGGGATAATTTATTCATGTGGATATTTTGAGAAACTAAGGATATTTGGAACTTCGTCACAGATTTATCCGGGTATTCCATTTATTTGGCTACCATAAAAATGACTGATCAAGCCACTCATCCGCTTTTTTGAGTATTTCTTTCAATAAAATACCCTAAAAATATAAATACATCCAAGTCGCTGTTGCTATCTGCGCTCGGTAGTCGAAGTGTGGACGAGTTGCTCTGCTAGGCAATTAGATGCAAACCCCGATACTTCGCACACCAGGTGGAATGAAAGGGTGAGATCCCATCCGCCTGTACTCAGACACTCGGAGCGGGCGGCCCGCGCACCCATTTGGGAAGACAGGCCCAGCAGCGGCCCTATTTTGTGGGCGTGGCTTATTACAGGCCGAGCAGCGGCCCTTAAATTTTAGCGGCCCACCCGGTCGCCCATAAAAGCTTGACAGCGTCGCCAAGGGGACGCCGCCGTTGCGCGAGGTCACGCATGCAATATCGATTCTTTTCGCTTCATTCCCGTTTTCTTTATTGCTTATTTTGTATTGATATGTGCTTAAATTGTTTCCTGATCGTTAAAAGTGTTTGGACATTGTAAGTTTTGATCGTATGTGTTCTAAATAATTTCAGATGGCACTTCATTACCCTCAAATCTCCTTCTACTTCATTGTGGCAAACTTATGAGTTTTGTATCATGGAAGATTGTCCAAGGAAGACACACTCACCATAGGTGCGATAGTGGGAGCCAAGGCTCTCGCCCCCTTCACTTCAAGCAGGGGTCCGGCATACCCCCTTCACTTAGACGAAGGGGAGGAAAAAACCCCGGTGGAAAAAATTAATAAAATTATTTTTTGGGTGATGGAAACAGTGAAGGAAATGAGAAGAAGAAGGAAGCAAATGAGGGGAAGACAAAGTAACAGAAGGCAATATCAGGAAGTTAGACGGAAACATATTATTAGGGAATGCTAATAAACACTTATTGAAGGATTATAATAAACCAGCCTGGTTAGACGGAAACATATTATTAGGGAATGCTAATAAACACATATTGAAGGATTATAATAAACCAGCCTGATCGTCCGGCTAACGTCGGACTCTCAGGCTTCTTTTGGGCTCGCTTCGCTCGCCTCGCATACGTGTATGTTCCCCTCTACTGAGTGCTGGCATACTACTCTCGCAGGTCCGGACCCCTGCGTGACATCTTCCACACTTTCGACGCCGGCGCACCCTTACTACACCGTTGGACCCGACTCCAGGCGTTTCCCCATTTTCTAAACGTTAGCGCACCCTCATCACACCGTTGGACCCGACTCCAGGCGTTTCCCCATTTTCTAAACGTTAGCGCACCCTTATCACACCGTTGGACCCGACTCCAGGCGTTTCCCCCACTTTTGCACGCCGGCGCACCCTTATCTCACCTTTGGACCCGACCCCAGGCGTTTCCCTATTTTCTAAACGCCGGCGCACCCTTATCACAGCGCTGGACCCGTTTCTCCCACCTATGAGCGCCGGCGCATCACTCTCAATGCTGTTCTCCTTTCAACGGTAACTCTTCCCCTACCGAGTGCCGACGCACTTTTGACATAACTCTAGGCTCGTTTCATGTCACCTTTTCCACCATCTGTTCGGGCGCAGCCCTCATCCATGTCATCCCTCGTCCGCCTTGTTCCTCCTCTTCGTTATGAAACTGTCCTGCCCGTCTCTTTCCTTTTATACGGTCATTTAATCATAGACCTATCTCACTCATTCCGACCGTGTTGAAAACAACTGTCGGCCATTAACATGTCTGAACATGATAAACGTGGCCCAAAACACCTTTAAATCAAGGTAAAAATCAAAATTTGCAACCTTTTTGTACATAACTCGATGCGCTGATCACGATGGTGTCGGTAGTTTTTGACGACAGTGGCTGGTTCTCTTGCACACATACACACACGTACACACACACACGCACATAAAATTCCAATTAATATTAACTATGATGTGTGTGCGGTGTGAGTCGGCCGAAACGAATGTCTCATAGGTTACGAAATTCGAGTTAGAGTACTGAATTGAACGGATTGCAAGGGGTTGAAGGAACCAGGAATAACACGGCTGTGAGTGAAAATTTCCGTAGGGTGAAGGGTATCCTTGGGTAGCTGAAACCTAGGAGATGAAGAAGGCACCCTGTTTGCATAGAATAAGTCAAAACTTGCGGAACCGTTTCCATTTTTCGAAAGCAATACTTTTCGTGGCACTTTCAGTTCTATGGCTAATAAAACTATTAATAGGAAGTGAATCAAAAATGGGACAGTCCTGGGAAGAAGAGGAGGAAAAACTGTATAATGTGAAACCAATTGCAAGTCCTCTAGTGAATATCTTACGGGAACGAAGATGAGGTTTTTGAGACCGACGAAAATAGCGAGAAACAGTAGGTTTTTCGCAAATTTCTCTTCAACCACAAAACCAAATGAGACGATCAGGAGATGATCGTGAAGTAGAAGAAATTCTCTATCGATCCGTATATGATGTGATGGGTAAATGTCTGTCCTGCGCTGTGCAGGAGGGGATGGAGCCAAAACCAGTACATTGGTTCCGGTCAAAGGCGAGACAGTGCAATGAGGGAGGAGGGCGCAGAGCCATCCTCAAGAGGCCGACTCCGGTACCCTTCACCTTTAGCGGGAACGACTTACAACGACTTTCCAGAAGAAGTGACGAGTGATATAGGTGGATTTTCACAAAAAGCGGTCACTATGTACCCTTCACTAACATGTCCACGTTTCAAATAAGGAAGTTATAAGGGAAAAATAGCCGTTTTTTGGCACTTTTCAGTATGATCAAAAGGGAAAGGATTGCCGTGGGTGAATTTTAGGGTATTGGGCACCGGGAGGTAGGATATGAGGTGCTGATATCCCTCGGACCCTCTCATTTTGGAGATAATAGCATTTTGAGTGTTTTTTATGTTGAAATTAGTGCCAGATTTTCCTCAACGAGGAGAGGATTCATCGCGCCACCGCCGTCACTTCGCTGCAGATGGAAGGGGTACCTGATATCTGAGCTTGCATAAATATCTGCGTCTGTAATGTGACGACCCCCCCCCCCCCCCGGTCGTCGCCTTTTTGTGACAGCCAGCGCTAAGAAGGCTGCCGCTACCCCCTCCCCCACCTCGGCGTCCATGACCCCTTCACTTTTGGCACCTCTGACAGGCCTCAGACCCCTCAAACCCCCTTTATTTCGCAGACCCCCGGCTCCCCCCTATCGCACCTATGACACTCACTGCAGTCAAGTGGAATAAAAGAGTGAAAGTTGTGCAAATCTGCAGGTTATGAAGATGTAAGTTCTAATTTTCTCAATCACTATCTCTAGCAAAAAGCATAAATTATTTCATTATGGAGTTCCGCTTGAAGGAATCATCTCAAATTTGAGAAGCAGCGATCGACAAGGATGATCTCATGTTTGGATTCTAATAGCGGCTTCCGGAACGAGACCTTGAAATGCATGGGATTACATTCATCTTCCCTTCCTTTGATTGATTATCTAGAATTCATCCTCATCCTATGAAAAGGAAACAAACTACCAGTGCCATGTCCATCTTACTGAAGGACCATATTAATTGTGTTGTGTTTTTATTTAATGAGATTGTGAGTTTTTATTTGACCTTGCAGGCAACACTGTTTTCCCTGATGTATTTATTGTTCTAGAAATCACAGTTACGTTTATTGTATACATATTGCATTATTTTGAGGCTATGTATATCTTTACAGAATAGAGTAGGTGATTTGTACGTTTATTTTTGTTCTATGCGCAGTGGTTCCATGTAAAGTTTTCCTATAATAAAAAATCTCATTTAACTGGAGTAGAGTATTAACGACAACAAATCAATGACGACAGAGAACCTCAAGGTCAACTGTATTCCCATGGGGCACCCCTAACGCACAAAGGTGATCGAATGATAATTCTTCCGGCTGAGCAGCCTGCCATCTCAGGCTGGGCCTGTCACCCATTCGCGGCCAACCCGCGGCCGCTACGTTTGCCCGGCCGCTAATGGTACCGCGGGTGGTCCGCTACGAATGTCTGAGTACTGACAGCCGAGGAGTCGCGCCAGACGTCCTACAGCCCAGAGCCCTACAGCTGATGGGCGGAGCTTGCAGTAGACAGTCAACGCAATTACATTTCGCCTAGTGGGCTACACCCCTCGTCCTTTAACAAAAGCAAGTCACATATATTCCGAGTCAAGAGGTGCGCTCGCTCGTTAGCTGGGTCATGTCGCACCTCGACCGCACCTTCCCTTAGGCAGAGGCAGCCATGGCTGCAGCATCCATCTGTCATGAACCCTTCGTAGCTAAGGAAGACAGTCAGTGAGACAACTCGTACATATCGTCGCGCGCGAGGGACCGTCGTTGCAGTGATAGTACTTGATAATATAGAAAAGAAAATCCGCGATTCGCGCATAAAGTTTTTCTAATATCTTAACACAAGTGGGTGAGTATGAAATCCAAAATTAAACTCTCGTTCACTGACTTATCTTCTGAGTCACAGAGGTATCGAAAGGATTCCGGGTTAGATCATTTACAGAGTACATAGGCATTGCGCTGAAATTTTAATGTAAATAAACATAAATCCTTGAAGTTCAAAGCACTTTTCATCTTGTCAACTTATCTAATTCAATAAGTTTTATGAGGATTTTCATCACGTGAACAGAAATACCGGGCGTAGGCGCTTTTTGATTTTTTTCTTTTTGATTTCGTTTGCTGAAGTGCCTTTTCCAACTTTGTTTCTAACTTGATCATTATTCTTGGAGATCTGCCTGACTTCACCCGCTACTCCATGCTTAGGACTTCAAAAACCGTAAATGTGACCTGGAACATAGCCTAGAAAATAAAAAAGGGCGCTTCGGATATATGACTGCAGAAGCACTGCTGTCAAAACCAATCTTTCTTATTCGTGTTCTATTCCTTTGGAATTTTTCTCTGGACGAGCTTGAGTACAGGATACATTCTGCATGATCAACAGGCAAACCACCCCGTAGTTTCTACTTACTAATATTACTAGAAGAAGCCTTCAGCAATATTACTAGTCGACAAAATTGAACCGTTTTCTTAATTGTTTGTATATTTAGGCATTAGTAGTGCGTACTTACTGTTAATAGTAGATCTTATGGTTGCATGGGTGAAAAAGGTTTTGGCATCTCAGCATCAGAAGTCTCCAGCAGCTTCTAAATAACAACGCTTTCCTCGATCCGCATTGCGGTGTCCGCATATTCTGTACATTTTCAACGCCCTTCTGCCGCGCGCGACGTTTCTGGCGGCAAGGCGCGGTTCGGGAGACCGTCTACCTTGGCTGGTAACAGCTGATGCTGATATGGGCGGCTCTTACACGACACGCGCAATTATAGGTGCGAGCGATGTGCGAGAGAGGTGCGAGGAATTCTCGAGCGCACTTCTTGACCGTCATCCTTCGTGACCATCCTGATTCAGTTTGTTCTCTTCGTTTAGTTGATTTATTTCTATCTAACCATCACTTCTTCAGATCTCTGAGCGAACTTGGGAAACTACCATCGACACAATTAACTCTATTTTCGCCGAAGCTGAAAAGGTGTGATCATTTTTTCAAGTATACGTTCTCATGGCTGGTCATTTCGTTTTTTCAACGCAAATTGTTGCTGGTGGAAGGCAAAAATTTGCCGCTGTCACGAATTTTGTGCAGATTCTCAAATTTTCTTTTGTCTTTACCGATACTAGTCTACATTCCTCTTGAATTTGACGTAAATTGTTATTGTTTTTTTGCCTCATTTCTTACGACAAGCTTCACTTAATTCTTTTTCTTCCAGGTTTGTTTTGCTACTATTCTCGAGACAGTCCTAGGTTGTATCACCTGTTATTGCTCCCGATTGGTAGCAGATACCATATATCAGAAAAAGGTGTTCTTTTAGGCGATCCTGTTCAGTGAAAAATGAGTGCTAACAACTATATTTAGATGCTAAAACTCAGTGAGTTTCTCGATCGAGAAAACCAAGAGACCTACAATCCAGCGGGATTTCATATACTGAGCCCGATGGAAAGGGGCCTTCGCACGGTATGCCTTCTTCTCTGCAGTGATTTTCCTGTATCAGTGCTAAGAACAGCATGTGCTCATATTGCGAAAGTTACTGCTATTTATCACTTTTGTATACTATCGAGAGGTATCGGACTGCTACCGCAGTGTATACCATAGAGTTCCATTTTTCTTGTGAATGCAGTTATTCTCCTTTATGGCAGCACTCACTGAAATTTACACTTTGAGATCTCGCCATTTTCCGGTTTTTCAATGGACCTAGGTTGGGATTCATGAACGCATAACCAAGTTGAATCAAGTTACCGAACCAATTTTCGTTTCCTTCGTCTCCCAACACTACATTTTCTCTGCTCTGCCACACAATTTGTTAGGAGTATGGTTTTTTCATGAAATGACCTTACGTTTCAATACAACCTCTTCATCGAAGCGTTGAAAGTGTCTCTATTCTTTTTTGTGATTTGAGCAATCAAACATCTCACCCACTCCTGCCTAATGCACTGACATCGGGCCAAGCTCACCAAATGCAATCTCTCAAACCAGAAACGCGAGACCAACCTTCGAAGGGAGGCTGCCCTTAGTTACCCAAGCCCGTGTTAGTTGCAGCCGGAACTTAGCCTCGTTACATACATGAACTCGCTAGTTATCTTCTTGCGTTGTCTGGTCGTCCGTCTGACATTGGGTTTCTACAATAAACCTGACGTACAATCCGTTGCAAAATAGTGGTCGGATGATGGCAGGAGAAACATGGCAGGACGTAGTCGAGACTATCCCTCCACCCACGCTTCACGTGGACACCACACTTGCTCTGATGCAGACTGTAAGTTCTAGAAAAATCGCAAATAAGATGGAAAGAGCTGTCTCCGTATATCCGTTTTTCGCCATTGCTGCACTTTCCATGTAAGCCGCGACGTTCTTCCCAGTAATCTTTATTAATTCCCTGCTGTGCCTACTCAACTTTTTGCTGTGAGCATTCTCGCCTTTATGTTTATTGATTTTGCGGCTAGCGTTGTTTGCTAAAGCATACCAGCATCACATAAAAAAACCTCTCGTGGTCTTATCGCGCTCGTGCAAGGATTTCTTGGCCACTTGTTTTCGGTTTTTTTTAAAATATGGAATTGCACACTTCTTTCCACTTCATCAGTCGGCGTAAAAATCGATGTCCGTTTTTATAACTTCGACTCTTCAAAGATAGGGTGTCGATGTCCGTTTTTATAACTTCGACTCTTCAAAAGTAGGGTGAAGCTTCGTATAACTAGTCTTCAACAAGTAACCTTATTTTTGCCAGGTGCCCGTCACTTGCAAAAAAATGAAGCAGAGCTTCGCCATTCTTCTAATGTGAATGTTCGCGAACAAATTTTCCAAGTGTTGTTGACAGTGCGTATTTCAAAGTGAATGCTATTTATATAGTCTTTCTCGAAAATCCTTGCCTCACGCCGACTGCCCGTCAGCTCATCCACGCCACATCACCTATGCATTGTCATACGTGGTGTGGCGTGGATGAGCTGATGGGTGGTGCGGCGTGAGGCAAGAATTTTTGAAAAAGATCATGTTGTGAATACCTAGTTAGAACAAGGTCTAGTACTCATCTGTAAATGTGAATTAGTAGTTCCAGGAAGCCTATCCGATCATCAACTAACGCCTCTGTTGCAGAATTACTATACCTTCATTTATCTTCCTTATATCACTTAATTCCTCCATTAGGAGTTCAAATTTCATAAGCGTAGCATTAGAAGTTTGAAGACGGTTATCTCCTTTTCCCTCCTTTCTCTTCTTAAGTAGAATTGCAACACATGGTCGACCAAGGGCTGGAGTGGCCAGTGCCTGTAGCTTTACTTGTTTTGAATTTGTGACTCTGCGTCAATGAGTGTGCTGCCACTACTTAATTCTTCATACTTATTGGAATGTGAGATTGCCTGATTGTATGTTCCGAATCCTTTCGCTCTATTTTATGCTCAGAAGAACTTTTTTACGTTACAGATTGAGATTTGGGTTCTATCCGATTCCTCTTCTGAACCCAATGTGACGCGATCAGATGCATCTGGTGTCTGTATAGTGTATCCAGAGTCGAGTTGATGTGGGTTGTCGACTACCTTACTATTCCGTTTATATCTTTTACAATAATGTTTGTTTTACCTGTTTTTTTTTTCAAAAAAATTCTTTTAAATCACTTTCTCTGCATTTGGATGTCTATTTGATTTGGGTTGCGATTAGTTTCAAAGTACAAGAACTGACATCAAGTATATAAATTCTTGTGCATACAACTCACCTTCTTGCAAAAGTGGTATGCTATCGTGTTGTATGAGTATTAAATTGTGTAGTGAGAAATCCAAAAAAAAAAAAGATTAACCCAAAGAACTTGTATGTAGACATTGATGATCATTTCCAGGGGGGGGGGGGCGATTATACGAGAAGGCGATGCAGTCACATTAACGAGAACGGAGTAAAATGAGTGTCGTTTGTGTGGTTTATCTCTCTAATAAGTCTATTGTTTCCTCCTTTCACGTTGAAAGATTCCTTTTTTTCTTCCTTTTTAGAAATACTGATTAGGATTATTGGAAATTAAAAAAAAAAAACAATTCTAGCTCGATCCCTGTTTTGGAGCTCATCTTGCTGCATCTGAAGCTGTCTTTGCTGCTCTATCTAGGATTTGGACGAAGATGACTCTCGGTTTCCAAGGTCACTTTTTACGTGAAAGACAGATTTTTATCATTCCTTTCAGCATATTATATCTTATCCACCGTCTTCCGGAATTCACGCCCAATGTCATTTTCTCTGTATTTTCTTCCTGTTCACATTTTGTTTTGTAATCGTGTTTTATGATTGATGCACTAAGTTTGTTGCTTTAATAGAACTAGATTCACTAGTCATTATCAAATTGTTCATTCTTTTTTGACGAATATCGATCCAGCTGTCTCCCGAGCAATTGTGATCGTTGCCTCTTCACTTCCGTTCAGTTTCCTTTCTGATGTTGATGTACGTCTTTTCGCTATGCATCTTGTACAAATATTGAACGTTTGCTTTTGCTATGTTTCCTATTTATACGCGACATACGAAAGAGTCGCTTTTCTATGTTTTCATCATACAGCTCAAAGTTCCTTCGGAGAAGGTTTAGCAAATGTTTTGAAACGTTTTTCATTTACACAGCTTGAGAGAATAGAATAAAATACATTTTGGTGCTTTGGTACATCGACTAGAAAACATACAGTAAAGCGAATACAAGATAGATTGCAAATTTACCATTAACCGGTGACGATGATAAGTGAGAACTATTATCGAAGACTATTTAACCTTGCGTGAAAGCGGAGAGTTGCTAAAGTTGCTTGCTGTTGCTAGTGAGGGGCAATTTTTGTGTCGATTAATGACGAAAATTAAAAGTATTTGAATGCCCTATTAGTATTTTGGAATTATAGGGCATCTATTCTTTAAGATTTGAGCCCATGGCGGCCCAGCCCATTAAACAGCCATTGCTCCAAACAACCGGATTTACATCTGGTTTTCACGCATTTTTCAGGGCTATCTTTTTTTGAGGTTTCAGTTGGGTGGCAAACAGAAGACGCAGGATTTTGTCGCTAGGTGATGGGTAGCGCTAACATGGTAAAGCGACAGCGGGTAAACTACACGTGACACTTGCAGAGAACAGTGTCGGCATAAGTACAGAAGCAACCATATATCTATAAACGTCTAAACAACGATATTAAAATTGCTGCAACAGATAGTTTCAATCTATTCTGTATCACTCCTCACTATTCTTTATCTCAGCGCGTTGGAGACGACGAAGGGTATCGACATCGGAGAAAGGTGGTATAAAGGTTGGCCTCTAAGCTGTAAAGGTGTGAAAGGATGTATAGTATACTTGCAACGGGATCGAATAATTATTCGGTCATTCGAATAAACCATTCGAATCGAATCATTCGAAAATTAGAATATTCGAATTTTTTATTTTTCGAATATACTCGATATTCGAATATTCGGAAAGGGCACTTTTCGAATGCATTCGATTATTCGAATATTCGAAATTTTTCAAAAATGTGCAAGTATTATATAACGTATTGTCGAGGGTAAACAGGTGTGTGAAAAACCACTCATTGAGTTTTAGGTTCAGTAAAGAACTGCTCATCAGTGTTCGTTATTGTGAAGCCATGTGTGAAAAACAATATGTCAATTAAGGATGAGATTTGTGAAAGGCCAACCATGCAAGCCAGCGAAAGTTAGCTCTATTCGCTATTCAATAAACTAAGTAGTGCTAAAATGCACAAAAGGTGAAACTTGGCTCGAAGATTCCTTTCAAAAGGCAGGTTATACTAGTGCTCGTGTACAGAATTGGATCTAAAGTCAAACCTAACAACGAAATCTTAGAGGTTTTGGGAAAAAGTGATGATTTGCAAGAAACTGGAGAGAGAATCACTTCCCACTTTGATTTGGACTTTTTCCTCCTCTTTTTCTTACTTGTGAGCTCTTTAGTATTTCGCCGCGTTTCGCTGACTGGAACAATATTTCGTGTAGGCTAAGAGTAATTTTTAACGCGTCTTTTCTCTACGAATCGACATAAGATGGGACAGGTTTCTTACCTCTTACAATAATTATGCATTTCGTCAATTGCACCGGATGAGAAAATTGGTGAACAAAGTTCGAACAGACTATAATTAGGGTGACGGTTCCGCGTTATCTGAAACTATTATAGAAGGCATACCCTGCTTTGCTCGGGATTTTTACCACCCCAGCCTTTCACCCTGATGCGGATTGTTAGTGGTACTAATACACGCGTACGCTCATCGTTCCGGTGGTCACAGTGTTAAATAATCTCGATAATCCTTTCTCACCCTGCTTGGAAAGAAAAGCCGATAATGCCAATTAACATATTCGCGACCTTACGCTTTTTGCATGGTATGTCAAGCGTGTTTGGACGCGCGCGGGTCCCGTACTCAACCGCCTGAGGACGTGGTCCCACGTGGTAGGATTTTTTCCTCTGCCGTATAATACTCCGAGTTTGCGCAAGTCTTTGATCGATGGTTTTCTCTTTTGTGATCGTCAAGAGTGTTTCCAAATGATTGTCGTCCATTCACTTGATCCTGATTGAACATTCTCTTCCATATTTATCGTTCTTTTAGTTTTCTTTGTTCCAACCACGTTATAAAGAAGTCTGAGAGAATGTCTGCCCTACCCACTTTGTGTGTAGAACGCTTGAATATTTATTAGTATAAGGGTGCGCCATAAGTTCTTGCACACCACATTTAGTACCAACACAGCAGCAGAATTCAACGCAATGGCATGATCTCTATGGCAGCACCAAATCAACTCAATAGTAACTCATATAATCTAGTAGATCGGGAATATGCCGCCAACTGCTTTTGTATTAGCTCAAAGTCGAGTGAAAGCCTTACCGGAGCGCCTTACCGGGTTAGCCCCGGCACGGAGCAACGATGTCACATTAGAACTGGAGCCACTTTTCAGGACAAATCTGTTCTATTCTCATCAGAAAAATGATATAGATGTAAAAAGCACTGGAGAATTCTGCAGTGAGAACGGAATTCCGCTTTCTCTCTTCCTTCAAGAATTTCATCATGGTTTTGAAAAGATGCCCAGATAGAGCAAATTTTCTTAGATTTCTGTGGTTCGCAACATCGACGTCACGCTCATTTTTATTTGAATATCATTTTAGGTGAGAAGAGACCTTGCTGCATCAAATTCATATTGCATAGCCTAAACGTGACGTTTCAGTAAAACTCAAAATCTGCTCATGAAGCTCTACTGGAGTGGTGCGCTAAGGAAATCCTGTGCTGAAATCTAACTCTCATGCAGCACTAATCTGAATCCGATGGACTTCCCCACGCTAACGATGTTAAAGGGCAAATCAAGAGCTATATTACAGGAAAGTTTGAGCTTGTACCATAATGCTGAGGAAAAGCTTTGGAAGGATTTATACAAGGAATACCATCCTGCCACAATGGATGCGCCTCCCACTCGACTATAAGCTGTTACATCATTCTTGCATCTGCATCCACCATGAGTGGTCGACAACTCAATGCCTATTCTATCCGTACAGCTGAAGACCTAGAGGAGAAAACGGATGAGTTGCTAGAACTTAATGAAGCAGAAAGATATTTGATGTTCATTTCTATCCTGACCCAGGTGCTGCCGCGAAGGAATGCTGAGAAAGCTGCAGTGAAAGGTGGAATCGCTGCTGTTGAAAGGATTGGTCGTGATCAGCAGCGTAAAAATGAACGCTCATTTGACGACGTTGAAAGGCAGCGCTCAGTAGAGTTTTGACCGAATCGAATAAAATTCGAATATTTATTCGAATATTCGAATATTCGAAAATTCGGAGGTTCCGAAAAATCCGAAAGTTCGAATATTCGAAAATTCGGGGGCCCCAAAAAATTCGAAAATTCGAATATTCGAAAGTTCGATGGCTCCGCAATATTCGGAAGTTCGAATATTCGAAAATTCGAGCGTCCGGGATCATTCGAAAATTCGAATATTCGGAAATTTTAGGTCGAAAATCCGAATATTTGGAATTGTTTTGCGTCGCAACTGTTATATCAGTTCCATTTTCTCGCTGAAGAACCATTCCGACTGAAACTCCAGTCCAAATTCTCATTTCAATCTCAATTTTCCCAAAAATCTGCTCGTCTCTTTGCACGCACTCGAAAGCCACCAACAGCATTTGAAAGCTTTGAAACCACAGTCTTACGAGGTATACGACATTGGCGACGATGATCTCTCCAGTGAAACCTAGGTATGTACTTTTCAAGACACTTGAGAAACCAGCAGTTTCAACTATACTTCGGATTATTCAAACCTTTCCTCCAGAACTATGTAAGTGAAGTGCACCAGCAGTTTCAACTATACTTCTGATTATTCAAGCCTTTCCTCCAGAACTATGTAAGTGAAGTGCAAACTATAATATAAAATTTTACACAGCATTCCTCCTTATATTTAGCTGATTTCCGACTACCGCTTCGTTTAATCTCTTTCTAAGTACATCACCGTTAGTTATGGAATTCAAAGTTCACATAAAATCTTGAGATCCTCTTATTGTCCCTTCTGCCCGAACATACTCCAACTTCTTGTTACAGAAGTTCTGTGGGTTTTGACATTCAACGCACAAGCATGCAGTCAAACCGGATAAACAGAAGTAGTAATGAGGAATGGGGTTACACGCAGCGTTTTTTTTTATATCGCTGACTTGCTTCTTTGTTGACAGCTGGAAGCTCATTCATGATCAAACTGAACCACTGTACCCAACATTATTTTTGCCGCGTCAATACCTCTACATTTACTACCATGGCACGTTTTGTTAAACTACAACACGGAGATATTAAAGCGAAAGCCTTCTCACGGACGAAGGGTTTCATCCACTTTACGATCCTTTAATGATGGTTACAGACCTCAAGTGACGTTCTTAAGCTTAGAAATTTCAAGGCGATGCAATTTTAAAACCGATAAGGGACCAACTCCACAGCAGCACAAGCTTCCACTCATGGTTGTGAGAAATTCCAAAACAGCAAATGAAACTACCCGAAAAGTTTCATGCCCGTTGTGATTGGCAAACACATCGCCTTGTTCGCCTACATGCATGAGTACAAAATGTTTTTACCAAATGGAATGTTATTCGAATAAATATTCGAACATTCGAATATTCGGAAGTTCGAATATTCGAATATTCGGTGGTTCGCAAAAATTCGAATATTCGAAAATTCGGAGATCCCTAGAAATTCGAAAGTTCGAATATTCGAAAATTCGGTGGGCTTAGAAAATTCGAAAGTTCGAATATTCGAAAATTCGACGGTTCGCAAAAATTCGGAAGTTCGACTGTTCGAAAATTCGGGGGTCCCCAAAAATTCGAAAATTCGAATATTCGAATATTCGAAAAATATTTTCGAATGTAAAACTCTCGCGCTCAGTTGTAATTGCTGGCCTGCCTGAACCGGCAGCAGATCTACGGGGGCAGGATAGAATGAGTTTCGAGTGGAGTAACATTTGGGAACTGTTTGAAGAGTTGGACGTGAACTTTTCCCCTGTCAGTCTGTTCCGACTTGGGATTCCTAATGGTAGCAAGCCACGTCTGCTTAAGGTAGTTTTTCCAACATCTGCCTGTCAGCAGACACGCGCGTAAGCTCAGAAGTTCAATGAAGTTTGCTAATGTTTTCATCAGACCCTCGCTCACCCGTGAAGAACGCAAACTTGGCTATGCCCTTCGGCAACAAAGAAGACATCCTGTCGAAACGCAAGGTGGAAAGTATCGAGTAGACCGAAACAGCTTGTTCGACTTGAATACAAAAGCTCGAATTCCGCTTGACAATACTTTCTACCCGGTAACTCACCAAAAACCACCAGGCGATAGGACTAATATTTCATCCCGAGAAACAGTCTTGAATCTTGCCCACACATCCAGAGATGCTTCTTCCAATTCTGTCATGGCAAAAGGCTCGTATGACCGAGCTAGTCGTGGTAGGCTTCCATTCACCTCCACAGCTTCCACACAAACCAGTTTAAACTGAGAGGACCGCACGGTCGAAGGATGAGTAAAAGAATGTGCCTGCGTGTTTACAAACTAAGTTGTTTTTCAGCCAACTGCAGAAGTATAAGCAAGGTGAATGAACTAATAGCTTTCTTGAAACTTCAAACCAAGCATAATGGCATTGCAAGAGACATGGACAGATGAAACTGTGACAGATGGAATGATCCTTAATATGCTACCATACAATTTTATTAGACTTGATAGGCAAGGCAGAGGTGCACTATTGTTGAGAGACCACATAGGTTTTGAGCGTCTGGATCTACAATTCAACAGTGGAGGAATATCATGTCTCTCTATTGACTTTGAATCCAAAAATCACAAACTTCGCATTATTAATGTTAACCGCCCTCCTAAAGCTAGAATTCACGATTGCTCAGAACTGTTGAATCATCATGACTTGCTAGTATCAGGATGCCAATTCAATGTCATGATTTTGGGTGATTTCAACCTGGACACTGACTGGTCGAACTCCGTAGCAAAACCTCGAGATCCAAGGTTCAGTAAATACATTTCTTTGTTTGAAAGTCATAAACTCAAACAGTTTGTTGTACTGCCGCCAACATGTGGATCGCGCACGCTCGACCTAGTGCTCTCAGACAATCACCAATTGATATCTAATGTGCACATCAAAAATCCTCTTGCAAGTTCTGACCATTCCATCGTCGCCTTCACAGCCCACGTCTCTCACAATGCCAAGGAAATTAACAATCAGTATAGAGATTTCTCAAATGCCGATTTTCCTCAATGAAACGTGAACTTTCTTCTGTTGATTGGGAAGCCCTTTTCAAAACTGCCTCAATATAGATGACATGTAATCAAAGTTTCGCAATGTTCTTTACACCATTTTGAGAAATGCGTCCCCATCCGCACACAACACACACCTAATGCCCGTTTTCCAATGTACATCAAGAAGTTATTCATGTATAGAGAATTTCTTTTCCTCCGTCTACATAAGCAAGTCGTTGAAAACAAGTACACTAAAATATCCATGAGACTGAGTCGCCTCATCGACAAGTTTTTGAGGAATCAGGAAAAACGATTGCTTTCGAAGATGAAGGGGAAAAAGTTTTATAGTTTCGTCAATTCCCGTTTAAAGGATAAACGTCCGAAAATCCCATCGTTCGTCAACAGTTTTGGCGAACGTGCTCTAACAGATATACAGAAAAGTGAAGTTTTAGCAGATTACTTTTTGTCGATTTTCACCAACGACGATGGAACTCTACCTGATGTCTTGAACGGTGGTAGAGGTTATCCACCTATAAATGATTTCCTCATAATGCCACAGATGGTGTTGAAGTTCATGAAAAAACTAAAGCTATCGTACTCACTAACTTTCGATGCCATCCCACAGGCCGTCTTCCTCAAATGCTGTCATGAACTCTGTTTACCGCTTGCCCATATATTTAACTGTTCCCTTAGCCTCGGTTCTGTATATACTCTGTGGAAAAAAATCACTGATTATGCCAATTAACAAACATCCTTCCCCGATATCTCCAGCGGACTTTCGCCCAATTTCCATCACCAGTACTGCATGTAAAATTATGGAGAGATGTATAAAAGAAAAAATTGACGAATTTCTGGACGCTCACAATGTGATATCATCTACTTTGATATCTTCAAAGCGTTCGACACTATCACATTGTAAACTCCTTTGGAAGCTTGAACATCTTGGCATTTGTGGGAACATTTTGAAATGGCTTACATCATTCCTTATGGGGAGAACCTTCTCCGTCAGAGTGGACGATTCTTTCTCACAAGAAAGAGAAGTGATAAGTGGTGTTCCACAGGGTAGTGTATTGGGACCGCTCCTATTTAATCTCTACCTCTCTGACTATCCTACCGCATTGAATCATGATAGCAGTATAAAATTGTTGATGTTCGCCGATGATATAAAGTTGTATGCTGGTTACTGACTGAAAGAAAAGGAAGAAATAACAGAGAAGTTACAAGTAGCCATCCGTAAACTTATGTCATATATGAATTCATGGCAGCTAACTATATCCTTATCGAAAACCCATATAATGCATCTTGGTCGAAGTAACCCCAAGGTACCCTATTGGTTGAATTCGGACACTCAGATTTCAGAATGCAGTAATACTAAAGACTTGGGAATCGGTTACGATAATAAACTACCTTTGGTAGACACTATACTTGCACATTTTTGAGAAAATTTCGAATATTCGAATAATTGAATATATTCGAAAATTGACTTTTCGAATATTCGAATTTCGGATAATTATTCGAATAAATTATTCGAATAAATCATTCGAATGAAGGTCCTAGATTGAAATGTTAGATAGACTTGAGACTCTAGCAATCCGTAACACCTTTTGCTGCCACCTTCAAATTTATTGTCGCAAAAAACCGGCAAGAAACCATCATGTAATCCAAACAAATCAACTCAAGAACCAAAATTTCAAGTGACTTCAACTAATCCAAGCAAATGAATCCAGAAAACGAATCAAAAATTAAATTTTGAAAAAGAATTGAGTATCAAGAAGAGCAAAAGCAAAGTATTGGGTGTTGCTATGAGTCTTTGCGCTTTTTTTTTCAGTTGCAGTTTTCACAGCTCAGAGTGAGCGTCGATGGCGGTGCGTTTTTCGAGCACTCGGAAAGCACGCAGCCCAGTTTTCTTGATAGTTAACATCAGAAGTGATTGAAAAACTACCATTAATACTCTGATTTGCCACTATATTAGCGACTCCAGCGCGGGCGACGCGGCTACGCGAATATGCCATATCCGCGAAAAACGCACTGCCATCGACGCTCACTTTTTTTTCACCTTTTGGCTATGAGACATAACGATTCGAAAGCGCTAGTCTTGCTCTACAAGAATGTTACAACCGATTCTTCTTGAACAATTTGCTTCAGGTTCGGCACTACGAGGTTGAGCGTTGAGTGCATGAAAAACAGCTTTATCGACACTGCTTCTCCTAGCATTTAGTAAGAAAGTTCAAAAGACCACCAAAACTACTCGAACTACTTATGCAAGTTGTGTTTGAAACAGTCACTCATCGGCTGCCTCATAACAAAAGACATATTTTTCTCCACATATTTGTCTCGAAGATGCCATCACGATCAACCAAATTTTTTCCATGAAGTCGTGGGGATAACTTGAGAGGAATTGCATGGTCTAGATGGGCACCGCACTTCTCAGAGGCACTATTCAAATGGAGTAAGCCGTCCGCTCAGAAAATCCAATCGGATCGGCTCAAAAATCCGACCCGTTGGTAACCTCTGGTGCCACTCGGACAAGATCATCAAAGCTGCATCCCGAGAATTTGGCTCATAGTGTTATTTCAAGTTCCAGCGAACCTACGCGTTGGCTCAGCATTGCATGCATTTGGTTCCTATTAAATTTAGAGGGAATGATGACAGAATTGCAGAAGAAGAAAAGCGTACGAATGTAAGCACTTTGTGAAAGAATGGCAACGGCACGCGAAAAATTGCGACCGAACGAAAGCTCAAGGACTTATGTCAACATCCAATAATCCTCTCGAAACTCTTCATTGAGAGCGTAATGGATGACTAAAAGGTGTTGCAAGTTGCTCGAAAGGAAATCGCAGTAGGACTACTCTGTACACTAGGATGCCTTCTTCCGATTCAAAACTAAGCCAGCACAAGGCAAACGTCTCCTATCCATTTCGTGTGATTAGAATAACGAATATTCGGGTGACGCATTCAAATAATGGGGGTTTCGAATATTCGAATAACCGAATATATTCGAAAGTTGACTTTTTCGAATATTCGAATTTCGAATATATTCGAAAAACGAAAATTTCGAATAATCGAATTTTCGAATGATTCGATTCGAATAATTTATTCGAATAACCGAATAATTATTCGATTCGGTTGCAAGTACAATAGACACATTGAAGGAATTGTTATGAGGGCTAGGATAGTGATGTTTCGTCTACTCAGAATCTTCATAAATAACTATCCTATCGTACGTTCTGCCAATATTAGAACACAATTCAGTGATTTGGAATCCATACCAAGCAAACAAAATTGCCCTTGTTGAAAGTGTCCAGAGAACTTTTACCCAAATCATCTGCCGCAGGTGCTTCCCACAACAATTCGCTGAAAATTCCACGAGTTACGAAGACTGCATGCGCAAATTAGGCCTAGAAAATCTTAATCTGAGAAGAAAAGCAGTGGGTCTTCTTTATTTGCGGAAAATGTGGAATGGACAAACTCGTCTTCGTCTCTCTAATTATTTTGTGGTGAAACCGTGTCGGGGAAGACTTGGAAACTTTCACTTACACGTGCCAGTAATGATAAGAAATGAAAGGCAGTTTCGTTCATATTTTATGAGAGCTAGTAGCTTCGCGAAACTGCTTCCAATTGATTTTTTCAGTAAGAAGTGTACTGTGAAGAAAATTGTGATGAGCAGAGAGCTGAGGTTATTATTGCAGAAGAATGAAGAACGCTTTTGATATTGGAATTCAGCAGCAAAGATCCATGCTACTACACTGTGAAAGTGATGCACTGCAAGGATTCATAATATGCTCGTGCTTTTTGATCCGCACTTCATGATTTTCTTGACTTTGTCATTGGGCTACAGAGAGATCTTCGTAGGTGGGACCATCTTGACTACTTTACTCTTTTGATTAGCAGAACGTGAGACCAGAAAGCAAATGGTGCTGTGAGGAACGAATTAGATGCGGTGCCTACGTTCATTTCTCACCTGGATTCATTCAAATGAATGGTCAGGTTTAAGAGATATTCGGGCAAAGCAATAACCGCTCTGTTTGTGGGAGCAGTTGTGGTTCGAGGAGGATGTTGACTCACGGTTTCTGCTGTTTGAACCTACATCCTATCAGCTGTTTAAATCTCCCGAATTCTTTCTGGGGCCTTTCTATCTCTACCTTCTGTAAGAAGGGTCACATTATGAATAATCATAATGTATAAATAAATAAATAAAGGCAGATGCTGACAAATCCCCGATTTTATAGGTTATTTAAGTAGCTATTGAGTTGGCTTAGTGTGGCCATCGAGGTCATGCCATTACATTGAATTCCACTCCTATGGTGGTACTAAATATACTGTGCAAAAACTTATGGTGCACCCTGTACTACTATGTAGTACTTTGCTAATTATGACTTTCACAAAAATATAGCTCTGAAAAGAGCGTGCTCACCCGGTTGCGGTCCCACGCGTCACACCATGCGTGTCAACCGGTTAAGCATATTGTAGCGAATGTGTTCAATCGATAATTTCGTGCTGAGTGTCGCTACACTCGTGTTAAGCGTACTGGAGAACCCCAGCAGAAATGTGTCGACTGTCTCCGGACGGAAGCAGGAAAGTCGATAAAATAATAAATCAATAAGCCGACAGTATCGTGCAAAACGGTCGTTATATTCGTGTTCAGCTTACCGGGAAACCCCACTGAACATGTACTCCGACCGAAAGTAGCAAAAATCGATAAAACCAATAAGTCGATGAGTTTATATTTTCGTGCAAAATGGTTGTCGTATTCGTATTCAGCGTGTTGGAGAACCCCAGTAGGCTTATTCTCACTGCCCCTAGGCAATAGTGAAAAAAACAATAAACTCAATCAATAAATACTTTGAAGCAAAGTTGTTGTCATGTTCGTGTATCGACCAACCCTAGTATGCATGCCTCCGCCAGTCTCTAAGGAAAAAAGCGAAAAATCAGTGAAATAGATATAATCGATACGCTGATCGATAATCCCCACTGGAAATTAGCTTATAACCTCTGCCGGCCCACTGCGGACCTGCGCGCAAATTTTGGCCCGGATCGGTTTATCCTTCGCTTTGTATTCATTACATACAGAGAACTCCAAACGGACGCCGTCGAGGTCAGGACCGCGGCGCGGCTCTCTTGGGCAGAGTCACGGGATCTCATCATGGTGTGCTGCTGCGTCTCTACCCATGAGCCGGGCCGCGATCTCGACTCTTGTCTACGTACAGTAGCGAGCAAAAAGATTGCAACTTTTGGTTTTTCGTCTGTAACTTTGTTCAAAGCAGAGCATGAGTGCCCAAATTTTTATGGGAGTTGTGAATACTCATGCGCGACAGGAAAAAGTTAAAGCCTGCCCATTCCACTGTTTTTCTGTTCTTTAAGAAAAATTTATTTCGCAGAAGTCGAAATCTGTGATTTGGCACCATCGAAAACGTCTGGTGAAATGACGTCTATCGTTGGTATCTGACCACGCTTTGGTTCCTTGATGCAGAATCAACCCGTATACGCTAGAAAATATGCATCCGTACACCACTGGTTGACATACGCAAAGTCCACTTGAGGTTACTTCAGCAGTGATCCTCTATGAATGTATCTGTCAGCCTTGTTCCTTCTATCAGCTCTGTTTAGAAGGGAACGGTATTGCTGACGCTTCCACTAGCTTAGTTACGAGTATTCGGTTTTAATGCAATTCATTACTCTCTCGGAACTCCGAAATATTCTTGCTGATTTCAGTGCACTCAATTGTGCACATCACGGAAAATAAGTTTTGGAATTTTTTCTGTCTCTGGGGGCAAGATGTCTCAACGATCCCATCAGCGATAATGATGCTACAGGGTTCCTAGAATATTGTCGTGCACACCTGAATACATGCCGCCTTGGATTTGATGAGGTAGGTCTTACAAAGGTGCAATGAAATATACGAGACACCACCGAAGCGGGATATTGTAATTTGGAACATTGCAAATTGGCTAATTTAGCTTGATTTGGATTAAGTGAACTAAACGAGACATTTCTAGAGCAAAAGGCCCCGGATCAACTGAGAAAGTTCGTGTGTGGAGCAAGGGGGCACGTGCACTCGTCTTAGTGACCGGCACTGCTCACTTTGAGTAGTCCTCTTTCGATAAATCCAAGGCGGCATGTATCCAAGTGTGCACGACAATATTCTAGGAACCCTGTAGCATCTTTATCACTAATGGGATCGTTGAGGCATCTTGCCCCCAGAGACAGAAAAAATTCCAAAACTTATTTTCCATGATGTGCACAATTGGGTGCACTGAAATCAGCAAGAATATTTCGGAGTTTCGAGAGAGTAATGAACTGCATTAAAACCAAATACTCGGAACTAAACTTGTGGAAGCGTCAGCGGTACCTTTCCCTTCTAAACAGAGCTGATAGAAGGAACAAGGCTGACAGATACATTCATAGAGGATCACTGCTGAAGTAACCTCAAGTGGACTTTGCGTATGTCAACCATTGGTGTACGGATGCATATTTTCTAGCGTATACGGGTTGATTCTGCATCAAGGAACCAAAGCGTGGTCAGATACCAATGATAGACGTCATTTCACGAGACGTTTTCGATGGTGCCAAATCACAGATTTCGACTTCTGCGAAATAATTTTTTCTTAAGGAACAGAAAAACAGTGGAATGGGCAGGCTCTAACTTTTCCTGTCGCGCATGAGTATTCACAACTCCCATAAAAATTTGGGCACTCATGCTCTGCTTTGAACAAAGTTACAGACGAAAAACCAGAAGTTGCAATCTTTTTGCTCGCTACTGTACGTTTGGAGTTTCCTATACAGGGTGGCCGAAAAGTATGGGCGTCAGAAAAAACGATATTTTTCTTTTATTAGCTACAATTACTTTTTCTTTATTATCATAAATGATACACAACAAGATGAAAAATTAGTATCACAGAAAATTTTCAAAGTGGCCCCCCTTGGCTTTGATGCAGGCTTTCAATCTTGTCTTCACGGAAACCACTGTGCGCCGGAGGTAGTCCTCACCAATTTCTGACCAGGCTTGTTCCAGTTCGCGCCGTAATTGCTCAACTTTCGTGATATTCTTATTCTTCAGTTTCTCCTCCAAGAGCCCCCACACGGAGAAATCCATGGGGTTTAAATCTGGGCTGCAGGATGGCCACTGATTCTTGTTGAGAAATCCGGGAAAATTCTCCTCCAGGTAGGCAATGGTGGTTTCAGCGCCGTGAGCCGGTGCCCAGTCTTGCTGAAGAATCATATTGGGGTTTTTCTGTTTCCAGGGGACAAGCACTTTCCTAAGAATCTCATCTTGGTAGAACTCGGCGTCGATTCTAACGTTTTGGTCGATGAAAACAAGAGGCGTCTTCGATTTTGAGGTTATTCCTCCCCAAACCATTACGCCACGGGGAAACAACGACTTCGTTACAATCCTCCTTTCCGAAGAGTACCGCTGACTCGGACTGATGAGTTGACGATCGTTTTGAGAGTTGTTCGCAACTTCAATGGGAAAAATTTTCTCATCTGTCCATAGCACATCTTCGATGCGGCGCACCTCGAAGATTTTCAACAACTCTTTACATTTCTCAAGCCGCTTTGCTTTGGTGAAGTCGGTTAGCTTCTGTCCCTTGAACAGGCGATAGCTTCGAAGTCCCAGCTCCTTCTTGACAATAAGTTGAACTGACGAACGAGCAACACCCAGACTTTTTGCCATCTTGTTCAAGCTGACTCCATCATTTCGGTCGATCCTCTTTCTAATGATCCCTGGTACCCTCCTTGTGTTCACCGTTCGAGGACGCCCCGGTTTTCGCTTCATGTTGACATCTCCTACGTCTCTCCATAGTTTGATTATCTTCTGCACGGTTTGCAAAGGAGTATTTAATTTTCTTGAAATCGCTGCAGTTGACTCTCCAGACTGCGCGAGGCGTACGATGGATTCGCGTTGCGGGCACACCCGCATGACTTCAGAAAACGAAGTAAATGGTAGGTCAAAAGAAAGAGGCTTTGATAAGGTGTCAAACATGTGTAGAATTAAGACGCGGTGAAACTTGCAAAAGAAGAAACAAAAGCGTCAAATGAGGCGCCCATACTTTTCGGTCACCCTGTACATATTGTTGGAGCCCAGGAGATCAACATTGATCTAACATATTACACGTCATGATCGTGTTCTTATGTCTGTCACGTGAGATATGTGTTCCTTGTTATACCCGTCTCATGTACGTAGCATTGTTTTAGGACATGTCTAGTTTGGTTTAGTTGTCGAGTTTGGTGGTTCAATAAACCATCTTCAACGACCGTCTCTTCGGACACAACAACTGGCGATAAGGATTCAGAAGAAAGAAGACCAAGGATTCAGAAGAAAGAAGGCGAAGGTTTCAGAAGAAAGAAGACCAAGGATTAAGAAGAACTGAGAATGCCAAGCGCTAACGAAGGCAAGCCTTCCGAATCGCAGCTCGAGAAGGTCTTGACAACAATGGTCGAACAGATGCGGCTTCAACATGAAGAGATGAAGACGCTGTTCGCCGCCCTTGCCCCTGCTCAAGGCTCAAGGAACTGTCGTCCAGGAGATCATCAAAGATCAATACGACCAGCTGAGCAAGGACGTACAAAAGTTCATGTCCGACGAAGAGGCAGGTCACACATTCGCCTATTGGTACAAGAGGTACGGACCTGTCATCAAAGATTCCAACTTGCAGACAGCAAGAAGCGCGATCTGATCCTCATGAAACTGGACGAGGATGCATATCGCAAGTATGCTGATGACGTCCTACCGATACAACCACACGAGATCGATTTCGAGAGGACAGTCGCGAATCCACAGAAGCTCTTCGCGTCCAAGAAGACATTGATTCGTAGACGATATGAGTGTCTCAGGATAACATGTCCACCACTGACTGCTAGCTATCCGCCATTCCGCGACTACGCTAGCAAGATCAAGCGAATGGACGAAGACGCTCTACTGAAGGAGCTGGATTACACCGCGTTGAAGACACTGCAGTTCGTAGCAGTCTCCAAGATCCGTCGCTCCATGAAGTTCATCTCAGAATGCTGCGTCGACTGAATACGCATGCAGAAGATTCCGCATTGTCAACAGAAGATCTCGTTGCGGAATGTGAGAACTTCACTGCACTGAAGATGGACAACACAGACATGGAAGGAAGTCACGAAATCCATGCTGTGCAGAAGAAGAAAGTCAAGTGCTTCAACTGTGGAGGACCACACTACAGAAGCACATGTCCGCTTCTTTCCTCCGACACTGGACAGAAAATGCGACTGAAACTGAGAAGACGATCCTACCGTCGCAAGAGGAGCCAGTGCAAGAATGTTGTTACCTTCGCCGCTGAGAACGCTCGAACCTACCTCGATGTCACTATAAGAGGACGTTCTCTTCGCTCCCAACTCGACACAGGCGCAGATATCACGTTGATATCCCGTCGAACATGGAAGAAACTCGGATGTCCAACCTTGGAAACCTGTGCTACGCCGATCAAGACCGCTGACGGAACCCCGATGAAGATCGATGGAAGGTTCTTTACCAATTTTTCCGTCAATGATCGACAGGCAAGACTATTGAAGGAAATGGGACATGCTACGTCACCGAAAGCACTAATCTGCTTGGACTGGAGTGGTGCATTCAACTTCCCGCATACAAGGAGTTGAAAGACAAGTATCACTGTCGTTTGGTGACTCAGGAAGAAAAAACCGAGCATACATACAATCGCAGACTTGAAGAAGCAGTATGCAGAAGTATTCAAGTGCGGACTTGGAAGATGCACCAAGACAAAGGTGAGGTTGTTGTTGAAGAACAACGCAGTACCTGTTTTCAAGAAGAAGCGACCAGTACCTTATGCCTCCGTACCTGATTTGGATGCTGAGATTGACCGGCTAGTTGCCGAGGAGGTAATCTCCCCAGTAGAGCATTCAGAGTGGGCCGCGCCAATCGTGGTTGTCAAGAAGAAGAACGGACAAATCCGTTTGTGTGCGGACTTCTCGACAGGATTGAACGATGCGCTGCAGTTGCACCAGCACCCGCTGCCCACCGCGGAGGACGTGTTCACGAAGCTGAATGGAGGACAGCTTTTCACGCAAATCGACTTTGCAGAAGCATACCTGCAGGTGAAAGTCGAAGAAGAATCGAAGGAGTTGCTAACTATAAACACACACAGAGGCCTTAATCGTTACAATCGCTTACCCTTCGGCGTGAAATCAGCACCTGGCATATTCCAGCAGATTACGGATCCGATGATCTGTGGATTGGAAGGCGTTGCTGCCTATTTGGATGACGTGATTGTCACAGGCCGCACATACGAGGAGCATCGCCGTAATTTGGAAGCCCCTTTCGGAAGGATCCACGAATACGGCTTCCGCGTCCGGATGGAGAAGTGCAACTTTTTGATGCCGCAGATCCGCTATCTCGGATGCATCATTGAGAAGAATGCACGCCACCCTGACCCAGAGAAGGTTGAGGTCATTCGCCAGATGCCAGTACCGAAGAACGTGGCAGAGGTTCGCTCGTTCCTAGGTATGATCAGTTACTACGGATCGTTTGTTGCGGAGATGCGCAAGCTGCGCGCACCGCGTGATGCTTTGTTGATGAAGAACGTACCCTACAAGTGGAATGAAGAATGCGAAGCAGCCTTCATCCGCGCCAAGGAGGTGCTCGCTTCGGACCTGCTCCTGACGCATTTCGACCCTAGCCTGGAAATAATTGTTGCGGCCGATGCATCAGACTATGGAAGTGGAGCAGTGATCCTACACAAGATGCCGGATGGGACCAAGAAGGCAATATGTCACGCAAGCCGGAGTCTCACCGCTGCAGAGAAGAACTACGGTCAGATCGAGAAAGAGGGACTCGCTCTGATATTCGCTGTAAGGAAGTTCCACCGTTACATATATGGACGTCGATTCAAGCTCCTTACAGATCACAAGCCGTTGCTGCACATCTTCGGACCGAAGAAGGTGGTGCCCGTATACACGGCGAATCGACTGCATCGATGGAAGCTCATACTTCTTGGATATGATTTTGATCTTGAATATCAGAAGACGACCGAGATCGGACAAGCCGACGGACGTCTTGTCACGTCTGATCCCTCCAAGACCAGCTCAGACGGAAGATATCGTGCTAGCCAAAATTGAGCAGGACATCCTAGCCGTTCAAGCTGCTGCAATCAATGCATTGCCCGTGACCAGGAGTGTGATTGAAGAAGAGTCCAGGAAGGACAAGAAGATATCGCAGGTCATACAGATGCTGCAAACAGGAGCATGGCCGAGCAAGCCCAAAGGAGAAATCAACAACTGGAAAGCTCTGAGCCGCGCACTGTCAGTGAAAGACGGATGTCTGTATTTTGGCCACAAAATCGTCATTCCCGTATCACTCCGAGAAGCAGTTTTGAAACAACTTTACGAAGGACATCCCGGAATGACCAGATTGAATATGCTCGCCAGAGGATACGTGTACTGGACGAACATCAACCGAGACATCGAAGAAAACGTGCGCCACTGTCGCAACTGTCAAGAGGCTGCCAAGATGCCGAGGAAAACAGTTCTGTATTCATGGACCACAGAGAAGAAACCGTGGGACCAAATTCACATCGACCATGCTGGACCACTACATGGGAAAATGTACCTTGTGGTAGTCGATGCATATTCTAAGTGGCCGGAAATCTTCGAGATGTCGTCGTCAACCACTGCAACGTTAAGAGAACTCAGAATGTTGTTCGCACGATTCGGAAATCCAAGAGGTGGTTCAGGGCGATGATGGCACTTCGCATTGGAGAAGAGTATCGTGATCGTCGCCACGGTGAATCGGACGGGCCGTACATGGAAGGTGATCAAATGTACGTGTCTCATGTATTCCAACATTATTTCCGGCGATGTATTAGCGTGTGAGACAGTTATGAGCCATTGCGGCTAATAAGCTAGAGCGAGTACGATTGTCAGAAACACCTCTGTGCTTCTGACAAGTCGTACACGTTCGAGCATGTTCTGTGCTGTGGGGCGATAATCAATGTGCCTGAGTCCGTAGGACCAAATGCATTCTGCTCAATTCGCGCACCTGATTATACGTACCTTCACGCCATCACCATACTCCACGTTAGATGTTCCTAGTGCTTCACTCGTCTCTTCGCTCCGCACACTATCTGGTCGCCGAACGATGGCTATCATCGCCCTCCAGGGCGATGAGATTAGCGGCCCACACATACGTGCTCGCAGCACTGCCACGGATGGTGATGGTTTCCAATTCTTCAGTGTTGGAAGGTCGTCGCGCGTGCGATCACCCAAATGTGGCGACGAGTTGTGCAGGCAGCTGATACCACCGCCATGACACTCTAGTGCGGACCCAGTTCTCATCTACTGTTCAGAAGGACTTCAGTCAGCTCTCTATGCGTCTGTACGAGGCAGTTTAGCGGCCACCACTGCACATCGCTAGAAATACACTGTACCGTCCTCCAATACAACTTTAGTGCGATGACTGTATGCATCTGCTGAATCACCAGATTTCAAGCCGCATGCTAAAAGGCCGCAGATGTGTTGTCTTCAAAGTTCAGTCTTCCTAGTAGGGGTTGTGCAGGAGTTTACAAATAATGATAATCTAATATACTTCTGTCTCTGAGCCTCATTTCTGATTAATTAGTCTTGGTTTGTTGAGGAGCTCCGTTTACAGTTTATTCCGGCTAGCTTTCGCCAATAATGATAACAACAAACTTGCACATAGCTGACCTCCTTATATACAAGAGACAGGTCGCTGCAAGGCGGCTTTGGCTTAAAAAACCCACTTCTGAAAACCATCAGAACTTTCCCTTCAACTTGATACATAAAGTGCTTCGATGACACGTATATGGTAAAAAAAATAAACGAGCGTTCAACCAGTTGTCATGCTCTTAGCACAAGTAAAAGAAGTTATAAAAATATGTGAAGCGGCGGGTGATTTTGATGAACTTGCATTTCCAGGAAAAGGACCTTCAAATATTGCGCGCAAGAGAAATTGAATTTGGCTACCAATGCACTGTAGCTGTATACGTAGGTCCTTCAACTCAAATAAAAACGAGCCCTATGTCGACTTTCCTTTGATCGCTAAGAGCTAGGATTCATGAACGCATAACCAAGTGGAACCAAAATAGCAAACCAAATTTCAGGTTCTGCGTCTCCTGGCACTTTGACTATCCCATAGGTTACAATCGTCGCTGGCTTCCTTGCTTATCGTTTCATGAATCCCAGTCCAGCTCAGCGTCAGCTCGCATTGTTTTAACAAAATTATTCACGTGGGCGCGTGTGGCGCAGTGGTAAGAGGCTCGCTGCGCACGCACAAGATCGATGGTTCGATCCTGCCCGAGGCCAACCAAACCTTCCATCCCTCCAGGGTCGGTAAATTGGTACCAGAGGAGTCTGGGAGGATAAAGCACTGACTTGGTACATCGGGTGCCCCCCGCAGTCATTGTACAGGGCACATACGCATTCAACGCCTCTACGATGCTCAGATGAAGTCGAATGCGTGGCGCATCCCTCGTGACGGGATTGATTAACGCCGACCACTTTATCCTTTATCCTTTTATTCACGTCGTTCAAACGACTTTGAGTAGCACCAAGTACTGCTGAGAGACAAGAACGACTAGTGTGTTAAATTTGTTAGGATTATCGTATAAATAGGGGTGGAAAGTAATTCACGCAAATTCAGGACACTGACAGCAGGGACATAGGGGTCCTCTCCTCGTACGTAACTGCGTCAAGGGAAGAACTTTCAACAGATTTCAGCAGTAGTGCGCAGTTGCGAACAATTTGTCTAGTGGTCACGGAAGAGACAAAAAATGTGACCTTCTTCTGGTACTGAATCAGTACCCATGAGCGCGACAAATCTGTACGTACCATTGGGGCGCCCCCCCCCCCCGAGAATCGGTTGACAAATTTTTGAAATTACTTTATAAAACTTATAAAAATCTTATACTAGTTTATTTTTATTAGTTTATTTTGATTATTATCTTTAATATAATTTTTATTAATTATTTATCACTATAGTTAAGGTTTTTACTAATTTTATTATCCATCTGGGTCCACAAAACGGCAGAGACCCCACTTTTTTCCCACGCCCCCCCCCCCTCCCGGCCCACTTTCTGCGTCCGCCACTGGTACGTACATATATGTATGCTGAGACCTCTATTTTTTAAGGGATCTTCTATTCTTCTCCGGACTAGTGGTCCTATGTGGAATTTTTATGAGTCTTAATTCTGTGAACAATAGGTAATATACCGTATACTGATACGGTTCCAAAAAAGTAGTTTTGCACAGTTTTAATCAAAGAATTATGTATGCGATCAATAAATTATGTTTTAATCAATGAATTATGTATATATGCATCGATTTACGGCTGTGATTTACTATCACATCACCTGAAAAAAACAACAATCCGAGTCGGTTCGAGCAATTTTCCAAAATTAAACTAACGGTCTCTAGATTGCACTTGCCTACTGATGGTACTCTTAAAGTGACCAAGCATACGTATGGGATATGCTTCGACGATTACTGAAGCCATCGCCCGTGCTCGACAGTGCTATTCGCTGCATTTCCACCCGGTGCCGTTGTTACACTACAGTAGTGGTAGCAGCTTTTACGCTGTTTCTTCCGCATTTCAAACCCAGGTTGTGTTTGCCATTTAATAGGGCCTGCTATAGAACTGCTGTTATGTCAGGAAATCCGAGCTTGACGTCCTGAAGCTGTTTTGTGTATTCTTGCTCCAGTCCGCTGAAAAATTGCTGTGGAGCCAGAGGTAAACGCTGTCATGTGTCGTTGTTTACTCGTTCAGGGGATCAACACCGTTAAAAGATGAGGGACAATATCCAACGTTATCGTGTTTCGAAGCAGATGACTATTCGATCGATTCATTTCTCTCTTTCACATGGATCGTGCACAAATGCGGAATTGCACAATGTACTGATTGATCGCCTATTTCGCCTATTTGCACTGGCTGTTCAAATGCGCTATCCTATTTGAACGTTCTGCCTTCATCTCCCCTGCTGGATTAAATTATTCATTGCAGTGGATGCGTTTACATTTCTGATTTTCTGGAACTGTTTCCATCAACCAATTCTTACTCATTTGTTCAATCAATCAATCAATCAATCAATCATTCTAACATTCATTCATTCATTCATTCATTCATTCATTCATTCATTCACACACAATATTAGACAGTTTTTGCCGCTTGGGCGGCTTTAAATTGTCTTTGCTGCTTTCAACCCTCCATGGTCACCCATTTTCTTTTTACCTCACGCTTACGTCTGCGATTGTATTTTGAGTTCTGGTGTAGCAATCAATATTTTATCTGTTTGCATACTTTTTTTAAATGAACTAAAGCGTTTCTGAACACGTTGAGACCTTACCTCCCAAGCTGTATTTCGTTCACCATCCGGAAAAGTAGGCTTTAGTGTGCTTACCTTGGTAGGGCTTACTTCGTTTTTGATTTCACGACAGCATGTGCTACTAAGCGCAGATATCTCGTTATACCTACTAGAGTCAAGGGTAACGGTGTTGTGGATACGATGCTGATTTTAAAAAAATCTCACATGAACGTTGGAATGGCAGTGGAGGCAAGATGAACTGGAATCACCAACAAACTAATTTCTAGCTAAGTCCTCATGAAGCGCAAAACACCAACCTCCAATCTCTTTTCTGTTCTTGTTTCTCCCCCTGCCTGAGTTTCTTGTCTACTCCTGATTATTTTTGAAGTTGTTTGAACTTAGTTAATTATTTTGTGCACTTTAGAAGGTCCATGAATAGAAGAAAAAAAAAAGAATTGAACGATACGTCGAAAGAGCATCCTTTGATCGATTCGACATCAGCGACCAGCTATGGAGGATTTGTCAACACCGTTACATGAAAACTTCTAGATAGCAGTAACTCTTTGGTGGCCATTTCCGAAAACTCTCCATCCACTTTTTCATGGTCTGTCTCATAAGGGATGAGTATTGGGAAGAAATTAGGGAGAAGAGAACATTGAGAACATCTTATTCAGCGAGGGGAGCTTTGGATTAAATTACATTAAACACTAAACATTAAGCCTTAAATCGTTCATAGAACAGAGAGTGTTAGAACAGGGATTTAAATCTGTTGTTGGTCACAGAACCATGGCTATTGCGTAAGCATAACAGCGGAGAAAATGCCCACGCAAATATCTTTAAATACATTAAAATCAGTATGGTGGCATAGGCAACCGGTTTACACATTCCCATATGATTACCCACATCCTGTCGCTGCTGAGACACCATAACACGGACTTCCGGTGTGGGGAGAAGAACACGTGAGAGTTCGATGAACACGTCACCTGCTCCTTCCTGCTGGACGAGCAACCCTCCGTCCGAAAACTACGAGCAGTCACGTTGTGACAGCAATTTCTTCATTTTTTTCCTTCTCTATTGCACTGATGCCGGTTTCTTTTTTTTCTCACCAAACTTCCCCTGTCACTGAATGAATAACTCACACTGTGTACGTTTTAAGCGCATCAAGAGGTGCTGCTCTGGTCTGGAGAGCAGCATCGACAGAGAGGAAGTATGGCAGAACACCGGATACTCCTCACTCGGAAACGAAGTCGAAGCTGTGCAAGCAGGCCACAGACGATATTACGTAGAGAGCAGTCGTGCTATGACAGCTCGTCAGACCTGTCTGACTCGGAGGCGCACAAAAACGAACTGAGTTTGTACATTTGTCCTTTGAGAGAAGGGCTGTGGGAGCAAGGGGTGTGAGCTTAGCGTGAAACAACGTAGAAGTGCACTACGAATTTTCCCAAAAAAGCTAATTGTGACGGCTTCCATAGCAGAGCAAGAATTAGAGTGGCAAAGCTTGCTCGAACCACACATGGATTTCCAACAGATGGCATGAGGCGTCCAGATATCGATTTTCACTCATTCACTCCGCTAATACGAGCATCGACAATGCCGTGTAAGGGCAGCCACTGCTGGAGTTGTTCGGAGATCTCTCTTTGATTGAGGTGCGTCGTAAAGTGAGTAGGTCCAGAGTGTTTTTCGACTGTATTGGCAGCTAAAACACAAATTTGAGCCATTGGGGTACTTTCTTATGCTCTTAGTTCAACGGGTTCAGATCCAGGCAAGGCAGAGATTTTGCACTTTTTTTTGAACAAATTTTGTCGCCACTCTAGCTGTTCCCACTCTTTCTGCTACGTGCTACCCAGCAATTGTCGCATTATTCCGCAGGTTTTTGTGTTACATGATAACGAATGCAGCGATCAATTACCAGGAAACCCTTTACTAGATTGAAAAGGTTTACCTACATACATTCAGTTTATCCATGCTCGTACCAACAGGCATAGGTTTGTCCAACATTTTGAAGTTCTCAACCATCTAGCTTTTCTCCTAAGTTAATGATGATGTTCATTACCATGGTTGAAGCCAAACCTGACTTCAGTTCATCTTACACTAAAGCTCGAAAGCGGAAGAAATTTCTCGGAGAAGGTAGTCCCATACGAATCGTTAGATTTTACATTTTGGATTCTGTTCCCACTCACTTGTTTATCCCCGATTTATCTTACATTGCATTAGTCGAGTTCATCTTCACAGTTTCCACGTAGATGACTCGCATTTTTGGAACATCTTTCAACCTTCGGCTCTCATCGGAGACTTCATTAATAAGAATGCGGGAACCTTTGACATCTTCGTCGCTCCACACGTAAAAAGTAAGGCGTGAGGCTGGTACATGAATTTTTAAATAACTTCCAAGCCTTTTATCTCGCGAAGATATGCAGAACTTTCAACTCTTTCGCCGATGATACATAGTAGAACCTGAATTTCATCCAGCAAATCTCCTCAATTCACTGAGTGAGCTTTTTGAGCCGAGAGGCATTGGGAATTTGGGGAAACGTTGAATTTCGTCACCAACATCCAAATAATAAGGTTCCCATCGTAGTCCATCGCTGTGGGAAGGAGCTGATTGTCAGAATCTGATGGACCACCTCTGCTGACTTGTTATCCAAGCTCACATCATCAGAATCGACGTTGGTATTCCCTGACTGTTCCTTCTTCGAAAGCACCGCTATGATTTCTGAATGGCTATTTTGCGATTCATACATTCTCATCGTTGTGCAGATACCGTGAAGGATATGATTATCTTGCAGCATTTTTATCAAATAATAATTCTGTATGAAAAGCCAAGCAGCGAGCGAAGAAATGGCGAGAAAAAACTTTCTGCATTTGTCCACCAATCTAATGCGTAGCTTTTCCCCATAACCTTCTTGTAAAGGCAATTGCTCGTTTCTCTGAGAATTTCATCTACTCCAGTCGTGCTCTTTACGCCGAGTCTTATCTTCTTCTCTCACTCTTCACTGCGTGTGCATGTCCAACACATGTTCCTCACACAAACAAAATGAAGCGATACGGGCCAGCATATGAGCTTCCAGTCACTCAAGATGATCATTTCTGCTGAGAAAACGATAGCATGGCTTGCCACATTTAGTTCCTTTTCTAATCGATTTACACACAAAAATTTTGAATTATCTCATGGTCTTTTTGCTTCATCAAAACCACTCTCTGATTACATTGCGTTGCGACAGCTGTTCGGCATGGATTTGTCCAGTCGTCGGGCCTGCGGAATTTCTTCTTGAGCATCTTTGACAAGAAATGGAACATCTGATCATCCGAAATGTCACCTTAATGCACCCCTTAAAATCGTCAAGCTTTGACGTTTCCGAGCACAATGGATGGATTTTGTTCGCGCTTCCTCGTTTTTAGAGTTTGTGAATTTTGCAGCTCCGAGTTTTTCTGCTGAAAACAAGGGTGCCTGCTCGGTGTGCTTTTTCAAACCTCGGAGTGTGAAGAGTCTATCCAAAAAGTGCAGAGCGTGGGCCCCAAATGTTCTGTGAGTTATGCTCTCGGGCTCTACGTGATCCATCCTTTCATAGCTGAAGTTACTTCAAACCTCTGTGTTCGTTTTTGGACTCGCAGAACTCGGGGCTGAACTTCCACGCTTTTTTGGACAATGAAGGCTTTGGTGTGACGTTGGCGAATTCTTCTAGGTCATAGAACTCTTCTGATAGCGAAGATGAACGTTATTCACAACTTTTTCCTTGCTTCTTCCGGAATAACAATGTACTTTCAGCCCTTTCTGTGCGACTGTCAACTCAGAAGCGAGAACATGAGAGGTGCCGATGTTATGGGAAAGCTCTCAGCCCGAAATCCTTTCCGAAAAATTCCTAGAAAAAGATCTTGAGTGAGCGAAAAGGATGTACCTGAGAGGTCACAGTGACGTCAACATCCCTAATTTCTGAATTTGTCGGCAACAATAATCGGAGCTTTCGCCGTTCCTTCGAGTTGTCCGCGAATTCTCTCATTTCCTGGCGAGCTTGCCTGTTGTCTCGATGTAATCTACAGGGTGGGCCCATAGGATTTGTCTTGCTGCTGAACCTAGTGCGACGCCCATCGGATTAGTGTGCTTTTGGAAGATTCATGATATTTTGTGGCGTCTTAAGCACATCTTTGGAATGAATTAGAGGTTTCGGAGTTGGAATGAATTAGAGGTTCCGAAAAAGGCTAGTATCTCAGAGATAGGTTGAAGCTGACGTTTTGTCGCTTAAAAAACACATATGCACAACTACAGTGTTTTAGAGCTTTGTAATAATAAATGCTTTAAGTTGCACTGACATGAGATGCATAGAAAATTGCTGCAAATCCTATTGGCGCTCCTTCGCATCTAATAACCACCCATATGGGTTCACAGCACTTCATTGCAAATGCATCAATAACAAAATTTGGTGAGACGGCAGAGGAAAGAAAGGAAAGAAGCGAATACCGTCGTGAACGCGTTAGATAAATTTGCACTTCAGGTCCGCTGGACTCGATGAAGATGCGGGTCGGCAGTTTGATCCAGAACGGCATCGTCGAGGGCCAGCGATTCGCGCTGAGCAGTGATCTGTGGAGGTGAGAGTTCCAGTTTTCCCTCCATCTTGTGGACCACCAAACTTAATGTCTGTTCTGCTCTCCAACGACTAGTGCTTGAACGTCGAAACTAGAACGACCAAAACTTCATTCTTGTTCGTTCTGGCTTATTAAGCTCACCAAATCCAGTAGTGAATAGGTTTTGCAGATTTCCTACTTAAAGGATGGGCTAGAGTGTGCACGCGGTGCACTTTCTCTGTGCGAATGTGTAACTAGGCAACAAGTAATAGCACGTTAAGCCTTGGTTTGTATTAAAGGCAGCACCCACGAAAATTTTCGTTATTGAGAATTTAGCGTAGCCTTGAGTTTTTGACTGTGATGAGCACGGGTGCACTGGTGAATTTCTTCGTAACTCACGAAAAGATGATTTTTGAATGTTTCTGGTTTGCTACGGTTGACGAGGATGGTCGAGTTGCATTGATCAGGTCTGACAAAAAAAGTCGATAACGATGCCCGTGTCGTCACGTATTTTCTTGAGCTATTTGGGTAATTTATGACTCTCTCCTCGGCTTTGCGAGGCTTTCGTCCTAAACGCATTTTTCACTCTCTCACGATTCGGAAGCGTTGTTATAGGGCTTTATGCTGCCTAGTAACGCCATAGTGACATATCAGCATGAGAACGAATGAGTGAAATTATCAAAGAACGCACCATTTGCTAAGCGGAGGAAACGACCTGCTAAATGGAAACCTTCCTGATCCAATAACTATAAAACCGAACGGCAAAAGTCAACAAACACAAAAATTGAACATGGGATGGACAATGTAAAGATTCGCTATGGAATCCGAAGAACTGCAAGTACCAGATGAAGCGTCAAAAGCGAGATAAAAAGTAGGATAAGATTGAAAATAAGTGTACTGGTAGACGATAGCCGTATTCGTGGAGAATAGAGGATCGTTTGATTGACCTCGTATTGCGACGTAGTAATTTGAGTTACAATAACCGAGAAAAAAGTAGCCATCGGCATAACCATAAAACATAACCAGTTGGTAAGGAAATCCTCGAAAATGCAGTCGTGAAGAGTACTCGTATGGCATATTCCAGAATGACATAGGAAGAAAGGAGTAAAGCTGGTGATGAGGTACTACACTGCGAACATAGATCGCTGGGTATGCTTGCTGACCCGCCTTGAGCGGCTACTGAAGCGCTCGCGTAGGGGTTCATCGACTTGGGATTTCTCCACCGCCCGCGTCGTTGGATTGCCGCCGTCTCTGTTCCTTCTTCAAGCGCGTGCGTGGCTCCTCCTCGTCTGAAACAGTGAAGTGAAAGCGGGCGGATGCCCACTGCTAGGCACAACTTTTTTATTTCCGACGATGCAGCATTCGCTGACCATTAGCCTCCGCGGTCGTTTGAAATTAGGTGGCATCCGGCTGGTCTGGTCCTGCTTCTCGAGAGAGCGTTGTCGAACCATGCGGACTTTTGAATGAAAATGGAGGCTCCAGTGGCTTTTTGATCTGACTTTGATCTCTGAAAAAAAAGGTTCATTGCCGCTAAAAGCTTGTATACGTCGGGTAGTCTTGGAAATACCTACCCTTATTCTGAATGACCAGAAATTTCTTTCTTCTTTCACGTCGTCCTCCTTCAGGTTTAGCTCTTCGGAGATCCTCAGAAGTCCATAGAATAGCAACACTAAAAGGATTTTAATCCTATCGGTCCTCTATTCTGGCCAGTCGGTTGACGTTGTTTCCGCCAGAAGATTCTCGACCTCATGAGGGGATGCAAGTTTTTGTTGCATGGAGCTTTCCATCGTCCTCTTCGCTCTAACCATTTCATCCAGTACCGCCCATTGTTGCGCCTCCTCGGGTTTCCTATCGAACCGTTCACATGCTAACGCCGAAATAAAGGTCGCCACGGTTCCGGAGTCCACTGAGCGGCTTCTAACCGCTAGGAAGATCGCTGCGCTTGTTAGGTCGTCCTTTTCCCTTTCGTGTGCTTGTTCTTTTTGCCATCGTCTGAAGATCTCAATCGCTCTGTCGTAGGTCTGTAGGGTGCCGGCCAAGCGCGTGGAGCATAGCAGATGGTGGATGTCCTGTCCTGCTCTTTCGCTCATCTGCCTAGCCTCCAGAGTTAGTTTTTGCATGACAGCTAGGCGGCCTAGTAACACAATTCTGTTTTTAATCCTTTTTTTTTTTGATTGACCAGTTGGTGCTCTTTAACAACGAATGAATTAAACCACGAAAGGTCTAGACTAGTTAGGATATTACCCTCCTATCCACTAAGCTAGCGAAATCTAACATGATACTCAGCGATTTGATACTCTGCGAACTTCTGCGTCTTACAAACTAGTTGCTCAAAAAGAAACTCGTCCGCGGGTCCCGCCTCCTCTGTGGATCGTGAAAAATGCGTTTTCCTGGATTTGCAGCCTCCTTTAGTAAAAAGGAGCGGAAGTAGGAAGAAACGAGAGTGAAGGTCATACTGGCGTGTCTACTGTTTTAAAAAAACGGAAACTTAGGGTAGAAGACAAGAAGAAATAATGCAAATACACAGCAAAGAAGAAGAAGTGAGTGCTATGGTGGTAAACATTTCTTCTTAAATAAAAATAGAAAGGAAACAGATAATTAAGACCACAATGATATGAGAACAATAGAGAAAGGTGCGCCGAACAAAACTTTCTATAGAAAAATTGAGTGACTGCTTGCGAAAACAGTTGATTAGTATCAATTGTCGCTCCAAGGCTATTTTTGCAGAGCAGGACAATTCGTGCCAGCAGGCTGGCTTGAAATGTTGAAATGGCGTTGTACTTGTAATATACGTATTGCGTAAGGTAGGATTTGCATTTCCGTCGCAGAATTGTCGGGACTATGCCTTAGGTTCGGATACTGTCAAGAGTTCAGATGTGAAGATTATCGTGATTATCGTGGGTGCTGCCCTTAGGGGTACGGCAGACGCAGTCTTTCCTGGAGAATTTTAGACGTGGACCATACAAGGTGCGCCAAAAGTTTTTCGACAATCATTTTTCTACGAAGAAATGATAGGATGGAGCCTGCCTGTTGCTGCAAATGTGGAAATCGCGCTATAATCGTTACCTTCTTCTGCTTTAGCTCAACTTCATGCGTTTTTTTGCTGGTAACCTATTTCCTTGCTCATCTTAGTCAACCTAATTTGAGATTCACAGAATGGTGAGATTATCACCTGAAGAGAGCACTCTTTTTCACAGCAAAAATTGAGATAAACAGTTACTTATCGTGGTACCACACCTATCTCGGAAATTTGTTCCCTTGAAAATAGAATGTGAGGCCTTCTCATGGGCTCACAGAAACTTGGATTTTTTTGAGTATTTGGAGGAAGCCCGAGATGAATTCGAATTCAACTATGTGCCCACCAGTGCCACCTCGCTACTCCAGAGCCGTGCAGCTACCACCAGAAGTAGTCCTAGCAATCAAGAATAGAATTTATTCTCGCAAATAAATCGCAAACATATATTACCAGTTTCCCTAAATTTCGTACCCTCTAGTTTTAGTGAATGATTGTTTTCGTCTAAAGACTCTTGGTGCACCCTGTAATTCGACGAGAACAGTGTGGTGTTATGATGTTGCAACTGCAGTTAACCAACAATTGCTCATCCAGCGATGGCAAATGAAGGTTGCTCTTCCCACAACAGTTATCCGCGCCGACATGGAATAGGTTAGAACCGCATCAGAAAAAGAGCAGCATGCTGACGACTCAACCTTGTAGCTTTTTATGAGCTGATTACTTTATTATGCCCACAAAAAGACAATGCTAGGCGTACAGTACTCGAGGAAAAATACTGCGAGATGAAACATGGAGTTTACTTGAGAAACTGAAGGCCTTCTTGTATTTGAAGCTGGATCTCTGAGTTCATGTCATTCTCGCATAGACCGCTGACTCTTTCGTCCAAAATCCTCATCTAAGGTATGCAAAGGCGACGGCCCACTGCGATTTGCTCATCACGTTCAGATCGAACCAAGAAGTGGAGGAGATGAGACAAGTGGTCGCGTGGTTGGTCGACATTGTGAGCTGATCCCTGCTTGACCACTGTTGCTTGTATACCTCTCTCTCTCTTTGGTTCAGATCAAGACCTACGAGCCGCAGCTCCGAGTGGAGGTGCGCCACCACAGCCTCAAAGACTGCTACGCGATCTATTTGACGGCCGATTACAGGAGGTGCTTTCAGCCCAAATTTTGATGTTATGTGCTCGCCCTATTCTTCAATGATTTTAGTTTGTTGAAAGGGGCTGAGCTTTGCCATATAAAGAAACAAGTGAAGAGTCGCTTTGGAGGTGGGCTTCGCGAGTTCTCGTTCGAGGAAGCCCAGTGCTTTGCTGGCATCGAGGGTCGAAACACCTTTCTGACCGATATGGAACGGGCGCTCATTGGTGAGTTTCCAATGCTCTGCATTGAGTTTGGTGTGTGGTGCGTTGAAAGAAAAGACTGCCTGTTTCTTGATGATGTGGTCCGTGGCGAAGAAACAAGATTATACGGGAATGTGGTGTGACACTGGCGGTCTTTAAAGGCAGGGGTCCACCTCATTTTCGTAGTTCCTGCATCTACTCGGCGCGATGGTTTCAACGGTATAAATAAATTGTCTCAGAATGGTCTATAAACCCGTCTTCCAGGACGGGGTCTGTAACAGTTTGCCAACCCGAGTTGACATGTGAAGCCGTTGATCTTATCAACTGGACACGCCAAGACTCGTTGACCGACGCGGCAGCCGTGGCAGGCAGCCAGCACAGCTTGGAGCGATCCGCCTCCGGGCTCCAAATTTTTATCCAGTTCGAGCCTTTCAAAAATAGGGATTTCGTCGCTTCTGTGCCTGTTGATGTACATCCCAGGGATCAACATGATGAGAAGGTCTGGGATATGTTGGTAAATCCAACAGACAGAACGAGGTGGCCCTCTGCCTTTAATATGAAGAACAGAAGCAAAAAAAAAGAAACCGAAAAAAAACGAAGAAGCCGAGAGTGAGCGGTACGGAGGAAACAAATAGAAGCTATATGAAGAAATGTATAATGGTGGTAAATTAGAAATGCGCATTTTTGCATGAAATGAAATATTTCCTTAAAATGACACTCACTACAACACCTTTGTCTAAAATTTGTATAGCATTAGTGTCACTGATCCTTAGCCATTCTCCGCGCAAAAGTGACTGCTTCTTTGCAAGTTGCCTCCGAGCCGTGATCAGAAGCTCACGCGAATTTTGGCTCTGTCGCATTTTTTAGACTTTTTACGCCATGGAATTCAATGTCGAGAAGAAAAAGTGGTAGACGCGCGATGCAAAGCCTTAGTCATGAGGCGATAACAAGCAACATTTCTGACTCCAAACTTGCTTACTCCAGGATTAAATATCCTCAAGGACTTGAATGTTGCATGTATCTAGCCGGATGACATCGTAAACTTTCTTTGAATTCTTAACATGACCTGTGCTAGTGCTCTGCTGTAGTTTCGTCTTATTCATGCAGTAGAACACAAGAAAGGAGATCTCGAAATTTTGGTCAGTATTCTTGTAAATCTATTAAACAAAGCGCCGTAAGGGGGCTAGAACGGCTAGAGATACGCGGCGGCACTCATAGACACCGCAATCTTGAGGCGCAGACTGTGGGGCGAAATGGCCGATTTCCATGGACGCAGACACGTTCGTTTCGGGACTCGCAATTACGTCACAGCTGGCTCTCCCGCATGCACGGGATGGTGCAAAGGAGACAGATGTTTGGGTGGGGGTGCGATTTGGCCGATCTTCTCCTTGACGGAACCACATGGCACGGTGCGTTTTAAAATCGTAGAGGACCCCACTCTCATCTCCAATAATTAGGTATTCTAGAAACTCCTTTCGATGTTGATAGAGCAGGAAAAACTGATTTTGGCTAGGGGGACCTCGCGTGGAACTGACGTCGCAATAAGCAAAAGTTCTGGAACTTTTGTAAAAATCGGCTCAAGACTTTCTTACCACCCTAATATATCCAATCAACTATATAAGGGGCCAAAGGGCCCGCCGTGGCCCAATGGTGCGGCGAACGCCGAGATACGGGTCCACCGATGGAGAAAGGGCCCGCCGTGGCCCAGTGCTGTGGGGAACGCCAGGATACGGGTCCGCCGATGGAGAGAAGGCCCGCCGTGGCCCAATTGTGGAGAACGTCAGGATACGGGTTCATTTTAGTCCGATAGTGTTGAGAATGCCAGGATGCGAACCCGCCCCTGGAGAACGTGTCCGGCTTGCGCTGCCTGGGAGGAAGGCGCCAGAATGCGGGCGCTCTGATGGAGGAAGGGCCGCCGTCGCTCAGTAGTATGGATAACACCAGGATACGGGTCCGCCAATATAGGATTGGTCCGCTGTGACTCAGTGAAGTGGAGAATACTAGGATACGGTTCAGGCCTAATAGTGAAGATGGCTCCACAATACGGGTCCAACGATGGAGGAAAGTCCGCTGCAGCCCAGTAGTGTGGAAAACACTCGGATACGATTTCGCTCTATCCAGTAGTGTGGGGAACGGCAGGATACAGTTCCGCCGATGGAGAACGCGTCTGCGTTGGCCCGAAAGTGAGGAATACGCACGAATACGCCATACGATGGAGAACAAACTTCTCATTCTCATACTCAACTCATAAGAAGGACTTCATGTTTGGTCCCATTGGAAGATTGATTCTGCTTCTCTATCAATTTTCTAGAGATTTGGCAAGTGTGAAGCGTTAGCACATGTCCCAAGTGGCTGCCCCACCCCACTTTCTAGCGTCCTCGAAGGGACGCTAGTTTTAAACAAGTTATAAATGGATGTACATCCAGGAATGCGTAAGCTGAGAAATTCCTCTCGACTCGCTCTTCCAGATATTATCAGAAGCTCAACGAAAGGAGTTCCGCCAGCATTCCCAATTTACCGCCCTAATTATGTAATAGTATTCCCACGTCTGGTATACTACAGTAATAGTATTCCCACGTCTTTTATACTACAAATTTGCCGTACAAGTACAGAAATCAGAGCAGTTCCAATGAAACATCAACAGTGACCGGACCTTGGAGACCAAGTCGAGTAGAGTGAAGTACGTTTTAGGTTGCTGACATTTGAAGGTGTCTCTGGTGGAGGGGGGTGGGTCGTCTGTGTGAGAAGAAATAAAATGAACCAGAGATGGAATTGATAACTATGGTGGAAGATGTGCTTATCGATTGCCAACATTGAATTGCAAGGACATCTTCCCATCACGATCGTAACAATCGTGAGAATTTCTGGCAAGCTCTGTGGATGCCCAGAAGTTTCGTGAGCGTAACTGTAAAGGAAACAAAACATGAGCTGAATTTCTGCAGGCTTCTGTAGCGGCATCGAGAGTAAATGTTGACTTGAAAAGCTGTTCAGCTGACATGACTAATTTGCGAAGAAGCATAGCGAATATTTAGTGAAGCAGATGGTTGATATGATGCGTGCGCCATGCGGTGGGCTGACGCTACAGGTGGCACCGAAGAAGATGAAGATACCCGAAGGGATGGCAATAGGTGAACACCCGCTCCGTTCTCATCTCCAGCTTCTGAAATCCTGCATAAATCTTGCAGTGCCGCGACTGATTTCCACGAATCTCATTGAAAATGTGCTGCCACTCCACAGCGCCGAGTTCCTCAAACACCTGCAGCAGAAATGGGTGCTTTCTGTAGGTGAGTATGGCGCTGACAGTGTCGTGTATGTTCAGGCCTTCAGTTTACGATGACAGCTCCCTTCAGATGAGCAACCACTCGATGAGATCCGCGACTACTTCGGCACCGAAATCGCCATGTACTTCTCCTGGTTGGGTCACATGACTACAGCGCTGTGGTTTCCTGCTCTTCTCGGTTTGTTCGGGATATGGTAAAAAGCCACCCCATCTCGTGAAACGTATTGGTCTTACATAGGATTCTTACGACACATATATAGTGGACGTCAATTGGCGTTGGCCCATCTGCGGCCTCGAGAATGACGTCGCGCAACCGCGCCGCGCGCGCCGTAGCCTATTATTCTGCTGCTGTTATGCAATTTCTAGCAGCTTTCCTACTCGATTTTAAGAATTTTCGAGCAAATCGGAAAGAAAAGACTCTAGAAATAGCATTCCGGCAGCGACGACACCGATGCCGGCGCGCGCGGCGCGGTCGCGCTGCGTCCTTCTTGAGGCCACCGATGGGCCACCGCCATTGCCGTTCACTGTAAATGAAGAGTTTTGTGATTCAGGCTTACTCATGTACTTCTTCGTTGGATTTACTTTTAAGACGACACAGAAATGTGATACCACGCAGCCTACGACTCAGGTTCGTGGCGATTTCATCACTGTGTGTACATACACTGAGAACGTCTACAGTATGTATCACTTTGCCGCCTTTCCTAGGCGTGCTCAATTGGTTGGCAGTACCGGAAATTTTTGGATAGAATACGTGCAGCATCATCTTGAGAGTTGTCGTCTTGTCTGAAACTGACTGAATGAAATTGCTCAAAGGCAGGGTCTGAGAAAAATCTCATTTTCCGGACTTCCAATGAATTCGTTGCCTGCGGCGACACCCCGGACAAAAACCATGGAAAAATCCTTGAAAAGTCTCACAACTTACAGCTGATCAATTTTCGTATGGAATTCTGAAATCTGTGCTTTCATACAAGGCTAAACCGCGCGCAGCACATGCCATTGCAGCATCGTAAGTAAAAATTCATTTTGAAAGGACTGCACATATCCCTGTTTATGGTTTCAGGCATGGCAATAGTTCGAGATCCCAGTTCAAAGGTTATGTGCGAGCGAATTTTAGCAGTTCGCACATACCCTTTCAACTGGGTCGGCAATCACACGGATGCTCACTCCTTTCCGAATGCCCTGTACAATCTGTAAAAAAAATCTGCGGACACCCATTGGGCGCGCATCGCGGTTGATGTCGGAATCAGCCGTTTTCCGGGACGCCACAGCCCTACTGTGTCATGCGAAATGTTTAGCTATTCTCTGACATTTGCTTTGTCCTCTTCGCCTTTTTCAACTGTGTGTGGTCGACCGCCTATTTGGAATCGTGGAAGAGGAAGCAGGCCGAGTTAGCTTTCAAGTGGGGTACGTACGACACCAACTGCGATTCCTATCTGCAGGATCCTCGACCGCAGTTCCGGGTATGATCGCATGGAGAAGCGGAGATTTACTTTTGAGGTGTGCCATTGTTTTGAAGTTTTTAGGGAGAGTATTTCGCTCCAAATCCAGTTTCTGGACGTGTGGAACCGTACTACCCGCCGTGGAAACACGCAATCGTCAGATATGGTAAGTCGCTGAAACTTCCTGACCTAGACAGGAGAGATAATAAGGTGCACCTATCACAGGGATAACTTATCCGCTGACAGTGCTCTGCGTTATCCTCATGTTCGTCATGACGCTCGTTGTCTTTCAAGTCCAAGATGCAGCTGATTTGTGAGTGCTGGTAGAGGGTTCACATTGCTTCGCATTACATCTGACGTTGCAGCTATTTCGGAGAGAGTTTCTTGTTGTGCTGGTTATGCTACCTGCCAATGATCGTGTACGCTCTAATGATTGTGATAAGTGACAAACTCTATCGCCAACTTGCCTTGTTCCTGAACGACCTCGGTGAGCTTAAGTTTTCATGACAAATACAACGTCACTATGCTCTAACATTTCTGCAGTTCTATACTTCAAAATACTGTGAGATTTATAGCCACAAGTAATTATTAAGGGTGAGCCTCTAATATTGTCCCTCTTCAGAAAACTATCGGACCGATGACGAGTACGAGGACTTCCTGATTAGCAAGATTGTCATTTTCCAATTCGTCACTGCATTCGGGTCACTGTTCTACATTGCTTTCTATCTAAAGGATATGAAGCGTCTCCAGGAGGTACGTGATAACGTCCGAGCATTATTGTAGCCGTAGGAAAACAACCTCCAATCGACAGCAGCTGCGCGCGTGCATACTGAACAACGAAGGACGCTCGGATACATACAGCCTAACGAACATTTCGTGAAACGTTTCTCATCCCATCAAATGGACCACCAGTCCTTTGAATGCGAATTTTTTCCTACAACGCCACAATAGACAGCATGTGGTGCGCGCCGTATAACTTCATTTGAAAGCACGGGCGGTGCAAACCCGCACTCGCTGTACCTAAATTGCGGGATGGAAAGCGTCCTTTATGAGGCTTTTCAGGGATTTTTCAATAGTTTTCGTCCATGACATGGCTGTGGGCTACGAATTCACTAAAAATTCGTTAGATGGAATTTTGCCCGGACCTTGCCTTTAAGCGTCATTTAAAGGCAGCAGGAGCTGAAATTCTCGACTCTGAGCTGAGCTGCGGGTGGTGAAATACAGACTCGGCACATCGTAAATGTGAAACGAACACAGACAATGATGGCTTACCTGCAGAGAAAATGGAACATTCGTCACGAACACGCCTGGCCGTGTTCGTGCGCGGACGAGTTTTCTCCGGCGCGAAAGCCATTGCGACGCGTGGTTTTGGCCAAGTCCCGCCATGGAACCCTGTGAATTGAATGCATTTCGTTTTCCCTTTGCGCCAAACCACGCACCGCAATGGCTTTTTGCGCCGCGGAAAACTCGTCCGCGCACGAACACGGCCAGGCGTGTTCGCGACGAATGTTCCATTTTCTCTGCAGGTAAGCCATCATTGTCTGTGTTCGTTTCACATTTATGATGTGCTGAGTCTGTACTTCATCACCCACAGCTCAGCTCGGAGTCGAGGATTTCAGCTCCTGCTGCCTTTAAATCTGGCCTTTTCTAGACTTTGGCCACTCTATTGATCACTCGACAAATCACCCAGAACGTGATGGAGACCGCCGTTCCGTTCTTGATGGAAAAGGTGAAGCTCTCACAGCTCACGTACAAAATGACCAAGTAACCCTCAGCTATTTCTGTACTAAGAGTTGGCACTATTTCGAATCTACGAATTCAGGAGCATGAGCGACACAACCTTGCGAAGACACGTTGAGGAAGTTCGAAGAAGGAATTTTCCGCCAGGAAAGGATTTCAAAGTTTGTTGCAGACGCAGTTGATCTGTTGTAGAGAAATTTAGAATCACTCTAGGGGGGACAACAACGAGCCCACTTCTCGCTTGGATCCTCATCCAACGAAGGCCTCAGGAGGAGGTTTTCTCAGAGGCGGATGGCGGGCAAGGAAAATGAGCTCCACCTCTTAGAAGTACGCGGAATTCAACTATTTTTATAGTTATTGGCCTCTGAAAGGCTTCATATATGCAGAATCTCAACCAAACACTCGTCACTGATGAGCTCCACCTTCGCTCCACGAGGTTACCGTTGCCGGAATTCAAGCCATCTGATTCGAGAGGTATGTACCTACTCTTGTATGAGAAAAACCATTTCGCCCGAAATCTCTTTCAGCGCCCGAACTGAGCCAAGCCGAACTTGAGAGTCTCATGACAGTTTACGACCGTCCTCTCGATGACTACCTTGAAATGTTCATCCAGGTAAGAGCTTGAAGATGTTATGCAGAGGTGTGCTGGACGCTGCTCTACTGCTTGCAGTTCGGCTACGTGCTGCTCTTTTCGCCAGCCTTCCCACTCGCTGCCCTCTGCGCTGTGGTGAACAATGTAGTCGAGATCAGAGTGGATGCTTTCAAACTGTGCAACACTGTGCAGCGCCCTTTTGGGAGGCAAGTCAAGGATATCGGAGCATGGCAGAAGGCTATGGAGGTTCGTCTAAAGCTCTTTGTGATTGTATTTTTCCGAAAAGCAAATCCAAGAGTTCGGAGATGACGTAGTGGGGTGGCCAGGAAGTTCTGCAACACGCGAAAACACTCATTGGAAATTAATTTCCATACTGAACAAGAATTTCCTTGAACAGTTTATTGAACATGACCATTTTTCTTAAAAACCCAGCATACATATATGTATGACACTTGTCCGATTTTTGCTCACCAAAGCTTTCGTAGCTACAGATCGAAAACGTTGTACGTCTTAGATGTTGACTTTATTAGCTAGAAATTTTAGCTTCTTGGAATGATTGGTGTAATGGTCAACTGCGCTCTCATTGGTCAGTCTGGATTGGTCCAAAGGATATGGCCGGACCTCAGCTGGGGAGGACAAGTCAGTGGTTTCTTTTTCTGGAAACAACGACCTCTCACTCTAACTAACTAGCTTCTGCAGGATGAATCGTGATGATTTAGGCTTCCCCAGGGCCCGTAGTAAAGTACCCCATGACGTGACGTTGAGATGCCGTCATGTAGGCAGGTGCTCCCGGCATGTTGGCATCTTTGCTCCCAACATGTCGGCATCTACGGCGGCATCTAATTCATTCTCATTCATCAGTGTGTAAGATGCTGGTTGGATTCATTCCACGGCTACAAGCTTCGGAGAAGGTTGCTGCACCGCTGCACTTAGTAATCCTGCCCAAACCAAATCTTGGCGACCTGCGGTAAGGGTTGATATTAAGCATACTCTTTAGTGTATAGGAGAGAACATTAGATGAAAAAACGAGTAGTGCAGTCCTTGTCGAATAGAGAGACTGGTCCCATAACTGCAGAATCGCGATGGAACCTGAACGACGTATGTGGAGAAAGCATGCCTCAGGTGAGAGAGTCGAGTAGGCCCCGTCGCGATTCTGCGGCCGCGAGGCTTTGAAACCGCGCGCACAATCCGTCTATATTTTCGACGGGTAGTGTACATGATGCATCAGTTCGAATTCTGCACAAGTGCTTTTACCTCATTATTTATTCCGAAGAGGGTATTTTCTAACATCTCTATTTGCAACCTTAATATCGTATCTACAGTCATCGCCAGAGCCACTAGCAGCAACTTCAATTCTTGTCTAGATCTAGAACTCAGGAGAGAGACAGATTCAAACGAGTAAGCAGTCATTACCTTAGAAGCACATAATTCCTCTATATAAAGTGCTAGAAAATGAAGACTCATTTTTAGACATGCTCATGCTCTTTCCGAGCCCAAGAAGGCGTTCTGATAACATAAGCTATCGCCGTCTTAATCCAGTTAGATTATTCGAGTCAAATCAAAAGATACTTCAACAAAAGTATAGAATGAACGAAGAGCAACTACGAAGACTGTGTAATCTTGTTTCTCCTTTAATGACTAGAACTCACATACCTTCTTGGAGCATCGAGCACGAAAATAAGGTTAGATTGTTTTCTACAGGGCTTTTATGTTCGGTACATTCGGTATGATCACGAATAGATAGCATGTTTTAGGTGATTATTGCCTTGCGGTACCTAACAAGCAATTCCCACCAAACCGTCCTGTCCGACTGCATAGGATGTTCACAAAAAACCATATCAAATGCCGTAGCAGAATTTGTAACAGCGTTGAACCATCCTCTGATAGTCAGAAAGTTTATAAACTTCAAACCCAGCGATGCGCTTTACTGTCGCAGAATCGCCAGAGGGTTCACGAGATTGGGTAGACTTCCGAACATAATAGGTGCAATCGATGGATGCTGTATTCCTCTAAGAAGACCAGGCGAAAGTGGCTGGCAGTATTACTGCCGCAAGGGTTTTACAGCCCTTAATGTACTGGCAATCGTTGACTACAGAGGAAAGTTTTTGTATATTAACGCGGACTACCCTGGATCCGTCCACGACTCGACCATTTACTTGCTATCAAAAGTTAAAGAAGCTTTCGATGATAGATGTGTGCAAAAAGGATATTGCCTAGTGGGCGATTCAGGATTCCGTAACGGAAATGATGTCCTCACGCCCATCCGCAATGCTGTAACACTTGGAGAGCGTCGTTATAACAAATCGCACAGGAGGATGCGTGTACCGGTGGAATGCGCATTTGGGCGCTGAGATGAAATGAAATGAATGCGAGCGTTAGTCGCGCGTCAGACCCACGCACCCACCTGCGAAAGGTTTTCCATGAGGACCGGTCAACGCAGCATGCACATCCTCAATGAAAGAAACGCGCGGCCGCCATGATGATGTAAACGCGTGCGTCTGTGCTGCGTCGGCGATGCGACTGGTTCGATCCTCTATCATATAGACTACGCATGTCAGACGCACGCATTTAGTATAAATCGCCCTTACACCATACAATGTCCTTAACAAAGTTAATAAGGAAGGTCGTGGGCGAATTATGCGGATATGTAATGCTGTCGAGTCAGCACAGCACTAGCGTCTGGCTGCACCTGATGCTAGGTTTCGGCTAAGTCTACTAAAACTGCATTTGTAGTAGTGCATCGTGGTCCGATTCTTACTCCGTTCTGCTACTTTTCTTGTAGCCATCTATTGTCTTCAGTTACACAAAACAAGACTTACGTCTTCTTTCACAGATTTGCCCATCGTTTCCACTGAAACGATATTTTTGTTGAATGGCGTAGATATGGTAGAGCAATTTCATCGGTGTAATGTCCCAACCTTGCCAGGCGGAGAGGAGTCCCAAAATGAGCCGAACCAAGAATTACATTATTGGGCTGTTTTGACTTCCGATAGCTAGCAATGTCCATATCATATCACTATCTGTTTTGTCAAAATTTTCATTCAAATGTGCATTTGAAGCGGTTCGAGGATTACGTTAGTCATCGAATTATGGACATGATGCTTGAAGTGGATCCATAATCATGCAGGATTCTAGGTCCACCTGCACGCATGGAAGGATTCGGCATCAAACGTAATAAAGAAATACCCAGTAATGACCAGGTTGGTATATCCAGTGATGACCAGGTAGTAACAACGGTACAGGGCAAAGGTGCATGTACTGAACAGCGCAGGGTTTGCAGGTAGTGGAGAAGCGGTCCAGAATGAACCATCAGCATGATGTGTGGTTATTCGAGTGGATATTTCAAGTTAGGATTGTAAATGTCACTAATGTCACTCTCAGTTCCTATCTCCAAGAAAAGAACCCTCATTAGACACTTTTTGTTACAGATATGGGCAGGATGATGTCCAGTTCCCGTCGTGAACAGAGTAAATCAGTGTAAGAGAAGGCTAAGAGAGATGCCGACATCCGTCGTGCTCCCGACCATGACCGAGCTTCTGCGTCGGCACTCTCTTGCCTCTACACGCTCTCTCTTCATTTTCTGACTTGCCGCCGTGGGCTCAGGTCGTGTTGGGAGCTATTGAGCTGCCGGCTGCCCTGAGGTCATTGCTGCCAACAAACTGGCGTCCGACGTGAGGGCACATGCTTAAGAATAGAAAGGTGCTGACATCCTTCTGCAAATATGTCGGCAGCGACTTCACGTCACGGCAGCAGCAGATGGCTGCCAACAATTAGGACTTTACTACCGGCCCAGAGCTTTTATTTTTTTTTCCTATTATGAAGAATCTAAAGAGGAGGATAGCCGCGTGTGATTCTACTTTCTCTGCGTCTACAGTGCCGGCCAAATTATATAGCCTTTTGGGGTCTCCTCCATTTCCTCATAAATTCATTCAGAGAAAATCTTCGAAGCTCATGGTTTCATAGGTGTTGTAGGCACTCACATAAAATAGTAATGGAATGATATCGTACTATTTCCACAACGGGTTTTCCTTAGATACACTTTTTGTTCATTAAGGTCAGAATTCGGAACTTCGCAGCAGCTTCAAATGATCACCGAAGGGCTTTTATGAGCAGTATTCTAAAAAGAATTGGACTCATTGTATCAGATTGGACGTATATGTATTTGGATGAAAACGTGTGCTTTAAGATCACTGATCGAAGCATATGTACGAAGCAAACTTGAAATCATCTCAGCAGTAAACCAATGTAGGAATTTTTTTTTGTCAAATTAGCTCACTCTTCCTTAACTACAATCTTGAGTCGGTCACAATGCACCCAGAAGACCATGCCACAAAATGTTGTTTTCTTTTCTTCTTCTTTCTATGCGAAGCTTTACTCCACCAAAAGTTATGGAGGAAAAAGGCCACATAATTTTGGTCGGTACTGTAGGTAACTACGCTCCTCGTATGGTGAAAGCGTAACCAAGTACAGTGGAAACTTTTGTGAGCTGAAAACCCTCACATACACTTCAGATTCTTATCGTTGTTGTGCTGGAGCACATTATCCTTGCATCGAAGATCTTCATAGACCTCGCTGTACCAGATGTACCCCACTGGATTCGAGTCGAGACAGCGAAGCAGGAGCACTTTCGCAGAGAAGCCTTCAAGGTGAGTCTACTCCAGATGTACTTTCATTCTTGGAAAGATAGACCGATTCCGTGGAGGGGGGAGGAGGATGGGGAGACTCCACTGCGTCACGGCAGGAGAAGCGAAAAAGAGAGAAGGATGCGACAAGAGCCTTATCCAAAAGAAAGTAGCTCCCGCCACGTGCCTCATCCGCATATTATTTGGAGAGGGACAGAATTCCCTGTCAATGAGAAGCCTGGTAAGCGAGGGCAGCTGAGCGTCCTTTCCCTCTGATTTATCCAGTGTCTGTCCTTTTGTTCGTTTGTCAAAATTCAAGTGTAAATGCTGCCTCTTTGGATGACCTCCTCACATAAGTGCTATCTGCATTGACGAATCTATAGTAGACCATTCTCAGGCGCTAATAACAATGTGTCGTTGCAAAATCTGCATGACACCGTCTGGAAAGTTTTCACAACGAAGTTTGCGCGGCTGGCTTGTTCAGGTGTACAGCTATCACCCTCTGTTTCAGCGGGAATCACGGATACTGCCGCATCGTACGAGCGGCGAGTCGTCTCCCGCTGCGGACCCGGCTGATCCCAGGCCCCGAATCCTTCTGGAGAATTCGGGACGGATTTACAGGCGGAGCGTCACTCCCGTTGCAAGGCTGAGCAACAGGAGAGAACGAGAGAGCAACTGTATCGACAACTGACGGAACGCATTCCAAATGTACATAGTAGTCTTTCGAAAAAGACAATAAACTTCATTTCTGTTCCGGTCTTCAGAGCACTCGGCTTGTCATTGTTTAATTCTACTATGGTGAAACGTTCTTAACATTCCCAGACATCTTGTGAGAAGATAACATTGGTTCCCAGTTTATGCAGCCACCACTTCCAGAGTGAATCTGAAAAAGTTCCAAACGCTGTCGTGCTCACGAGAACGCCAAACACAGCTCTCTCTGTTACAAATTTCAAATACCACACCAATTCTCACAAGACCACGCAATGAACTTCGCCTGAGACATGAAGGCAACAGTTTGAGCTGTGTCGATCTAGAGCACCTGAAAATACTTAGTATACATATTCCCAAGCCGACATCTGGCCAGCTGCTTAACGAATATGTGTGTGTTCGTCTGTCTGTGTGTCCGCGATTGTGTTTGCATCTGTCTGTCTGTATGTCTATCTCACAGATCGTCTGTCAGTGCACGTGTGTGTTTGTGTGTTTCATAGTGTTGGCGAAGCCTACAAGCACAGCTCCGGCAGCGACACAACAATATAACCACAATAATAATGCCCTTTACTCACGAGTTGACTTGGAAGACGGTTTCCTCTATGAGAGCTTGATAATAATGTACAACGTATTTAAATTTAGCGGAAACCTAGTGGTTATGAGTATAAATAAAACAAAGCGTGTAGCGTAATGCATGAATACACATATGTAGGCTTCCTGGCAGAGCTTATTCGCAGATTCGCACTTTTCGAACAATAGCATATCTAAACCACATTTTCATATCCTTCAGAGCATTTTTACGCTGGGCTCGTATCCAATATATTGTACTTTATCCAGTCGCATAAAAGCGCTCCAGCGGATATATTTTTGTGTTTTAATGAATCTGCCATCCAATAAAAAGACATCCACGGATATGCGAATCCACTCGCTGCACTACAGGATATCTTCTTCCAGTTGATTTCCACTTGATAACGATCCACTCCATCTTAATTTCGTGTTGTCTCTCGCTGAGATACCGCACTTGCGCCCACAAATGGACTCGTGGATTGATGAGTTATACTGGATAGGAGAGAGGGTGAATACCGGTGGGAACGAGTATACACCCGCTGTGTTTCCCCTCCCACGGTCAAGAAAATTGGATACGGCTCCTGATGAGTAAAAATATATCCAACATGGACCCTAAAGACAATTCGACCCTGTGCTCGCAAAGATGCAGTGTTAGCACACACCCATTGATATACATATGATCCCAGGTCATACTATTTATCAATTGACTTAGCATGAGTGTGTCTGTGCACGAGAACCCGCCACTGTCGTCAAAAACTACTTTCACCACTGTGTTCAGCACATCGACCGGTACTGAGTAGTAACAGCCTGATATCTTAAGAAAGAAGCCCTTAACAGAAGTTATTCGTGGTTCTTAGGTAGGGCCAACAACAAAAGAGCATTGCCAGAAATCTTAATGGATCGAAAGTTTAACTGTTAAAACTACTACAACGGAAAAAAGTTAGAGAAAATTTGGACAAGGTTGACTCGGGACTTGGCTAACTCTTTCTATTCCCAATCGACACTGGCACTCGTTTCATATTCGTTTTACCGATCGCATTGAGAGACGTCACACACTTTTCTCAGGAAACAGTGGCATTTTAACGAACAAAAAGAAAAGAAGCAAAATCAAAAACTACGCACTGGCATCATGTGAAAACGGGTGCAGCTCAGCTACTGAAGAATCGACAGATATCATATGCACTTAAGCTAGTTTGAAGCGCTTAGTACCAAATAAGTGGTGACCAATAGCTAGCCCTAGACAGAGAGACAGACACAGCCAGATCGAGAAGGTCATGAAGGAGAGCATCAACACATAGGCTAGCGCAGACTGGGCGAGGTAGAGCAGCACGTCCACATGGTGCGAAGACTCCAGCAGGTGCGAGAACCACCTAAAATGCACTCGTTACACTTCATGCTCTTCTCAGAAGCGATATTCACCAGGAACGAAGTGCACCGAGAACCTCTCTAGTTGAACATGTAGTACCTTCCAATTGGGCTTTAGACTTTTGCATGAACACTTTTGCGCTCTGGTTACTCCTGATTAGTAGTTACTCTGCTGTACAGGGACTAAATATTTCGTTTCTTTTCTACTAAGGTATTTGTTATCTAACTATACAACGAAGTTCGCCAATTGCCCTGTATGAATTCTCCAAAATGTATTGCCAATCAGAAGCGCTAACAGTTGCTCAAAAGTTTTGACACCACCAGAATCTTGTCATGCCAGTGACAGCCGAGCCTGCGGCCTTGCCGAACGCACCAGTCAAGTCGATACCGTCGGTGACTACATAAGCCATCAACTAAGAACAAGAATGAAGTAAAGATCCTACCCCGCTTAATGTGTAGGCAAACCGACCCCGCCGTTTGCATTGTGCCACTCACCCGAAATACATCTTGCCAACTCTACTCTTTCGCCTTTTGTGTATCCAGACAAATCATTGCTGCTTCCCCAGGAAATTGTATCGACTAACAAACTCATCTCTTATATAGGGGAGCACAACGTTCTAAGTCGTCCATCGGAATAGGGTCTGTCACAATAACGAGAGCAAAGTAAGCCACTTGGCACTTGTGGACCATTGAGGCCTGCATCCACAGAAATTCCGATTTCTAAGATCTTGACGTAATCCTTTGCTTCTGCACACGATGAACACTAAAACTTTGTTCCTTTTTGACCAAACTTAGGAGGAACACGCTTTCGAGAACCCCTACATCGGTCCTTTGGTAAAGGATGTCTGAGTCAAGTAGGAATGGTTCAGTACAAAGGGTGCAATTACGTTGGTATGAAGAACAAGTTTTACCACGAGGAGGGAGAGTGGCGGCACTTAAAACAACGCATCCGTTCAATGCTATTATACAAATGTCATGGCACCTGAAATAAGTTGAAAGTGCACTTAGGGCACCACAGAAGGAGGAACTTTTACAGCAGGGAGTTTGGCTCTGCAGCTATGCAAAACGGTGATTCGTTCTGGGGTGCCTTACCCTGACATCTCGACTCCCCATAGTCTACTTGCTTAAAATGTAGCCAACCCCAGGTTCAATCCTTCTGTCAATACGGTGCCTCTTCTCCTTCCTGTCACTCTCGCTTACTGCTTAATAGTGCTTCGTTTTTATTTCTATTTTATTGTATTTAAAGTGAGGAATTAAACGAGTATTTCTATGTTGAGTACGGGCAAAAGCGTCAGATCCTTGTGGTGCTGTGAAAAGTCGTACGACTGTACGAATTTGGAGTAATGCACAGTGAAAGAGAAGAAGATCTAAAAACGAGGCTTACGGAGACGCTGACATTACACAACTTTCTCATGGGAAGAAAGATGCATATCCACCTTGGAATATTTTGTGAATGCCGATGCCTTCAGCGGTGCAGCTTTGAACTATCGGAATTGTTGGATAGAGTAAATTTCTTTTGAGCTGCCTCAATAATGATCAATAACTATCTTGGCTGACAGCTCGAAAGAAAATCCACCGTTTCCAATAATCACGATGCCAAGATTCAAGGACAGTCGAACATGGAAACTATCGGAATTATTGTTCAAACTCCGAAACCTCAAGATCCCTCAAATCATGGGTGCTGGCTTCATAGGCATAAGTGATAATCACTCAAATTTACGCAGCCAAGCAGAAAACTGTCAGATTGAAACATGGTTCCGTCCAATCGCTGGGCATATTTCTTCACCGAGCTAACAACCTCGGTTCCCTCAGATTCGCCGCAATCAGACGAACATTAAGAAGGATGGACGGAATTGATGGAATCGGAAAGAGCGCGAAAGAATGTACTCCTAATGATTTTTTTTTCAGAATAACGACAGCAGATAACCAACAAGAGACCTCAAAAAAAGTTCTTCTGTTGCGGTCCTTTTGCAAGCTTCTGAGAAGATCCAGATAAAAACTGCTGAATTGAAAGAGTTCGTCAAGCCGCTCCGAAGATCTAAGTTAGAGTGAGAGATAACGCCTCATTATATCCTTATTCGAATTGCATGTGTTCCTTTTTTTTTGTTGGATAGGTGTGAGTAAAAGAGGTTAAAAGGAATCAACTGTGGCTATGAAGCTTGTGAGGAGTTGTTGACCCAATTTCTGGGAGCGACTGCTTCTTCGTGGAAATAACTCAGCTTGGAGGATTCCATTCCATGGACCGTTTTTCCATACGATTGAAAACATACTCATTGAATTATAGCTCGAACATTGCAGCTTTTGTTTGCTGTGGCTTTCGCAGCAATGGTCCCGCTGTCAGAGCCAAGCCTTCGAGTGCGAGGAAAAAGCTGGTGAAACCAGTATGAAAGGGCCCGTCGAGCAATAGAGAATCTCATCTTGTTGGTGAAAATTCGGAAAAGAAGGAAATAGTAGAATTCCTTCTGCCTAGAGATGAACGTGACGTATTTAAAAGCCATTTACATGAGGAATGTCTTCTCAGGCCAAATGTACACTGGTGAACTACTGAAACATGACCGATGGTCTTCCCGACATATCTGCATTTGGATCATACGTATTGGATTTTGGTTCTTGGGCGGACTGCACATGCAATAAGGCTCCCGCTCATGCTAGGGGGTGGAAAATCGCTCTTTACAAACGCTATTATAAAAAAGAAGTAAAAAGGCGCCTATTACATCGGAAATTCTGTGATGATTAGAAGAGCAGTTGGTATCACCTTTTCCCATAAAAACAAGCCTACACTTGTGTAAATAACTAGACGCCAGACTTCGGCTTCGGCAAAGTCTTCACTCAAAGCAAGCGGGGCTTCGTAAGCGATGAGGTGAGCGAAAGGGACTTCGTACCTGGGACTTGGAGCTTGGTTGAATAATCATCCACTTCTTTGGAAATAAGAGCAAGGAAGGGAGATTGAACCCAAGAACTTTTCTTTCATTAATTCTATTAATACTGGCTGAAATAAGAGTTAAATTAATATTTTTTTAAGAAATTACACCTGAAAAGTACCCAGCAGTACCCATAGCATCGCTGGTACCGAACGGATCCTGCTCAAATTTCACAGTGACATTACGAATACTAATCCTACTCTTACTGTCGTAGGAAATTGGAATCAATTGATTTTGGCAAGAGATTGTGGGGTTATCATGCGAAAATTCTGTCAAAAGGACTGCTTCCAGCGTTTACAAAGGGATAGGTACTGCACGTGTATTTCTGGAAACAGGCACATGACGGGAAATGGCAATGTACTACCGAACTCTGAAAGATAGTCTGGTCCAATTGATTTTGGTAGGAGTTACACCTGAAAAAGTGCCTTGCAGTACTCACAGCACTGTTGGTACTGAACGGATCCTGCTCGAACTTTGTAGCAATATTACGAGTACGACTCTAGCGCCAACTGCCAGAGAAAATTGGAATTATTTGATTTTGAAACGAGTTTGACCGGTCATCATGCGAAAATTTTGCTTACAGCACTGCTGTCAGCACTCATAAAAGGACAGGTTCTGGCTTGGAATAGGCATGTAGCTGCACCTGGCAATGCTTTACCCAACCCTCAAAAAAGAATTGGATTTAATTGGTCTTCTTAGGAGTTATGGGTGAAAAAGTACCTCGCAGTGCCCACAGCACCGTTAGTACTGAATGGATCCTGTTCAAACTTTGTGGTGAGATTACGAGTACGACTCTACTGCCAACTGCCAGAGGAAATTGGAATTATTTGATTTTGAAAGGAGATATTGCTCAGGACTTCTCTGAACCCTAAATTTACCCTAAAATTTAGGGTTCAGCACCGGTTCAGAAAAAATAGTAAAAAAAACTGTCTTCGACACAACTTGGACAAATTTTTTTTTCAAATAACTTCTTCCAAAATCAATTATTTTCAATTGCACTATTGTATTCAGGAAATATTGCTTTATGAAACTAATGGCAGGAACCTCCCATATATCCATCCCTTCTCGAATTTTAGCCGGAAATTTGGAAAATTATATGAGGTGGCAGCGTGTTAACATGCTCACCGCCAGTGTACTTGTTAACACTTGTCAACTCGTGTGGACATGTCGATGTGCCTTGAAAACACGAAATCAATGTTTTTCGCAAAAACTTGTTCTAACTTGTATTCTAACTTGTTTACAATGGGGGCTTCGTAGATTCTTGGCTAGGTCAAAGGGGACTGCGTAATCGTTTCGGCTCGAACTAAGCTTGTGCCGAACTCTGCTAGACGCTCACACCAGCTTTTCCGCAAGTGAGTTGGAATTCCTCAAACATTCGGGAGTGAGTCCCGCCTGACAAAATCATGATTTCCGCTCGAGTGTGAGCGGGAGTCATCAAAAACTGCGCATTTTTGTCCCGCAACATCCCGATTTTGTCCCGCAAGCTCCGGAGGGAGACCGGATTTTGTCCCGACGACGATACTCAGCACCAAAATCCGGGAGATCGCATTTTGTCCCGAAACGGAAAAGCACAAGAAAGCAAAAATGCGCGTCGAGTTCAGGAGCGCACGCACTCCATCCGCCGACGCAAGCGGATCAGGACGCAGTTCTGCATCCAAGCCGCAACTGCGCGCGACCGCTCCCTATGCGTCTCGCCTGGTCCCTGCACTGGGCCACGGTTTCAACCGGGCCTCATTGGGCCAGACGTGTCCCATGGGACTCCACTCTCCGCCGAGGCAGAAAGTAAGTAGACTGAGGTCTCTATTGAATAACTTGAGCAGTAAACCAAGATTTTCACAGTCTTTATTCCGGCTAACGTTCCGGCACCTATTCGACGCGGCGGTACCATTGCATCGCGACTAACGGCTATCTAGGCTCTGAAGGTGACGACGCCGAAAATCTTGGTTCACTGCTCAAGTTATTCAACACAACTATATTCACTATGCCGAGATTCAAAGAAGATCGAACGTTCACACTCCTAAGACTGAGGTCCACCTGCAAACTGATGCCCTTATATACCTTTCGCTGGAGGTGTATACCGCCACGTGACGATCACAAGCCTGCAATATTTTCAATAATATAATATCAATCCCGCAATAAAACCAAAATGATGTCTCCCGCCGGTGCACCGAATTTTGTCGTGAAAATGAAAAAGGGGCGTTTTGTCAGGCGGGACTCGCGCCCGAATGTCTGAGTCATCCAGCTGCCTAGTATTGAGATTGTGGATATTGTTTCTTAAAGGCAGAGGCCCACCTCATATTCATGGTTTAGTTAATGACAGACTCTGCATCTCGTTGAAACACTGAATTCAACGATATAGGTAAATTGTCTCGGAACGGTTTTTAAACCCATTTTCCTGGGCGGGGTCTGTAACAGTTTGCTAAACCGAGTTGACGTGTGAAGCCATTGTTCTCATCGATTGAACACGCCAAGACTCGTTGGTACCCCGGCAGCCGTATCAGCAGTCAGCACAGGAATCCGATTTTGGAGCGATCCGCATCCGCGCTCCAAAAATCAAGCCAGCTCGACCATTTCAAAAATTAGGCATTTGTCGCTTTTGAGCCCGTGGTGTACGAGGCGCCTCCGGCAGGCTGTGACTGCGGCGCAGTTTTCGGCAATGAGAACACCTATGCGATCAATGAGGTCAAAAGAGACCCAGAGAAGTCATGCAGTTTCCTTGCCGTGGAACTCGTCCGCGACAAATTGAATTGATCCTTCGGAAACGGGTTTTTCGAGAGTTTTACTGGAAATCATATATATTGTTGGATTCGGCGCATCGAGCAGGTCCAGATTCTGTTGATATCCCAGAATCGAAAATGAGATGAGACACAGCCTCTAAGTAACCCTTCACCTCATCCACCTTCCCTCAAAAAATGGGCTGAAGTTGCTTGACTGGTAAATAAATTTTTCTGGAATGCTTGCCGACCCACGTTCAGCATTTCGGAATATCCCAGAAGGCACATTTTCACCGATCGCTGTGCAAGAATGCCGAAAAATCAATAAAATCGATAAATCGATAGTGTCATACAGAATGGTCGGCATATTCGTGTGCAGCGTATCGAGGAGCAGCAGTAACCATTTCTCCACCGCCAAATCCTCTTATATAAATCATGGTAGTGCAACAACATTTTCTAGAGCGCAGGCGTAGGGGAAACAGCACGTGATAGCATGCTTCAGCTGTGAGGCTCGATTATAGAGTGTGGTTCGCGAGGATGCGAAGCTGACGGGAGATTCGGCCGATGTTTCGTCATAGGTGCATAGACGCAGTGGAAGTCGGGTGCATTCGAGATTTCGCGGTGGGACCAGCGGCTAGCGGTCTCGAGCCCTCCGGGCGAGACAGTGTTTATAACGATTTGACGATGCAGAGCAGCAATGTACGGAGCAGAGTAGCCCCTCTGGTGGAGGTTCGTCGGCGACTACACTCAATGTTGGAGCGCTGGGCGTTAATCACTTCGAAAGGATGTGTGGAGGCTGTAGCGATAGGATTCGCTCAGTTTCCTCGCTTGAGGATCCGTCTATTTTTAAGAAGGGCAGTACAATCAAGTACACAGGATGAACGAACGAAGGGCATATCATTATAAGCTGTTGTGAAATTTTCTGATCTTAAACCAGTTGTGCAAGTGATCAAACTTTCAAAATATTTCCTAACTTTTTTCCATCACTTTCAGGAGTTACAAAGAATGCGGGTGCACTAATTACGGATGATGCCGGGGTCCCGTAGTTCAGAAAAACATCAGAATAGGTGTCCACCGATCGAGAACGGGTCCGCCGCGGCCCAATAGTGGGAAAACGGCAGGGTACGTATCCATCCATGGAGAAGGGGTCCGCCGTGACCCAATAGTGGGGAAAACGCCAGGATGCGGATCCATCGATAGAGAAATGGGTCCGCAGGGAGCCCAATATTGGGGAAAGCGTTGGGATATGGGTCCCACCGATGGATTGGGTCTGCCCCCCCCCCCAACAGTAGAGAAAGCCTCAGGATACGGGTTCACGGATGGAGGCAGGGGGCCCATTATTGCGCCTCGATACTGGTCCCACCAATGGATTGGGTCTGCCCTGTCCCATTAGTGGGAGGAACCCTAGGATACAGATCCATGAATGGAGAATGGGTCTTCCCTGGCCCAAAAGTGGGGAAAGCGCCTGGATACGTGTGCGCGGACAGAGAATGGGTCAGCGTGATTCCCATTAGTAGGGAAAACGCCAGCATATGAGTCCACGGATGGAGAATAGGTCTGCCGTGGCACAATAGTGGGGAAAACGCCAAGATGCACGTCTGCCAGTGGAGTAAGGGCACGCTACGCTACGCGCTCATTAGCGTCTTAGTCGACCACCTTTTCTTCCTTCCTGAAGCAGAAGCTCATCAGTTGGACTATCTCAACGTGAAGCTTGGAATCATTTCAGGTGATTATTCGCACGACATTGGTTACACTGTGTTGTTTACAAGTAATAAAGCCATACGAAAGATACTCCTGCGCAGAGTTGAAAATGGCCGCTCATAACGGGTTCATGGGCATGTAAGAAATGTGACAAAAAAATAGATAGTATCATTGCATCGGGAATTAGCTCCACATGTAGATGCGTGATTAAGAATTTGCAAGCAAGGCTAGGATCGCGAGAAGACTCGAAGCCTACGCAACTCATAAGAAGGATTTTGTACTTGAGCTCAGTTAATGATTAGTTTTGCTTATTTGCTAATTTTCTAAGCAGTTCGCACGTGTGAAGCTTTTGCACATATCTCAAGTGGCTGCCCCACCCCACTTTCTAGCGTCCCGAAGGGGTGCTAGTAGCGAAAAAACCATTAAAATCGATAACTCTATAGATCCCAAGTTCGACTCTCTTTAAATCTTGGCATTATTCATACTCTAGTGACGTATTTCTTTTTCTAGCTGTTTTTTGCCCAGATTGTTATAATTCTTTATTCTCCACTTCGACTAACGTTTCGGCGATGTCGCCTTCGTCAGAGCCTGGAAGTCGAAGGCAACATTTATGACCATCCTCTCAAACGCCTCATCGCATTGGAGAACACAGTTCAATCACAAGGCAAATCAAAAACAGATTACAGGCTACAGATTGATGCGATGAGGCGTTTGAGAGGATAGTCATAAATGTTGCCTTCGACTTCCAGGCTCTGACGAAGGCGACATCGCCGAAACGTTAGTCGAAGTGGAGAATAAAGAATTATAACAATCTGGGCAAAAAACAGCTAGAAAAAGAAATACGTTACTAGAGATAACTCTATATTTTGATCAAAACGGTTTTCAGCGTATTGACGTACCCCAGTAGACATGCCTTCATCGCCTTCTGGGCTAGAATAGCGAAAAATCAACAAAATCAATAAATCGACAGTGTCATACAAAATGGTTGCCAAAAAAATCAATAAATTCAGTAATTCGATAATTCATGGTCAGCGTATCGAGGAACCCTAGTGGGCATGTTCTCGCCAGTCCCTGAGCAAAAACAGCGAAAAATCAATAAAATCGGTATCTATTAAACAAAGCGCCGTAAGGGGGCTAGAGCGGTTAGAGATACGGGGCGGCACTCATAGACACCGCAATCTTGAGGCGCAGACTGTGGGGCGAAATGGCCGATTTCCATGGACGCAGACACGTTCGTTTCGGGACTCGCGATTACGTCACTGCTGGCTCTCCCGCATGCACGAGGTAGTGATTTCATCACCTTCGCTGGCGGTCTCGCCGCATAGGAGTGAGGGAGTGTTTACGAGCTTTCAGGCTGCACAATGTACGCAGCAGGAAAACCAGCCTTCCACTGTTGCGGCGCTGTGCGCACTTACAGGAAGAAATGAACGGGTGTTAAGAGAGCTGCAGCGTCTCGGAAGCTTCGGGAGGCTGGACCTACGCGGTCGCCTCGTCTGGTGGATGCTATTATCGCATCCCCTGCCGAATTTCTCGCAGCGATTGTGTAGTCACGACATCCTTTCGTTTCGAGAAAGCTTCTGCTCTAACAAAGAGTAAAAGCCTCTGAATATGAAGGCATGACATTGTGTATCCAATCAACTATATACGGATACGGGACCAGCGATGAGAAAAGCCCCGACAGGGCCCAATGGTACGGGGGACGCCAGGATGCGGGTCAACCGATAAAGAAGGGGTCCCCCTTGGCCCAGTCGTGTGGCGGACGCCAGGATACCGGTCCACAGATGGAGAAAAGGCCCGCCATGGCCCAGTGCTGTGGGGAACGCCATGACACAGGTCCAGCGATCCAATGGTGCGGGGGACGCCAGGATGTGGGTCCACCGATGGAGAAAGGGCCCGCTGTGGCTCAATGGTGTGGGGGACACCGAGATCCAGGTCCACCGGTGGAGAAATGGCCCACTGTGGCCCAGTGGTGTGAAGGACGTCAGAACGGGTCCACCGATAGAAAAAGGGCCCCCCGTGGCCCAGTGGTGTGGGGGACGCCAGGATACGGGTCCACCGACGGAGGAAGGACCCGTCGTAGCATAATGGTGTGGAGAACGTCAAGATACGGATTCACCCAAGTCCGATAGTTGAGAATGCCAGGATGCAAACCCGCCCCTGGAGAACGGATCCGGTTTGCACTAGCTGTGAGGAAGGCGCCAGAATACGGGCGCTCTGATGGAGAAAGGGCCCGCTGCGGCCCAGTAGTCTGGAAAACACTCGGATACGATTTTGCCTTGTCCAATAGTGTGGGGAACGGCAGGATACAGTTCCGCCGATGGAGAACGCGTCTGCGTTAGCCCGGTAGTGAGGAATACGCACGAATACGCCATACGACGGAGAACGAACTCCTCATGCTCATACTCAACTCATAAGAAGGACTTCATGTTTGGGCCCATTGGAAGATTGGTTCTGCTTCTTTATCAATTTTCTAGAGATTTGGCAAGTGTGAAGCGTTTGCACATGTCCCAAGTGGCTGCCCCACCCCACTTTCTAGCGTCCCGAAGGGGCGCTAGTAGTCGATAAGTCCTAGGTGCAAAGTAGCCTATAACCTCCGCCGGCCCCCGAAGAGCCAACATGCAAAATGTGGTCCCGATCGGTTCATCCTCCGCGATTTCTGTAAGTAACATACAAACGTTCAAACACACAAACAAACAAACAAGCTTCCATTTTTATATATACAGATATATTGGCAATTTTGACGGTCCATCGTAGTCTTGTCATAGGTACGATGCCCTTAGACGCGTCTCAACCCACCATCACTTACGGTAGCGCCCTTGGGAGGAACCTTCGCTTATGATAATGAGTATAATTTGGACCGGAGGCGCAGCCCCAGATCTAAAAAGGGTGCAGAAGGTCGCATATTTCCTACTGGGAACGTAGAAGTACATGGAACACGCAGTTATGAATTAAATTCTACACACAAAGCAGCGTTGGGAAACATGATGCTCAGAAATCGGCGAATACGGGTTGAGAAAAACTGTTAAGAATATAGGCATGAGATTGCCTGTAATCTGAGCTTTAGCCTGAAATATTATCTTCAAAGCAAAAAATGAAGTGTTGCGCAGTTGTCAGACGGAATAACAATGCGACATTAGACTAGATGGTATTGGATTGGCAGAAATGCAGCCAAGAATAGGGGAGAAATCTGTTGAAACGTGAAAACAATGACATTTTCTCTATCTGGGAGATTTGATAGTTGAGCAGTTGTCAGCTAAACTCAGAATGAAATTCTGAGCAGAACGTTATGTAATAATTGATGGTCTCGTTCACTCCCGACGGAGAACTAAGAGTGAGACCAATGTCCCGTCCGTCTCATTCTCGAGTCATTCGCCCTCCCATATTACGTCCTGAGCTACAAGAGGCATTTGTCTCAGGTAGGCTTTTTTTTTCAGGCCAGCACGAGAGAAAGTACGAAGTGTTATATATCATTCTACTCGGAATCTTGCGCGCCCGGCGTCTGACAACTGAGCTACACCTGATTTTTTGAATTCGAAGGGATACTTGGCGGAAAAGCGTTTTCAAACATGACCTCTTTCCTGGGACATTTTGAAATTAGGGCCCTCGCTGTAATGAATTTTACATGTGCAAGAATGTCGTCAATTAAATAGACAACTGCGCATCTCAGGATTTTCAAACTTGCTGTGAAATTTCAAAGGACGCAACTCCCCCTTGTTTTAGAAATTAATTTCTCGGTGGATTTTTCAATAAAATTTGCCGTGCTTGGTGTAGTTCTGTAGGAAATTTCACTCAGAAAATCATTGACAGCAGTCAACATACGGTTTCGTGAGATTGCCAAAACATTTAGTGAAAATCAAACTGGACACTATCGCTGTTGAGCTGGGTGGATCTCGGCACGAAAGCAGCGCGCTAGTGCACGCGCTCACGGCTGTCGAGATTTTGAGCAGCTCTAATTTCTTTTTTTTCTTCTTGAGCAACACTGGAACTGTTTCGGTGCAAACCATCTTGAAAAGGGCCTTCACTATCTTTCACTCTGTAAACTTCACTCCTTTGACTTTTCCCATCCTCATCGAAGATTGATTAACAACCTTCACTTTTTTAATCAAGAAAAGCTTCACTTTTTAACCCGTGTCTCATCACTATCGTACCTATCGGTTTAGTACGCTCACATAACTGCTGAGCGGGCTTCAACACGACAGACTATAGCAGACTTGAATAGACTATAGTGGCGCACTTTTAAGATTACCATGCTTCCCCTTTCGAGTTTAGAAGCAAGACGGAGATGGAGCTTGACTTGGGTCCTGATACTGTATGAAACTAGAAAATTGTCTTTTCCCAGGTTCTTGACTAGCTCGTTCTCTGTTCCGAGAAGGTAGGGGTGTATGGACATGCGGAAGAAGTGCAAATAGCCAAAGGTAATGCGAGGATCTGCTGTGCTTTCTGAATGTAGGCACCCGGCTGAATATGTATACAAGCAGCAAGGCGGCTTTCAATCTCTCCTTCCTCCTACCTGCCGTGTAGAGCTGGCACGCTTTTGAAAACAGTGTCTCACCTCAGAGGCTGCGAGGTTATTGAACAAGAGGCACCTTCAGAGAAGATAATCAGTGGACCGTTACTTACAAAAATGCGAGAAACTTGTGTTTGAAGTTTTTTTTTGTGTTGAATGCGGGTGCCCACAGAGGCACCCGCATTCAACACAAAAAAACTTCAAACACAAGTGTATAGAAATCTGTCACAAGTACACAAGCACAAGCTGAGTGCTGAGGATCGATATTATCAGCTGCACAGCCTCGTGGCAGGTGGAGACGTGATATCGTATTAGGTTGTCGGAAAAGTTTCTCGCCATTGTTTTATTTTTCATTCGAAGTCGAATTTATTTTTCTTCCTTAATACAATCAACAATTAACAATTATATGTACCGTCATATTCGACAACATATCGCCATTTATCAGGTAATTTTCGGACTCCGCTTGTTTAGAAATCTTGGGGTTCTGAACCATGAAACTCTGTGGGTCACTTTTCCAGTTGGTCCTTATTGTTCAATTTTTTCCCTTGCATTTGATTGATCAGCGACAGGAACACATGGCAATCTGTTGGCGCCAGGTCTGATGAGTAGGATGGGTGGGGCAGGAAATGCCACCCCAGGCTTTGAAGCTTTTGCTGCGTCCCCTTCCCAACGTGTGGCCTAGCGTTGTCGTGGAGAAGGTGTTAGGTTGATGCAAAAATAATGCGCGTTTTCTGCTGTTTCATCTTCGGTGCAGGAAACTTCCGGTGTTTTTTTATTGTCGGTATGAGAAGTTGCACATGGTTTCATAGCAAATTTCTTGTCCTTTTGAAACATCTCATTCATTTTGAGCGAAGTTCATGTTTTTGGTGAATTTTTAGTTGTGGAACGAAAGGCGTCAAAACAAGTTTTTTGCCAAACTCACTTCAGCGAGGTGATACTCGACTGCATCGCAGCAGGAATCGCTCGGAATACCATCATAGTTTTGGCGAAGGGATTGTGAGCGAATGCATTCCGCCGAGCTGCTTCCGGATTTTTTCACTCGGTGTGCCTTGCTCCGAAAGTAAGGAATGTCGCATAGGTCTTCCTGGGGTTTGCGATCCCCAACTGATGACAACTATCAAAGAACACCCATCCAAAACAACATATTTGGTTTCGCAGAACATCGCCGGTAATTGTTATCAGACCATCCCATCCTTCAATAAAAATGGGAGGATGAAAAAGCTTGACGAGTTGATGTCGCGCACACTGAACGAGTACCACATTGATCCCCGTTGAGGAGAGGTCTGCTTCGCGCCTTTGTAGTGGAAAAACTGCGGCCAGGCCCTAGGTCGCTCAGTAATAAAATATGCAGTATAGACCCTCTACGACAGAATCAAGTGCCTTGCTCAACTGTTGGACGAGGAAGATGCACCGAAACACTCCCAATAATCGACGCATCACCAAAATAAGGTCACTGCGAATTTGTGGTGACCTGCTGCAAAATCGCTCACTGCAGCTCACTCATTCTTCTTAATCTGGTAAGTGCTTTCAAGACGTAAATGAAATAATTTAGAAACTTCACTGTGTGACCCCAGCGTTGCTCAATAAAATGGATTCTTCACTCCTACACGGCACCGTCAAGGCACACCCTGCACGACAGATTCTTCACAGGTTGGAGCAACTGAGCTAGTAAGCTCAGACTCCTTGATCATAAGCAAGCTTCTCGCTCACCGACTACCACTTCCCTGAGAAGCTGGACGACTTCCTGAAGAACTTTCTTGAAAACTAAAATGACACCAAAATTGCCCTCCGGAAGTTCATCGATTCTAGAAGGTCCTGTCAGATTTGCACGGTAGTCGGAGAACCCCTACCAAAAAGCTAAAGATCTGCGGATTACAATAGTTCTAAACCTTTTGAAAAAAGATCTATTTTGAAAGGAGATATGAGGTTTGGAATCAAACGCATGGAAATGCGCATTCTGAATCTACTCGAAACGCTGAATCCAACGGTATATCTAAAATCTTACAAGAAAGTCTTTACACCCCATTTTTAAAGGTTTCTCAGGACGGGATTTGTAACAGTTTGTCGAGCCGAGTGGACGCGTGAAGCCGCTGATCTCATCGATTGGACACGTCTAGACGTGTTGTTCAACGATGCAGACGTGGCGGGCAGCCAGCACATTCACGGACCGCTCCGCCCAAGTGGTCCAAACGCCCGTCATTTTCTGACGTACATGTTTGGAATTAGCGTGATGAGGAGGTCTAAGGTCTGTTGGTATTTTCAGCCCACGAAACAAAGTGACACAGTGCCTTTGAGACCTACGGCGGCCATGGGCCTTAAGCTGCATTTGTAGTGCATCGGAGTCCGATCCGGTCGGTAACAAAAGATACTTATCGATCCTCATTATCCGATGATCTATACGTGTCTTTCGTTATCCGACCGGATCGGACTTCGATGAACTATAACCGGGATGGCACAGCTGGTGAGGCGGACTCCGAAGATTGGTATCGTGGCACGATTAACGATGATATCGGAATTTTTGCGCGTTTGATAACCGTTTTTATTGATGATACAATTGGCAAGGTTCGTGTGGCGATTGACAACACATTCAGCGGGACTTCATGTTTCGCGATGCATTTGACGGAATTCGTTTCTCTGGATAGTTGGCAAACCCGTCTGGGTCAAAGTATCATTCAACACATTCTCGGAAGTTCCCCCTTCCTCATAAGCGTACCACAATCAAGTGTTTTTTTTATCGACTGCCGAATCCTCAAAAAGAAACTTAGTGGGCTCCCTGGATTTTGTAGTGCGGACTCCTGCCCAAATGTCTGAGTACGTTAACCAGTTTTGTCCAAAGCTGCAGAAAACGCGGGTCTGAAAGCCTCCGTTTCGGTCCTCGAGAAAAGAATGGCCAAGTTGAAACAGGCACTAGGTATGATATGATGGGTGGAAATCGGAATGTAAAACAAGTTTTATCAAAGAGAAAGGCAATGGTAGCAAACAAAACAACCGATCGCCTTTCATGCTACAACTCATCCAAGGGCAGACGGATACCCATCTACGCTCCTATATCTCGAGAATGCTGGTGTCTATTGCGGCGCGAATTTCGTATAGTTATTGCGACCATTGTTCAGGAGCCGAAATACTCAAAATCGTAGCAGTGAAAATTGTCGTAGGTGTTGCCTTAAAGAGGGCAGGTGAACTGTGCTTTTGGCTTCTCTACCGCGAAGAAGCCAGTACCGCCAAAACGTTACCCTCGGAGAAGAAAATGGGATTTCTCTCAACAGATTTGGCCAAAATAGTTTCAAGAATAGAGTTCAGTTTTACTCTGCTAATGCAAGAACGTCCCGCTCTGGTTCTGCTAGATTCTTCGCTCAAAGACTTTACAGTACTTCATTTTTTTCAGATTGTAAGCAGTTCTCATTATTTCTCTTACAAGTTAAAGACGAGGTCATACTTCAAAAAACTATTACACTGATCGTTTTGTATAACGAAACATTGTTGAGTGAGTTCTGTAAGAGGATCTTGTACCCCAAATTTCAAAGGAGTTAGATTGCGAGAGAGGGCCAACAATTTGGACACCGAATGCAGAAATGCTCTATTGGCTTGATTCATTCAGGGCAACTCAGTGTTCGCACGAGTATTGAAATGGAGGATAGGGAAGAAGCTCGACATCACACAGCGTCGACCGACTGAGCCGTCTATTCCAAGAGAAACCCCTCAAACAAGAGAGCGCAGGACCTGGACCATGGGCCACAAAGACGAAATCGCTGCTGAGTCCTCCAGTGATTAGATGTACCGCAAACTTATGTGTTGAATTATGTAACTCATTAAAAATTCCTACACTTCCTCGTTCTGAATCAGCAAATAGCAACAAGCACCGTTTACGGCTGCAGATGCTAAGCAAAGATAGAGTTGATGTTTGGTAGAGGATGTGGAGCAAAGAAAACGACGAGTGTGGAATGCTGTATCTGGTTAGGTACGACCGACTGGTGAGTTGCTGTTGGCCACTTCATCAGACCGACAAGTCGCAAAGCCGTACTCCTCCCCATTCCCCCCTCAGCCTTCCAACTACTCAGAGATTCCGGGACGAGGAACGCAGGCCGAACACGTTTGAACAGCAGTTAAACCGCAAGGTGAAGGCTTACTTTGTCGCCCCACGAGCTGCTTTCGCCCCAGGAAGGCTGTGTTTCGGGGGCGATTAACTGTATCTTGATGTCTTAAACCAAGGATCGCAGCTCAATCTGGGCGCAGAGCTGTGTTCCTACTGTAGACTTGGGTAAGCGAATGCTTACCCAAGCTCATTCAAAAATAGTCCCGGACGCGTACGCGCTCTCGGCGGCAGCGCTTGGGGGACGCTGCGGTTCCGCGGCGGACTTCCAGATCGCGCCGCACCCGCACGCGTCCGCACCGCACGGATCTCATCTGACCGATTATTGCACCGGGCCACGGTTTTACCCGGGCTTCAGCCGGCCTGACGAGTCTCGCTGGGCTCGCCTTGCCTCCGCCAGAGCGGTGACACGACTAAACTTTGATGCTCAACCAGCGGCTGATATACTCCTCTCAGGGGGTGTGTCGCCAAGTGGCAAGGAGCAGGCAGAACACAGGTTGAACGGCACCACACTTCATTGGGCAAAAACGCAGTCGAAACATGGGGTTTGTTGCTTTTAGCAGTCGGAATGCAGCAGCTCCATATGGAAACCTTACGGAAACGAATCCTTACGTTCTTTCTTCAGCGCGGCGAACTTGTGCAACCCATCGTAGCCACCTAAACTGCTATTTTCTCTGAACTTATGAAATGCAATTGCACCAAGAGAAATCACCTTAACCCTTCAAGTCCAATCGCTAGCAGAGCGATAATAACGCATGACCATACCATTGCTGCAATTTGTTCATCCTACAATTAGAATGCTTTCACGAGCTTCTGGATATAACGAACTCACTTCCGGCGTCGTGGATCCACCAGTTCTTGATGAGAAGTGTATCGTTAACCTGTGTGTGGAACCACATCCACATTTTTCTTCCTCCTTCGTGCATACTGAGAGTTCAAATGTGAGTCGCTGTTTTGCCTGCTTTACGTCGAAGTCATGTAATGAGGCTCTAGCACACAACGACGAAAAGGGTACGAAAGAGGTGAATCATTTTCCCTTTCCTCTCTCTTCTGCACGAACTTATTCTGATAGAATTCCGTTGTATGGCGTACGGACCAGAGAACCCTACCGCCCCACAAACATTACCTATGATTCCTCGGGAACCCATGGCATTTGAAACAGTGAAATACCAATTCAATTTATACGAGGTAAACCCGTCTGGCCCGTACGCCTATGACAAACCTCACGGTGACGACGTGATCGTGATATTCACTGCCAGTCATTTTCATACAACTGTTCCTATGCCTGCAGGCTATTCGATGCAAAATGTTTGACAAGATATGAGATTTTTTATAACATTTTGTTTTCATTACTTCCATTCATCTTCTTCACAGCGACAGAGTCATTGCAAAGTATGCCATAGGAGCTATTTATACTAGGTGCGTGCGCTTGACGCCCTACGTCTATTGATGAAGGGTAGGGCAAGTCGCATCGCTGACGTAGGTGACATGTTGGTTTCGCGGCGGCTGCTCATTCCTTTCATTGAGAATGTATATGCCACGTTGACCGGCCCTCTATGGAAAATCCTCCGCAAATGGATGCGTACGAGTGGCGGGCGCAGAAAGTGGGCGGGAGGGAGGAGCGTGGGGAAAAAATTGGGGTCTCTGCCGTTTTGGGGACCCAGACGGAAAATAAAATTGATAAAAATATTAATTTTAATGATAAATAATTAGTAAAAATTATATTAAAAATAATAACAATAATAGACAATTAAAAATAAACTAATACAAGATTTTTATTTGTATTGTAAAGTAATTTCAAAAATTTGGCGACCCATTCTTGCGACGGGGCGCGCCCCCTCCTCGCCCCCTCCTGCGTCCGCCACTGATGCGTACGTCTGACGCACGCAGCTAGTATAAATTGTCCTATGGGCCTTTCTTATCTTAATTCTTATTAATTGACATTTCTTGTGCGTGTCTGTGCACGAGAACCAGCCATCAAAAACAGAAAATACCTACATCATCGTATTAAGGGCAATTTATACTGCATGCGTGCGACTGACGCGCGTGCGTCTATATGATGAAGAATAGGGCTCAGTCGCATAGGAGTCGCATCGCAGTCGCAGCTCAGACGCACGCGTTTACGGCCTCGCGACGGCCGCGCGTTCTTTTCATTGAGGATGTACATGCCGTGTTGACCGGTCTTCATGAAAAATCCCTTGCAAATGGATGCGTGCGACTGATGCGCGACTGACGCACGCAGCTAGTGTAAATTACCCTTTAAAGGCATCGAGTTATGTACGAAGAGATTGGAGATTTTGATTTTCCCTTGATTTACAGGTGTTTCGGTCCACTTCAGCTATGTTCAGATATGTTAATCGTCAACAGTTGTTTTCACCGTTATTTATAGTGCATCCGAGTCCGATCCGGTCGGCAAACAAAAGATACGTATGGATCCTCGTTATCCGACTATTGATAGTATCATTCATTTTCCCACCGGATCGGACTCCGATGAACTATAAATGTAGCTATGGGAAGTGATACGAGGGTGGAACACTCAGACACTTCATGCAGACGGCCGGCTCTACCATTACCGGCCGGGGAATCACCGGGTCGGAGCCCGGTCGGTAATGGTAGAGGAGGCCGGCCGGCGGTGGGCTTCCGCTCAGCCGGAATTGCTTCAACTCGAGCGGGTACAGCCGCTACTGCTCAAAATCGCGTGCCCAGAGCAAATTTGTCCACCATTACCCCTCAAATGGCAGCAAGTAGTGTTACAACATCTGACAGCTCTGCGTCCGGTTGCGCAGTGCCTGGCACGGAAGAGCTCCGGACTCGACGCAGCTGTGGATACGTAGTGATAGAAAGGAAGCTCAAATCATCAAATCCTCAACAAGAATCGGAAGCGATGCCTCCTTGCAAATCCCTCACCTGTTTTCGCAGTGCTAGCTTTCTTCTACCACCGGTTGGAATCGACCTTTGTTTCCGGCTGTTTGAGGGTCCGCTGCTTTATCCACTCGGCTGTCCGTGCTTCTGATCTGTCTCTTTCGGCTGATACCTTCATCCCTTATCACTACCCTATTATCACTAGCCGACCACTCCGACCGGGTTGGCCGGAATGCTACCATATTCGATCGGCCGGCCGGAAAGTTGTAGTGGTCGACCGTCCGGCCGACCATAAACAATCCCCGGCCGGTCATAGGTGTGGTAGAGGGGCGGGCCACCTGGTGATGGGCTGCTGCCCGGCCGGTATGCAGTGATGGGCTGAACCCCGACCGGTGATCAGCAGCCGCTCGACCGGACGGCACCTACTGGTTGAGGGCCGGCCGGTCGAGCGGCTGCACCAAGTGTTTGAGCAGAACACGTGCGGCAGTTCAAATTGATAGGCGAGGGTGGGCCACTAGCACCACGTTTCCTTTTCAATGAGAGTGGATTGGGCTGAAACTTTTCGTGCTGGGGTCGAACCCCACGAGTGCCTGAGGCACCACATAGTCTGTGAATGCAGCAATACCGACTCTTTCCTGAATGACCTATACTATCCGCTCCTACGGAGAGTAGGGTCCTACGTGATACGACTGGCCTACTGAGGCCCGGTTGAAACTATAGCTTAGCGCGAAGACCAAGCGAGATGCGTGGGACGCTATCGTGCGCGGGGATGCAGAAATATGTCCGGGCCAGCTAGTGGTGGCCGGCATCAGCGCCCGAAACGCATGCAGCGGTCCCGAAATTCGATGCACATTTTCGCTTTCTTCAGTTTTTCGGTTTCGGGACAAGTTTCTTCCGCCGAGCTTGCGAGACAAAATCGGGAGGTTGCGGGGCAAAACCCCAAATTTTTGATGACTCCCGCTCACCCTCGAGCGGAAGTCATCATTTCTCGTGCGGGACTTCCGCCTGAATGTCTGAGTGTAGATCCTCAGTGAAAAGAACGCATCTTAGTTAGGCTGCCGCTATACTCCTCGAGGAGCATAGGTCGCTGCCTCGTGGCAACACTGGCCGACGTGCGTATTAATTGTCTGCTGCCAGCTACTGGTGGCGGAGGCCGCTATCTTCGCTGTAGCAACAGCGGCGAGCGAAAACGCAGTACTCCTCAGGACTACAGTCTGAGCCACATCAGCGATGCGACCTGACCTATCCAACATCCCATAGACGTATGCACGTCATTGTTATTTCTGTCCATTTTCAAATGTCAATTTTGCAAATTTATCAAATTAGAGCAGGATCCTCGACTACCCGTTGCGACGTATCATACATTGAAGAAGTTGTTCAGGCGAGGAAAAAACTGGGAGTTTCAACGTCAGACGCAGCAGCAAACTTTTAGAAGCACCACCTTCGGAAGTTTTGGTTTCCGCGGTTTTGATCGTTTTGGACATTTAGCAATGGTGTCGACAATGCTAAGAAAGTTGCACCGCCGTTAGTATGAGCGTTCGCAAGAGATGAAAGGCGGCACGTATTTCAACATTTCAACAGGGATGAGTTGTGGCATGAAATGAATGTGTATTTTTGTATGCAACCTCCCTAGTTCGTCATGACAAAACTGCTTTCATTCCCATCTTCCTCCAATTCAAGCGCGGGCAACTCGGCCATCTTTTGCAAACGGGCGAAACGATGGCAACGAAAACAGCCTCTTTCGTAGAATTTGTCAAAATTAATCACTGCATACTCTTCACTGGTAAATCTAGGAATTCAGTTAAATCTCTGGCTACAAAATTTCCGTGAGGGCTGCCTTTAAAATTCAGTGGTGAGCAACAGTTGCGCATTGCCTGATTCTGCCAGCGCCTTTCGCTCAAGCGAAACGCTGATTTCGTATGTGGCCCTACCTAGCACAGCTCTTTGAAGTCACGAAGTAAACCCTTTACATTTTGCTGCCAAGCTTATGGTGATATAACGGACATGTTTTAAGTTCTAAAAAACAGCTTTCGAAGAGATATACATAGTGATGAAAACTAGCAACTGGGCGGAAAAACAGCAGATATGAAAAAAGCGAGGGCTCATGCTAAACTCCAGTATCAAACATGAGTTACTATGCTTTGTATGCTGCTGCTACCTCCAGGTTGTTTGGTGGAACTCGTTTATTAGGGCCTGACGTTCCGACTTAAACCTCTTCTTCGGAGGCCTGAAAGTGGTGTAAAGCTCAATTATGCGTTCTTGGAGACCAAATGCTGCATCCCTCAATGGCTAATGCAACATCATTCCGGATTAACTAGACAGAACCGCCCATAGACAGTAGGCAACTAACCGTCGTTTTTGAGTCCACCGTTCTCGTGGGATGTCCGCACTCATATAAATCTGTCCACCGGCACGATCAGAGTAAAGTGGTATCGCAAGTCTACGTCAAAAAAACATACTTCTGCACGCCATGTCTGCACATCCAGCACCCATCAAACGAGCTGTTGTACGAAATATGTTTAAAACTGCTTACTACATCAGCACGGGAGAGGCAAGAATCACTTCTCATGGCATCCAATATTGCGAGCAGCAACGGGTACATGGCTTCCTCCCGATTTCGGACTCGGCATAGTGGAACCCCACACAGAACCCACAAAAACAAGCTAACGCTCTGCCTACTATTCGTCTCCGATGAAATGTCTGCAGACATACGTCGATTTCTTAAACGGGTGCAACTGCAGAATGATGTTACCTTAGTTAACATACCTAATGATAACATTAAAAAGCGGTTGGTTAGAAACAGACTTTACGACAAGGAGTGCATATCGAAAGATTGCATTGTCTGCCCGCACTGAAAGAATGGAGATTGTTCAAAGGTAGGAGTTGTTTATCAAATAACTTGTTTGAATTGCAGAGCTCTATATGTTGGGGAAACTGGCCGTGTACTTAGCATTCGCATCAAGGAACATCTGGCAAGTAAACGAAGAGGGAGCCCTGTATCGGCACTTGGAAAGCATAGAGACGAAAGACACAATGGCAATGACTTTGACGTGATGTGCGCGATTCTCATCCATGAGACAGACATCACTGCGCGAAAAGCATTAGAGGGGTTCTGGATTTCCGCCAGGAATCCCGAGCGGAATGAATAACCGGAATGAATGCGTGTCCGTTACCAATGACTTTCTTCCCTTCGTATCACTGTGCGAGCTGTAGATTACTACGATACCCAAACCCGCGTTCCATCTAGGGTGCAAGGTCGCACTCACTTGTCCGTGGTGTGCGTTTCTGATCAGTGCGGACATCCCATGAGAACGGTGGACTCAAAAACGGTGGTTAGTTGCCTACTGTCTATGGGCGGTTCTGTCTAGTTAATTCGGAATGATGTTGCATTTGTAATTTTAAAAGCTGCTACGTATAAATTAACCCGTAGTGTAGCGGTAGATTAATAAGTTTGTAGCTAAGTTTTCTTCCTCTTCCTAACTTCAAATTTGGATTCAAGTAATTCCCTTTTCGTTTACCTGAACAAGCACAAGCCTGAACTCATTTGGATGTAAGATTCATTCAATTCCTATATATGGATGACACCGCATGGCAGAACATTACAAGAAATAAAATTACACACATAATACCAGAATGGTTTATACACAAAAAAGGAAGGGGAAGGGCGGGAAAATCAAGAGGGGGGAAGGCGAGGTGCCGATAAGCGGCCAACAGATCCTCTCTCTCTATCTCTCAACAGTAGCCCTTTTATATGCCCCTCAGCTCCTGCTCAGCTCGAACACCGCGCTTGATTGATGGCTACGCGCGCGGTGAGAGAAAAGTGGTGGTCACAGCTGAGTTGCTACCGAGCGCTTCTACTGCGCTTCTCCTACGTCCTACCGCTTAAGGAAGTCCCGGTCCCCAGGACTAAAAGAAGAGGCGCTTGGGGGCGACGATGCAACGCAGAGTTGGGTGGTCGCTTTGACCACATTTGCGGCAGGGCGTTTGGTCAACGCAGGTTGAGACATGGTGAGTTCTCAAGCATTTGCCGCATAATTTTGCCTCAGTGAATAGCTTTGTGGCCTTAACGCAAAATGGAACATTTGCGCAGCAAACGGTGCATTTTGCTACATCGATGTATGGTCGGAATTTTTGGACTGCAAATAAAACACCGAGAGCTTCTAACTCGATGGCGGGGTAGCGGGATTCATGAATGGTGAGGGTTCTACTGGCATAGGCGATTACTTTAATATCCTCGCCTTGCTCTTGCTTAAGAACGCCAGCGACTGCTTTTCCCGAGCTGTCGGTTTCTATTATGAGCGGTGCTCCTAGTCGTGGGGCTACAAGTACGGGTGATGTCGTAAGGGCTTCCTTCAAAAGATCCATGGCGGTTTGACATTCCTCGGTCCAGACGAAAGCGGCATCTTTCTTCATTAATGCAGTGAGGGTGACGCGATTGAAGTGAAATTATGGACGAACCTACGGAAAAATGAACACATTCCTTTAACGTCTCTAGGGGTTTTCGGCGTTGGGTAGTTGTCTATGGCTTTGGTTTTTTTCTGGATTGGGCCTAATTCCATCTTTGCTTAGAACAATGCCTAGAAATTTGATTTGTTCACGGGCAAATTCGCATTTTGAGGCCTTAAGTTTCATTCCTATTTGCTCAATTTTGGTAAGAACTTCATCGATATCATCAATGTGTTCCTCGGGGTTTTCGGAGGTGATGATGAGGTCATCAATATAAATGAATACATGAGCTCTAAGGTGTTTCTTAAAGTCACCCATAATTCTCTGGAAAGTGGCGGGGGCTCTTTTTAACCCCATTGGCATTCGGATTTATTCGAAAGCTCCGAGGAAACAAGCAAAAGCGGTTCTTTCGCAGTGAGATTCTTCTAAAGGAATTTGATGGAAACCTTGTTGAAAGTCTAGCGAGGAATATAGGCACTTATTGGCACTTAGGTCTACGATATCCTGGATGTTTGGTAGGATAGACTGCTGGGGTTTAGTTATAGCATTTAATCCTCTGAAATCTATGGTGAAACGCCAGGTATTGGCTTCTCGTTTTCGTACTAGAACTATAGGGGCACAGAAAGGTGAAGTGGATTCACGTATAATTCCAACCTTGAGCATTTGAGTGATTTGCTTCTCGATTTCTGTGCGTTTCTCGAGTGGTACTCTATAGATTTTCCGAGCGGGAACGGGCGCATTTTCGATTAAGTCGATGCGGTGTCGGATGGGTCCGTAGTAATGTCCCAATTGACTATCGGGACCTACGAATGCACTGGCATGGCAGCGCACGACGTTTCTCAGCTGTTCTTTTTGATTCTCCGTCAGAACAGAGGGATGCAAATCAATTTCGCTGGCGACGTCGTGATGGATGGTTGGCGTAACAGGGAAGTGGGGTATCCTAGCTTCCCAGTTGGCTTCCGGAGGTATATACGGGTGTTCGTTTTGAACTCCGAGAATTTGTTCTTAAGGAGAATATACCGGAAAGGCCTTCGCTACTTTCATTTGGCCATAAAGACGAATGTCGGTGTACGAGGGATTGAGGGTGCTAATTACGCAGGTTCCGCTGATGTCCGGGGTGACTAGAGATCGGCCTACGATGTATGGGAGGTCGGAATCTCTTTGGTTATCCTCGATGATAAAATCGAGTGATGCTGGTGTCGAATGTCCTTCTAGGCGGGCTGGAATTATACTACTTGATCTTTTGGGTAGTACGGTAGTTTCCAAAACACGTACGTCGTAAGAGGCTGGGGAAAGAGAAATGATGGCGCTAATTCGAATTAAATTACGTTCTTCGTTACCTATAGTCAAGACATTATTGTGTAGATCTATTGCTACTTTCAGGCCGTACTCGTTCAATTTCCGGATGAAATCGGATCCGAGGAGTACGGAAGCAGGACATTGGTGATCGGGCGATACAAGGAATCGATAGAAAAGAAGGTGAGTTCCTATTTTGACGCATAGATTTATTGATGCTAGAAGTTCTACTGGTGTCCCGTTTGCTGCTAAAGCATTTGTTACATTATTTTCTGTTTTAATGTGGGGTCCCAGTGATTTCAATGTCGACAGTTTCATATATGAAATAGACGCACCACTATCTACAAGGGCAGTAGTAGAAATATTATTTGATGCTATTTGGACGTAAGGTAGGGGGTTTGTAATTGAATTACTAGTGGGGGTTATAGAATATATGCGTGGAAGAAGAGTGGGTCTCTCGGGGCACTTGGAGTAGTTTCTCCTAATTCAGCAAACAGAGCATTGATCTCTTGGCGACGTTTCTTGTTTTTCTTGGCAAAATTGCTGGCCAATTGGAACATAGCTGAGGCAGCAGTATTGCTTACGGATAAAATACATTTTGATGGAAATGACGCAAATACCGATAAGAATCAGTAGGATAACGCTTGGGATAGTGATCCAGAGTACCAGGTTAATAAATGACCATCTTATTTTCTCTACTCCTGCTGAGAGCTTACTTGTAGTTTTATCATAAATAGATGTGAGGGATTCTCCCACAGCATTTCCTGCGTTTTTTAGTTGTAAGAGGGTATTTTCCAAAATTCCTCTTTTGTGGAGCTTGTTTTGCAGAGCGACATATTCTTGTTGGAGGTGCTGGATTTGAAAGCGTAGAGTAGGAGCAAAATTTAATGAAAAATTTTGATAGAGGGGCGGGGCGTTGAATAGGAATGGCCTACCATTTTGCCTGTCGAGGGTATAGGGTACTGAAAACCATAATTGTTTACCAATTAGCACCGGTAAGAGATTATAACACGTTTCGTTTACTTTCTGGTCTAGGTAAACATGAGTAGTTTTGATTTTCCTACAACGTGTTATTAATAACTCATCGTTGGAGAGGGTGGCGAATACATCGGATTTTGCTAGTAGTGATCGGGCTGTCCAGGTGGGATCGACGCGGCTTAATTCATGAATCTTTTGGTTATTAAGATATTGACGAATGCAAATGTTGTTGAAAGTACGACGTAAGCTATTATAGTCCAAGGTATAAAATGGTGGAATTAGAGGTGGAGAAATGACATTTCTATCTGCAGCTAGAGGTTTTGGGGAATTCTGCGGTGAACTAGAATCATAAGATTCTTCAAAATAATCGGGAAATCCTTCAGATGTGATCATATATTTTAGAGGAAGATTTGATTTGGTTGGACTGGGTTGTATAAGCATAGCTACAGTAGGGGTTTTTGGTTGCAAAATAAACGGCTGAGTGGTGCTTTTTGACTGTGAGGCTGGAGTTGATGTCGTAATTATCTTCTGCGTGGTTGGTAAGGAGTAGTAGTTTTAGTCGCGGTCGTAGTTGGCATAACGGTGGTCTTTGTCATTTGATCTACTTTTGGTTCCTCGTTTGTGGTCAGTTGGCGGCGGGATGTAAGGAGGTACAAAAGTAGCGGGTTTTGTCGTAATTGGAGACGTGGCTGTTGGTGTAAATGCGGGCGCCTTTGTAGTAATTGGAGGCGTGGTAACCCTTGGAGCAACAGTGGTAATTGGCATTTTCACTTTAACTTGCTTTACGGTCGGAATCGGTGGTAGTATGGCAGGAGTCGCTCGTAACGTTGTGACTACGGCAGGTGTTTTCGTTGTACTCGAGAGTTAGGTTGTTTCAACTACGAAGATCGAAGGTTTACTTGTCAAGGGAGGCTGTGGAGTACTGGTTTGTAAAGGCTTACTTGGTGCAGGCAAAATTTCTACATTAATGATATTTTCTAATTGAAAAAAAAGGAATTTCTTTATTAGTAGATTGAGCAGAATGACCAGGTATAACCAGTTGTAGAGTTCCGAATTCGCGGTTTAAATAGTCATCAAAAATGTTCGTAACGCCTAGTTCAAGATCTTGTTGAATGGATACTTCGGCATAATTTAGTGGTCTTTCAGATAGAATCGTTCGGAGCCAAGTCAGCTGGCGGAAGCGATATTCGGCATATCGAATGGTTCGGAGTGCGCTAAGGTGGGATTGTTCAGTTGCGTACAGGCGGGTTCTACGAAGAAAATCGAGGTTAGTTACATTCCATTGTTTAATTTCACGTAGCATATTATGGTCTTTTATGGGTTCTGTTTGGAATGGAGGTAATTTACTTAGTTCGGTGACGTTATAAAGTCGCTGAATCAAGGGTAAGGCTTGTACTGGAACCAAATCGTAGCGAGATTGCCTATTCTCGCTGTCTGTGATATATCGGGTATCGCGTTTTCTACGGGGTGTGACTGATTTTTCCAAAACGAAATCTTGGATATTATGTTTGGTGGAACTTTGGGGAAGGAAACTGCGTGGTTAGACGTAGTCAGATAACTATTGAATATGCCACAATGTTGAAGTAGATTAGAGCGGAGGAGGTGGTCAGAGCTAAATTCGAACCCAAGTTCATGTTCCGGCAAGAGGACGTATCTCATACTAGTTAACGCATCAAATTCGCCTATTTCACTAAATCTGCAATAAGGTGTGATTTGCACGGGTTCCCATATTATAGTCTTCTTTGGGGTTTGGCAGTTTCCCATCGAGAGGGAGCAGTTATCTAGATTTCCTAGAGTGCTCAGTATAGTTTCACCGTTGAATGAGGCGATTTCTGCTTGTTCGATCAAATTTACGCTGCGAAGGTATACATTAGTTCCCCAGAGTGGCAACTTTCCGTTTTCATCTTCAATTTCATGGGTGGTCTTGAGTCCGCTGGAAATCTCTGTGAGGGAGTGACCGTGAATTGATCCGGTGGCAGCTGCTGAACGGCATTCCTCTGGTGATATCGAGATCCGTTGGCGATCTATCACGGTGTGGCGAGTGCGAATGTACAAGAAATTGTGCACAGAGACTTTAATCAAGTCAATCAAGAATCAATCAAGAATCTTAGCGAGTGTAGTTACTATGGACTATGGACTGCCAGTTCGACTTTTCTTCATCCGTTAGGCTTTGGTATTTAAGTTTTGCTCCTCCAGTAAGGTAGAGTGGTAGAAGGCTTTTGGCATGCTCATGGGGGATATTAAGGCTATCGATTAGGTCCTTGTACTTAGCCAGGAATTTCTCACAAGTTTCATCCGTATCCCCGGAGAATTTTTCTACTCGGTTGCCGAGCAGTTTGCAGGAAGCATACAAGGCTGGGATATCACGGTCAGCAAACATTTTTTGGTACTTTTGTCTTATTATGGCATTTTCTTCTTCTTGGGACTTTTTCAGATTATCTAGGAGTCCGCTGAATGGGTGTTTACGTTCAGGAGTCTCTGACTTAGTGGAAGAGTGGGGCTCCGTTTTGGGGGTTGGTTTTCCCGGAAGCTCCCTACTGGTTTCCTTCGGTTCCAGGATTTTTCGGAAGTAGGCCTCTCCAGCGAGGTTGTAACGGAGTCGACGAAATGTTCAGGGCGAAAGGCCACAACTCTTTGAAACGAGGGGCAGTTTGGCAAGTTTTTTTTTTTCGAAAGTTCAACGAATGATCGGAGTCAGTCAAGTTCGAGAGCAAAGAAGATGTGGGGCAAATGATCTCAGGTTCTTAGATAGTAGTAAGAAGAATAGAGAAAAGAAAAGAACTTATTACTAGTATGATTCTGTGTATTTTACGCTTTATTGTTACGCTTTCGTTTACTTTTATTATTACTTTTATTGCAAAATAATAAAGATTGGGGTGGGGTGGGGTGTTGTGCTAAAATCTATATGAAGGGATGACTTTTCTGAAGTGTTGATGAAACATGAGGGGAAGGGGGTTGTCTACTGATCCTAGAGCTATTAACTAGAAATGAAGGAGGGTGAAACTACATAAGTGGTGAGGATATGAGGATAGGATATAATGGAAATGACACAATACCCAATATTTTTTACGTGGGTACTAGTATAAATGTGAACACGTTAGATGTTATGAGTAAAGTATGTGTGAGACTCACTGTTGTCGGTGTCCGGTGGTGTGGTTGATGGTTGGTGGGTAGTTGGAGATGGTGTCTGATGGCTGGTGATTGAAGGCTGGTAGCTAGTGGTTGGTGGTTGCTAGTTGTAGTTGAGAATATATGCAGTGACAGAGCGCTGCAATAAGGGTGGATTCTAAAAAAATTCTGTGGTTGTATAGCTAGTGAGGGAAGGAGGTCGGGGCTTGGGCTAGGTGGGAGGCTAGGGTGTAATACTACCAGGTTGCAAAAAGTATGTGGGTGAGGGGAGGGTTATGCGTGGGACCAGTGTAGTAAAGTGACCAAAGGTAAAAGGGTGTGTACACGAATGTAATAATGCGTGGGTACCCAGAATTTGTAGGTGGGTGTGCTGCTGTAACCTACTATAGTGTAAGAATAGGGGGGAGGTAGTAAAGGTGAGGGGTGTGGTGTAAGGCTATGGCTTCCTCGGTCTCTCTCTCTTTGGCGAATTATTTTCGCCGTGTCCGGTGAGGGTTTGTTACATAAGATCTTTTTTTTTCAGAACGACCGTTGGTTTTCGTTGGTCAGTGGGAGGATGTGTAACAGGCTTTTTCTCTGCGGGCGTCTTGACGTCTGGAGGCGGCTGTGAAAAAATAGCGGCGGAGGAAAAACTTGGACTATGGGGTTCTAAAAATGTCGGGGGTGAATTGGAGAAGTCGATGGCGCAATTAACTATGAAAGTGGGGCAGGTGCGAGAAAGTGGCGAGAAAGGAAGAATCCACGAACAACGAAATTGCTCACGTTACAAAAATGCGGGTTATGGAGTGGAGATCAATGGCAATGTCAGAAAATGTCCCTATCAGATATCCATGAGGTCGGAGTGGCCTGGGGTCCGGACGTCTGCGGCTGGGGTTCGTCCGTCCCGTGGTAACTAGAGCCAAACCTGCCCCATGCTGAAGACACTCTCTGGTCCGGGTTCGCCGATATCTGTTTGTATCAGAAAGACGAACGGGTACTTCATCTGTGCTCCATGATGCTCCAGAAGGTGGTCCTTCATGGTGAGACCGGGATGGTCCTTCTCGCATTTCTGACATGTAAATGAGAGTCCATCGGCGGCAATGTCATGGCGAACTACCGCAGTTTTTATATAGTTTTTACATGAGGTACAACCCTGCCAGTAGCACCGTCGAACGCGTCCTCAGTGACGGTTAATAACTGGTAGATATATGCATCGCGCCTATAGCCTGGAACATCTTCGAATGGTCGCCCGTCCAGAATTTGCACCGCTGTTTAGACGCACGATGTGGGAGTTCTGCAGCCTCTTATGGAGGTCCTCGGGCATCTTCCCAAGATCCTGGGGAGCTTTCACCTTATGGGAGTGATGGGAATATCTGCGGTGCGGTACATACGGGTGGGCAGAATCCAGATTGGCATTGAGGTGATAACGGATCTTGCAGAGCAGTGCTTGGGCAGCCATAATGAAGAGTAAAATGAGATTTCTGTAAAGATTCAGTACATCTAATAAACGATAAGTCCGCTGCTTAAAACTACTACTAGGAGGAACTAATTGTTGAGTTCAGGTTTGTTTCCAAGTGAGGAATTATGTTTCCAAGTGAAAAAAAGGAAGTTTTAAGAGACAGAGTTCGCCTACTAACTGGAAAAAAGGGGAAGGGAGAGTTTCACTGCGCGTTTTCTTAAGCGAACACATCAATTTTCTCTTCAGTTAACGGTATTTGTGCAAGGGTGTCGCTTACCTAGCCAGGCTTTTCCTACGATTAAGAGTTTACCCGTTAGAGCTTTTGCTCTTGTCACTTAGTTGTATGTAGTTGTTGGCCTTGCACTTTAAGAGCGTAAGAAGTGACATGCGCTAATAATAGTAATAAAAGGGTAGTTCTTTTCCCGGGTTCTAGAAGGGGAGAACCTAGTCCGGAACCTCAATGTAATTTTAAAAGCTGCTGCGTATAAATTAACCCGTAGTGTAGCGGTAGATTAATAAGTTTATAGCTATTTTCTTCCTCTTCCTAACTTGAAATTTGGATTCAAGCAATTCCCTTTTCATACCTGAACAAGCACAAGCCTGAACTCATTTAGATGTAAGATTCATTCAATTCCCATATATGGATGACACAGCATGGCAGAACATTACAAGGAATAAAATTACACACATAATACCAGAATGGTTTATATATTAAAAAGGAAGGGAAAGGGCGGGAAAATTAAGAGGGGGGGAAGCGAGGTATCATCGACAGATCGATGATCCTTGTAGTATTCATGTTTACCGCCGATAATGTACCTCCTGTGGAGGGGGTGGAGCTGACCCGTCTCGGGCTAGAGATACTTGTTCCTAGTCAGAATGATGCTGTAAGCCCTACGAGGCGCTCCTTACTCACGTCTCACTTTGCTCTCTATCTCCTGTACAGTCATTAATAAATATATCATCCACTGAACCATCGCATTTACTGCGCATTCGGACACTATTAGTCCAAGGCGCCACCATCCGCCAATTAAGCTGCCACATTTTTTGGTGCATCGGCTAAAATAAAGCCATTCCTCCCGCATCAAAGCCTGGAGAAGAGACTCGCTCGCACTTGAGCAATTTCGCGGCCCACCCATAGCCGTAAGAGGTTAGCATCTAATAAGCCTAACCTTGGGACTAAGAACCCTAAAAATTCGTGCCTTGCTCTGCAACTGCACAAGAGGTGAGCGACCACGCTTAACATAGAAGCCCAAGAGCCCTAAATCACCGGTCCAGGTAAGGATCGCGAATCGATATCGATTCTTCCCAGCCTAATTGGGACAGCTGATTACGCCTGTGCGAATCAGTCGCAGCACCAATAGCTGCGCTTCTGAGAATATATCTCAAGGGAAGTTTTAGGAGCCAAAAAAAATCATGGCACTTCACTTCCACGGAGTTCCTATTATTCTTAGCGCAGAATCGCTAAGAACACTTGTGACTCGTTATGAAGAGTACACAAAAAACGTAGAGTATACCGACATGAACGACGAAAACTATGAAAAATGTCGTACTAGTATAGCCTTATTAGAAAGTAGCCTGAGCAAATTAAGAAGCCCAAAGAAGACCTTCAGAAACTGTACAAGGAGATAAAAGATGAGCATATAAGTTGCACGGATATGTCAGAGAAAAAAGAAATTCTGACAGAAATTGGGCAAATTGAAAAGGAATCCCAGCTACAAACAGCTATAGCTGAGGCAAACGATCTCACCACTACGTTGACTGCAAAGCTCGGCGAATCTAAGAATACTCTCAAAAACATGGAGATTTTTCTTGGATACATGGATCCTAGAGCTCAAAACCTAGATAGTACGTTTAGATACGATTCAAAAATCGCCCAAAATATTGCCAACAATACCGTGCAAAATAGAAACTACATGTCATTACCGTTAGTTTCGCAGGCATCATGTTCAAACCAAAACAGGTGCAACCCAACGGCACTTCTCAAAAAAGAAATTGCCGCAAATGCATACGCTAAGAAACTATTGGGCCAGAAAAACAATGGCAAGGTCACACAATCAAGACCGAACCACACCAGCCATCGACCCAATCACGGTAAAGGATGCATATTTTGCCACAAGGGCAATCACTCATCCGTACGATGCCGAACAGTTAGCAATAAAAGCATGCGACGAAAGATAATTAAGGAGCAGAATCGCTGTTGGAAGTGTTTCTCACGAGACCATAACAGTTTTGCGTGCCAAAAGCAAAACTGCTCATCTTGCGAACAAAAACACCAGATCAGCCTGTGTCTCAAAAAAAGGCAAGCCACAGCGTAATTATGGTAACCAGCACATAGCAAAGAGCATGGCCTCCAATCATCCAAGTCAGAAGAACTGTCAGAATTGCGATCAGAGGTCAAACAAGGGGCAGTCTGGTCGTAGAAAATCTACTTCAATAAGTACACAGATGTGTGTGAAGACTCTCATAGAACCCAACTTATACGCTGATGGTTCAATATGCGATCAACTCGTGTTAATGACAGCCGAGGGCAGCATATGGAATCCAAGGAAGCAAGAATACCAGAAAATTCTTTTCTTCTTCGGCTCAGGTGCACAGAGGACAGTCGTTGACGAAGAACTCGCTTTTCAATTTGGTCTACCAGTGCACACGAGTGAAATGTGCATAATGTCGGGAATAGGCCGACGCATGGAAACGTTCCAAAGTCATGTTGTTAATATTAGAATTGCAACAGCATTTGGGGAAGAGATCGAAATAACTGCACAAACGAAAGCAGCTATCACAAGTGGATTTCCTTCAGTGAAACTTGAGCAAAGTGATGTTGCTTTTCTGAAGGCAAATGAAATTTATTTGGCAAATCCGAAATTACGTGGAGAACATCAAATTCCACGTGTTCTGGTGGGTCTTGACTATTATCATGACCTAGTTATCGATAATGGCGCTAGAACCCCATCAGGATTACACATTGCCAAAACAGTTTTTGGTCACACAATTTACGGTCGTGGTCTAAGCAGCGTGAGTCAGACTAATTCTGTCAGTTACAACCTGACAGCTATCCGTGAGGAAACAGAAGACCAGACGCGTCTGGAAAACTCTGAGCTCGACGAACCAGCAGTGAGCCAAAGAGGCGAAAATCGCAAACATTCTGGTGAAATCGTCCACGCCTACGGTTTCACAACTGTTCCATTTCCGTTAAAGGAAGATGTGACAGATTTCGAGCACAACTGCTCAGTAGCCGTAAGGAAGCTACGACCACATCTCCACCCGTCTGCCTTCAACTCCAGCCGCCGCCGTCCTCTACTCAACGTCAAGCCGCCTCCGACGCCGTCCAGCCGCCGTTCGCCTTCAACTCCTGCCATTCGTCGCCGACCTTCACGTTCTCGAGCTGTGTTTCGGCGCCGCCCACCTCAAGAAGTCGATCCTCGCCGACCACGACGACAAGGAAGAAAGCTAAGATCAGTGATATTAATAGTGACAATTCTTGTCGCCCGCCGGAGTATCATCGATAGATCGATTATCCTTGTAGTATTCATGTTTACCGCCGATACTGTACCTCCTGTGGAGGGGGCGGAGCTGACCCGTCTCGGGCTAGAGATACTTGTTCCTAGTCAGAATGATGCTGTAAGCCCTACTAGGCGCTCCTTACTCACTTCTCACTTTGCTCTCTATCTCCTGTACAGTCATTAATAAATATATCATCCACTGAACCATCGCATTTACTGCGCATTCGGACACTATTAGTCCAAGAGTCTAAGGCACCACCATCCGCCAATTAAGTTGCCACACGAGGTGCCGATAAGCGTCTAACAGATCCTCTCCCTCTATCTCTCAACAGTAGCCGTTTTATATGCCCCTCAGCTCCTGCTCAGCTCGAATACCGCGCTTGATTGATGGCTACGCGCGCGGTGAGAGAAAAGTGGTGGTCACAGCTGAGTTGCGACCGAGCGCTTCTACTGCGCTTTTCCTACACATTACCATTGAGGAACGCTACATTTGGTCTCCAAGAACGCATAATTGAGCTTTACACCACTTTCAGGCCTCCGAAGAAGAAGTTTAAGTCGAAACGTCAGGCCCTAATAAACGAGTTCCACCAAACGACCTGGAGGTAGCAGCAGCATACAAAGCATAACATCGAAATGCCCAGGTTTAAAAACCAGGGAACATGGAAACATGAATTAATTATGTCGCTCTGCACTCCTAATGACAATCAGTGAGCAATTGAACAATTAGGCGGAATTATGTCAATTTCAGTACACCGGAGAAGCGTGGAATCAATCAGTAAAACCAGTTACGCAGATTTTGCCTGCAATTTGCGTCTGATGTTGGCCGAATGGCTTTGCAAAAGGATGTTCATGAGGAATAGTGTCGCGTATTGAAGAGAAGCGAAATCGATTTCTGTCTGGTTCTCTGGAATTGATAAGGTGGTGAGCAAACACTGGTGAACTTCTAGCTAAGTCAGCCGTTGGACGTCATTAGATTGATGTTCGAATTTCAAAAGAGAGGGAATAGCAAAAAAATCTTTGAGGATGGTGTTCTGCACCTTTGTATTAGAGCAATAGCTGCTTCCCACTCCTTGACTGTTCTGTGGTTCGCAATGAGATATGTAAATGTATCAGGTTGTGGCGAAATTAATTGCCGTTTTGGGGTACGCACAAATAAACTTTTCTCTTCTGCCAAATTTGGGCACCTTCAGCCCAACTTGTGTGACTTTCTGGAGGAGCTTTTCCTCCTCATTCGAATGCTTCTTCTCAGACATTCGAGTGTTTGGAGCGCCGGTGAACACGCCCACTTTTGGACGATGCAAACTTCCCGCAGGTAGTCGCGGGTGGAGCAGGAATACTCGCTGAAGGTGCGGATGGAGCAGGAAAACCTGGTGTGAGCGCGCATGAAGCAGGAGATATGCAGGTTAACCTGCACCCCGTTTTTTTCTCCATTGCCACGTGGCACCCGAGTGTATAGAAGCCGGCAGACGGCTGTGAAAGCTTAATCTAGTTTCCGTTGTGGCGGAGACTAGTGGAGCCCTACGGGACTTGTCTGGCCAACTGAGGCCCTGTTGAAACTGTGGCCCAGTGTACCGTTTGGCAAGACAAGTTGCGTGGGGTGCGGCCGCGTACCGGGAAAATCCGCTTCACCGCAGATGTCAGGCTCGTCGAGCGCTGGTGGAGGGAGCACATACATGCCCGGACATGTCATTTTTGAACTATTTCTGTAGTCATCGGTTCAATAGAACATGACCTGCCTTAATCCTGCTATCCCCGTAGCAAGATCACAGCAGGTCAAATGCAGGATAAGACGCGACTAATGGCAGAATAGGAGCGCCAACTCCGCCCACTTTTGCGTTTGTCTCGCAAGTGTCATGCCGCGAGAAACAGTATGGACCGGCGCTCCAAACGCACGAATGTCTGAGTTGAATATTCTGGCTAGCTTTCTCCTGAGTGTATTTATGAAATCGCGAACGAATCGTGAGCTGATGCGATTTTTGGGTGATTATGGTTGATGACTTCAAACTTGATCACTATTCGTCGGAGGTGAGCGGTATTCTTGCGCTTGTTTCGGTTTAGGATCACCTTCCCAATAGGCAGTGAGCTATCCTATCGCATATTTTTCTTCCATCGATTTTGATCCCCAAAGCGACCATGGTCGTGACCATAGGTTGCTCCCTGACGATCAAGCGTTGAGAAGAGTTGTGAAACCTAGTCCGGCTCCAACCATTTGGACTTTGAGGGCAGGGATGGGGGGTCACTACAGTTTCAAAACACTAGCGCCCCTACGGGAAGCTAGAAAGTGTGGATGTGGCAGCCACTTGAGGATCATGTCAAAACTATTGGGTGCCAAAATAAGTTCGCGCGCTTTTCCTAAGCTGCCTTTTCTACTTTTTATCCGTGAACCTTATGCAGAGTATTTCATGCAGTTCTGAAACACTTTTCCTCCGCCCACTTTACATGGGAAAATCAAGCTAATTAAGCATTAGAAATCAGAAAAAAGCATCCACTTCACAGAAACCCTGATTCAGACACCTTCTTCCTAATAGATTTTTACAAATTAAAGTGGCCAAGGCTTTCAAGAGATCTGCGCCTTGTGCATATAAATGCCATGCCAGAAAGAACTATTCGTTTGTGGTCTTTCGGATTGAGCAACTATGTCATTGACTACCATTGCTCCCAAGCTTCTGCCAGGAGGACTCCCTTTCACTGCTTAGGAGTAACAAGCATTTCACAGATAGGAGCGTTATTAGACAATGGACAGTACTTATATGGAGTGCACCTCCGCTACTTTCTATCAGCATGCTGACGAAACAACTTCAATGTGAGCAGTAGATCGGTGCTGTATTCAATTGTACATGTTATAATTGGAAGCGGATGCGTCCAAACACCCAAAGCAATAATAGCATCGGCTTCTACCATATACGTGCTTCTCAAAGCTTTCCACTTTTTCTGGTCAGCCACTGGAGCATCAAAATTAAACCGCAAATCAAAAACAATAGGGAAACGGAGAATCCCGCACATCTCGGAACCCAATTCAAAAGGGATAGCTGAAGTACCAATATCTCTGCGAGAAAGTCGTCCGTGCTACACTAAGAAATCAAAAAAGAATTTGTCTTTCTTCCACAGTACGGGAACAAGTACCGGCCAGTTTCGAGTACGTTATCCTTGGCATTCTCCCTGATGTACACAACAACTTTTGTACACAGCTCATTTCTTTGAAATAGTGAATGCGTTGCTCATTTCCTGTCCAGACCGTACCGCCATGGCCCACTTCTACATGTTCGCATCCCATCTCAGGCTCATCCTGCTTTGCACTAATGACGGCAATTCTACTTCTTTCATTCACCCACACCACTATCAAAATCCGAAACCTACATTCCAGTCGTACACGCCGTCCTGTCGCTGCAGCACTGGAACACCAAAATCTGCCTCATTAAACTATTTGTTTTAATTCAACATAGATTGTGAGAAATCCCTTAACCATCGAAGATGTCCACTTATTGTGGAAATCACGGAAAGACAGAAATGTTGCGTCTCGTGAGGGGACCTGATGATCTCGTTCTCGTCTGAAGCCAGTATTCTATCACAAGATTTCGCAAGTTCAGCGTTCGATCAATATAAACGCTAACTTAAGTATAGTCGCATTTCAGAAAGCAATGGATAATTCCTAAATTTTCCTCTCGCAAGAAATTATTTTCTTCAGCTCGCCTCAGCTTGTGTGTGTACTCCAGCTCCAAATTCTACCTGACGTGTGCTAATCATTTGGTCTAAGTCTTCAAACCCTAGCATCACCGCCCCTCCTGATCTTCGATAATTCAAAATTGGTACGAAGGGCCCATTTCAAGCGACGTCGAAATACGTACCCTAAATGACAGCAACATTGACCAGTTTGACATGTGGCTACTGCTCAAGCTGTAAACTGCGGTCTTGCCCATCCGAGAGAATCTTTTCTGTCCAAATGAACACACGATGCCTAACAGCATTTCTACCTCGTATCCGGAGACACCCGCTGCGTTGAGCCACGCTTTTCTTTTCTCACGGTACATACACTTCCACTCCTTTCATTATCTTAGAGCCATTCAAGGCCGTCCGCCAACCCATGGAATTATTGTTCCATTTACAAATCACAAGAAAAGAATAATTCTTCATCATCGCTCATCCATAACAAGATTTACAATGCCTCACACAATTTTCGATCTAATCTCAAATCGGTTTTTCGAGTTTTGAAACGCCTTTGTGAGCCTACAGCATCAATTGTAATGGTGAATGTGAGTCCTGATTGTTTTACTGCATCATGTCCTTGACGTGAAACAATCCTTGCATAGCTGCACCCGGAGGGTTGCAGAACTATTGAGTGCGGAAACAAGTTCATAAGCTTCTAACAACGAACGTTATTCCTTTGTTCCATCGGTAGGTTATCAGCATGGTACTCACACCTTCCGAAATCTCTGCTGTTTAATTGTGTAACTTGCTTCTGCTGTTTTTCTGACTCAATCTTTCACTCCGAAACGTCGAGCTACTCAAGCATAACAGCTAAATAAAAGCACATACAGCTAAATTCCTGTTCAGCACCTTGCTCAGAGAAAACAATTTCTCAAAAATTTTGGCGCCCCGGATGTGGAGCAGTGCTTCGTTTTTATTCTTTTCACTCTGTTTTTGCTCAAAGGTCGATAAGGATATGTTTACTGGAGTTTTCCTATGCGCTGAGCACGAATATAACGGCCACTCTGTATCCAAATATTGACTTATTCATTTTATCGAATTTTTCACAAATTTTGCTCATGGGTCGGTGACCACATGTCTACAGGATACTGAGATTCTCCCGTACGCTGAACTCGAATATAACAATCATTTTCCACCCGTGCACCTATTTATTTATCCATCGAATTTTCCACCCGTGCACCTATTTATTTATCCATCGATTCTATATGTTTTTCGTTACTTTGGCCAGTGATCTTTAAGACATTTCTACTGAGGTTTTCCGATAAACTCAGCAGAAATATGATAACTACTTTGAAGGAATATCTTGACCTATTGACTTTATCGATTATTTGCTCGCCTCTGCACATGGACAAATGAGAATATGTACGCTGGGGCATTGGAACACACCACATATACAGCCAATCCCAAATATGGCGAGTTGCCACGCCTGCGGCACCACTTGCGGAAAATCAATAAATCAATAACAACTCGGCGTATGGTGGCTGTTAGATTCGTGATCAGCATGGTGAAAAACTACTGTAGGTACGGTTTCGCTAAACTTGCAGCACAGATTGTGAAAAATCAATAAAATCAATAAATCAATAACCCGCGGTGCAAAGTGGCCCTCAGATTCGTGATCAGCCGGGTGAAAAACCCCTGTAGGTACGGTTTCGCTAAACTTGCAGCACAAATTGTGAAAAATCAATAAAATCAATAAATCAATAACCCGCGGTGCAAAGTGACCCTCAGATTCGTGATCAGCCGGGTGAAAAACCCCTGTAGGTACGGTTTCGCTAAACTTGCAGCACAAATTGTGAAAAATCAATAAATCAATAATCCCGCGGTGCAAAGAGGCCCTCAGATTCGTGATCAGCGTGGTGGATTACCCCAGTATGCCCGTTTCGATTTGGATTGGAGCTGAACTAAGAAAAATCGATAAAGTCGATCGATAAATCGATATCCGTATCGATACTATCCAATGAGTAGTGTCCTAGGCCCTCCGCCCTATTCGGATGGTCTCCCATGTTTCCAAGGCCCCTGCTCTACCATCTTGCTCACAGATGCATTCCTGTCGTTTGAATTTGGCGCCACGCGCGCTGTCCAGATTTTTGAAAAAAAGTGTCGTAAGCGGTTCTATGTTTTATATATAGATTTGGCTTCAATCGACATGACAAGAAAGATGCGGAAGTGAACACTCACGATCTGACAGATGACAGGCGTCTCACCCGCTGTGACATCGTTTGTAACAAAATTTTTTTGCCCTTAAAAACTACTCATTCCTAGACAGTGCAAATGGAATGTGGTTCCTGAGCTATAAAAGGAAACGTGAATTTGTATCGATATATATATATATATATATATATCAGTGGCGGACGCAGGGGGAGGGGGCGGGGGGGGGGGCGCGCGCCCCCCCCGAGAATGGGTCGCCAAATTTTCGAAATTACTTTACAATACAAATAAAAATCTTGTGTTAGTTTATTTTTAATTGTTTATTTTTATTATTATTTTTAATATATTTTTTATTTATTGTTTATTATTATAATTAATATTATTATTAATTTTATTTTCCGTCTGGGTCCCCAAAACGGCGGAGACCCCACTTTTCTTCCCACGCCCCCCCTCCCGCCCACTTTCTGCGTCCGCCACTGATATATATATATATATATATCAGTGGCGGACGCAGAAAGTGGGCGGGAGGGGGGGCGTGGGAAGAAAAGTGGGGTCTCCGCCGTTTTGGGGACCCAGACGGAAAATAAAATTAATAATAATATTAATTATAATAATAAACAATAAATAAAAAATATATTAAAAATAATAATAAAAATAAACAATTAAAAATAAACTAACACAAGATTTTTATTTGTATTGTAAAGTAATTTCGAAAATTTGGCGACCCATCCGCCACTGATATAGATGAAAGGAAACGTGAAGTTGTATCGATATGTATGCCCTTCCATCCCTAAGTTTCCCTAAATAAAACCTTCGCACTGTGGAGGTTGTGTCAGGAATTTGATGGTGCCGTAATAGTGTGATCCACTGCAGCTTTCTTTAACCTGGTCAGGCATTGACAGCAGAGTCCATTATTGTAATTTTGACCTGTTATCCGCATATCTACTACAGATGTGGTCGGCAGTGGTGAGCAAATTTGGTGAGTGTGGTGAGCAAAGCAATCAAGCTTGTTTTTTCTTGCTCTAGGGTAACGCTAAGCCTCACATTTCAAAACTCAACCGCCAAAAACTGATGAAGTAAAGAATCGAGGTTCTCACTCATTGCCCTTAATCCCTGGACCATTACCCTACTGTATATCATTTTTCCGACCTCCAAGTGCAATGCTGCGACAGCAGCAGATAGATGATCTGAAGCATTCTGAAACTGCCTCCCAAAAGTTTGCGAGTTCTTATGATCTCAATTTTTGTTGTAGAGGTGTGCGATCCACTCTGGATTGTCGGGGATGATCCAGAGAGAAGGACGTTTGCTAAATGATGAAAAAAGTGGTGTTTGAGCCGAGTTACTACACTTTGAACTGAAGGGCCCATTTCGGCAATTAATTTCGCAACAACCTAATAGATAGTTCCTCTACAAAAGAATCAGACGATTTGCTTTATAGCGGCAGGAGCATTCGAGCACTGTCGGAAACTAAGCTGCATCAAGTGAATTTTTGGTGGTCTGCTGCGGAAATCATTCAATCATTCTCTAGCTGGCAAGATGCTAGTGGGATGGCCTCCGTAAACTTTATTAGGTTGTAACATAAGTTTCCGTTGTTTTTAGATTTTCGACAAAAATTTTTTATAGAAAATCATGTAAAAATGGTCTTTTGCTGTTTTCCAGCATGGGCTCGACTCCCTTGCTTCAAAAATTCGTGATCTGCGAGGCAAAGAACTGAGTCGGGCAGTGCTAGAGGTCACTGACTTTGGTAAATCGGTTTTCGCTCAACAGACATTCTTGTGATCTGATAACCGGCTCATGGTTAGAGCTAGCTTTATGCTATACAATGTGCAATTGAAAATTCCTCTGTGAGCTCTTCTCCTTTTTGGGGAGTTCAACCAACAAAATTAAGGCGCCCTCCACGGTCTGGCAAAATGGTGCGATTTCGACAGAGCGCTTGGAACTTGTCCCAAAATTCCATCGATTAGTGTCCGCAAACAGTTGATGTTTGTAGCAACAGTGGAAGAAATCGCACTTCAATTCGCTTCAACTCCAGAGAGAAAAACGGCATAATCAAAATTTTGGGTCAGCAAGTTTGGTGCCCGTGCCTGAGACCGCTCGACAATAAAATGGGGAGGGAAAGTATCACGGAGAATAAAAATATTCTCGAGAACGTTATGGCAAAATTATTACTCGTGCAGTTATCGAATTTGAATTCTTGAACGGTTAACTCCGAAGTTAATTACATCTTCAAAATAAGATGCAAAAATCTGTCCCACAGTCTAGAGTGTTCGCGGGATCATGCGCTTTAACACAGTATCCCGGCATACGCTAAATCTAATCGGTTTTCATTTATTAGAATCCTTTGAAAATGCCTATGCGAAAACAGCGGAAACTTATGTTACAACCTAATAGTATATGAGCTAAGTCCTAGTTGATCAAAAGGAGCCAGTCCTCTCACATACTACCAGCCAAAATTATATGACCTTTTGGAGCTTCCTCCATTAATTCGGTAAAAGTTTTAAAGCTCAAATTTTTACGAGTGTTGTAAACACTCACCCATGATGAAGACAAAAAAGAACCCTTTTTTCATTTATTTTTCTACTTAAGATTTTTATTCACGAACATTAAAGGCAGCTTCCACGTAAGTTTTCGTGTCCGAGATCTTTACGGTTCTGGATACTTAGCAGTTGTCTCAACAATCTGTGATCTGCGACAGCAAAATCACAGTGGCTGCTTCTTCTGAAATTTGGGACATCGTAGTGTATACTACAGATCACAGAACGGCTTTTGTGAGGGCTACTTTAGCAAGAACTGGCATCCGTCTGATGGATTTGAATGACATCTGGGTGAAAATATATACTTTCACTGATCGAAGCATACAACGTAAACTTGAGATCACTTCAGCAGTCTATGAATGCAAGGACATCTTCTGCATTAGCTCTTCCGTGGTTACGACGTGAAGGTAATCCTAGGAGTTCATACCACGAGAAAATGCTTCGGATTCTTCACGTACAAAACTCTACTACACCTGAAGTTAAGGAGGAATATCCAAAAGGCTATATATCAGGTTGCTGCGAAATTGATTGCCGTTTCGGAGTATGCACAAGTAAACTTTTCTCTTCTGCCAATTTTGAGTGACTTCAGCCACCTTATATGAGCTTCTGGTAGAGCTTTTCCTCCTCTTTCGTATGGTGCTTGAGTATTTTGGCTAGCTCCTCCCTGAGGTTTTTTATGAAGTCGCGGACAAATCATGAGCCGACACGGTTTTCGGGTGATTTTGATTAATGACTTCAAACTCGACCACTCTTTGTCTCAGGTATGCGTTACTTTCGCATTTGTTTAGATCTGGAATCGCCTCCCCAAAGGGAAGTGAGCTATCCGATCGCAAATTTTCGTTCGGTTGATTTTGATCCCCAAAGCAACCATGGTCGTCATCACAGGTTGTTCCCTGACGATCAAGCGTCAAGGGCAGTCGTGGAACCTAGACCGGGTCCAACAATTTGGACATTGAGGGCAGGGATGGATGCTCACTACACCACAGTTTCAAAACATTTGACTTCAATCGACATGGCAAGAAAGGTGCGGAAGTGAACACCTCACGATCTTACTGATGACCCGCGTCTCGTCTAGTGTGACTTCTTTCTAACTTAATTGTTTGCCCCAAATACTACCCATTTCTAGATCGCGTAATAGCTGTGGATGGAGGTTCCTGTGCAATAAGAGGAAGAGGGAGTTTGTATCGGTAGACCCATCTTCTCAATTATAACTTTTCCAAAGCCAAGTCTTCACCTTAAGGAGGTTATGTCAAGAATTTGGTGGTGCTGTAAGAGTATGATTCATTGCAGCCTTCTCCAACCTAGTCAGTCATGGAAAGCAGAGCCCTACCATTGTAATTACGAATTAATTTGCTCAAAACTGCTATAGATGTGGTCGGCAGTGGTGAACAAAAGCTGTTTTTCCCCTGCTCCAGGGTATCGTTAAGTCTCACATTCCCAAATTCACTCGACAAAACTGATGCAGTAAGCCCTCAAAGCTCTCACTCATTGGCCTTATTCCTCAGACCATTACCCTATTGCATATCCTTTTTTTGGAGCTCCAGATGCAATCCTGCGACAGAGGCAGATTGCTGACCTGGAGTATGCTGAAACTGCCTTCCAAAAGTTTGCGAATTCTTGTGATCTCAGTTATTTTTTTGTAGAGGCGTGTAATCCGCGCTTTATTGTCGGGGAAAACTTAGCGAATCGAATGTTTGCTAGACTGATGGAAAAGTTGTGTTTGGGCTGACTAACAACAAATTCGAACAGGTGTGTCCATTTCAGCAATTAATTTCGCAACAACCTAATAGTTTTGGTTGGTAATGTATGTAGTAATGTTCATCCACATGTCGCACGACAGGCGCTTTATGAGATGGAGCACAAAGTTCACGATCTCCGATTCCAACATAACTAGTAGATCACAGTCACACCTCCTACTCCCGCCTGAGCATTTCAACGCATTCGTTCGAATGAACTTCTTTAAAAACCAATATGGCGCCGAAAATGTTCTCCAGGACTTCGCCGATCCCAGAAGGCTGAATTTGATCCGTACGTGAAATTGAGGACACTTTTGCTCTTGCCAAAGAAATTCAGAGTTCTATGTTCAAGTAGCTTGATTTTGAAACAAGTTACAACTTCAAAGTAAATGCTAGGAAACGTGCATTATTCTTGCAGCAACGTAATATGATGGCAGGTGCTGACACAGTGGCTGTATAAAAGTGAAAGTTTGTGTGTGTGTGTGTGTGTATGTGTGTGTGTGTATGTGTATGTGTATGTGTATGTGTGTATGTGTATGTGTATGTGTGTGTGTGTGTGTGTGTGTGTGTGTGTGTGTGTGTGTGTGTGTGTGTGTGTGTGTGTGTGTGTGTGTGTGTGTGTGTGTGTGTGTGTGTGTGTGTGTGTGTGTGTGTGTGTGTGTGTGTGTGTGTGTGTGTGTGTGTGTGTGTGTGTGTGTGTGTGTGTGTGTGTGTGTGTGTGTGTGTGTGTGTGTGTGTGTGCATGTGTATGTGTATGTGTGTATGTGTGCATGTGTGTGTGTTCCGAATAGAAATCGCGGAGGATGAACCGATCGGGACCAAATTTTGCACGTATGTAGGTTCTTCGGGGGCCGGCGGAGGTTATAGGCCACTTTATCGATTCTATCGCTTTATCGATTTTTCAAATTTCTGAGCGGAGGTCGGTGAGGACATGTCTGCCGGAGTCCTTAATACGCTGAATACGAATATAACAACCATTTTGCACGGAATATTGATTTTTTTTTCGCTCGGGGACGGACAAGGACACGTCTGCTGGGGTTTTTCAATGCGCTGAACACGCATATGACAACTATTTTGCAAGAAATATCGATATATTGTTTTTTTTTTTTGATTTTTGGCTCTTCTGCCCAATGGAGCGGTGAAGACATGCCTCCTGGGGTTCCTCGATACGCTGAATTGAATATGACAACTACTTTGCACGAGTGCATCAATTCAATGTCACCGAAATAGCTTTGCTAACTTTTCGCCCATAAGTCGATGGGAAAGGGTCACCTGGGCTTCGCTAACATGCTGATCACCAAAATTATGGAGATGTTGTTGAATTTATCGGTGATAGTAATTGGCTTCAGCAGTATGATGTACCTGTGGTAGTAGAACACCCGAGCGACGCCGGGTGCGGCAGCTAATGATGAAATAGATGAGACGCAAGGAGAGAAGCCGTCATTCAATCTTTATTCCTGTGACACTCAAAACATATGGTCAGTAGTGATCTTCGGCATGTCGTCCTTGGGAGGAGAGTCTGGCTAGAAATACCAATTACGTTGATGTTTTCCAACGAATAGAATAGCCAGAAATAATTACGTCAGGTCTTTCGTGTGGAGCCATATCAGCACCTCCTTCTTTCGATACTGGAAAAAAGGAAACTCTACATGATAGCGTACAATACTTTGCAAGAGTTTTTCATGACAATTGCATGTGGTTGTCAGAAACATAAATGTGTGTCTTCAAATAACATTTAATGTCACATTCTCATATCAAATTTTGCCAAGAAAGATGAAAATACACATATCTACCCTACCCACATTTTGGAAACGGCACCGGAGAGGAGATAGCTGCAGATCAGGATTGAAGCTTTTGAAAAATTGTTCGCACTTATTGATAAATTTTGCCCATTAATTCGCTGATGTTGCAGTACAATACTGCTGGCCTCGAACCGAGCGATTTGTATATCAAATGACTCTCTAAAGGCCTTGTGAAATTTGTATCTCATGATTACTTTTTAAAAAAATTGGGGTACGCATGTGTTGCTTGAAAGGGAATCCTCAGGCAAAAGAAGACGATGAGCTCAAGGACATCCTACGATTCGGAGTTAAGTTGAATTAGATTGCTGACATGGCGCTCACTGCCCGTTGGTCACTTCACGATAATTCAGTGGATCCTGGAAGGGGTGTGTATGGCTCACATGCAGTATCATTTTTAAACTCTCCTAACCCGATTACAGTCATTCTCAAAAATACTTGCCTCACGCTTCACCGCTCATCTCCTAAGCAGCGCTGCATCACCTATCCATTATCATACGTGGTGTGACGTAGCAATGCCGACGGGAGGATCAGCGTGAGGCAAGAATTTTTGAGAAAGACTGTAGTTATTCCTCATCTAATGCTCTTTTGATCCAGCTGAGAAATATTAGAGTGAAGAGCTTGTAGACGATGGATATCAAGAAGGGAGATGGTTTCCTTTTGGAACCGTGTCGATTTTGTTTTTTTTTTACTCTTTTTAAACTTTTTTTACTTTCGCTTTTTTGGTTATGTTCTATCAGGATGGATTGTGTTGATTCAAGAAAAATAGAAGATAGAATTCCCAGCTGGTTCACTCAGGCCACGGACAGAACCGAATGCTGTATGGTCCGCGTCCAGAAAAGAGAAGTGCTGCAGCTGCATATCCATACCCTGACATGTTGTGAGAGGAAATATGGCATTGACAAGAAAGGAGGGGATGTATGTATGCACTGAATGAGCATTCTAATCTTCTTCCGTGTTCCGTCTGCCATCCACGAGCTCTAATATGTATTAGTGCTGGCCTTCTAATAGTCGAAGCGTTCTTCCCTTATAAGGTTATAACCATAGGATGCGGCACGGCAAAAGCATAGGGAAAACAAACGAAGTCTTACGCTGTTGCTGTTCAGCAGCATTCGTTAGGATCAAATCTGATGAGCCACCACGTATCTGCCCCTGGCACGTGGAACTGCACGCTTGCTTAGAAAATTTCCAATTCAGCATGGTGACGTTTGAAGCAATAATGAAGGCACCGCATGCGCGAATAGCGCGGATACACATAAATAAATACTAGTTTCAGCTCAAGTTGAAAATACTTAAACTACAACCCTACGATCGAGCAAACTCCGTGAGTAGAGCGACATGAAAACTGAAGAACCGCCATGTAGTTCAGCAGTGTATAAAATCGTGTATGAAATTGTATGTCCTTGTGACCAATACTTTTAAGTTAGTACACAGTAGAGTCCTCTGCATTCCAGTGTCAAAATTGGGACATTCAATCTATAAAGTACAAACCTCTGATTTCTTGGTCAGTAAGCAACGGGACCACGTTTTCGCCAGTCTGAACAGGGGGTTGAACTTTCATGAACAGTAGGGGAATGGTACTGGCAGAAGATGTAGAAGATTATAAATTACCTGTGCTTCGCCATCCTTCCGGTTGGGCGGCCGGCCAGAAACGTGAATTGGTTGGAAGTTGGCTGAATTTTTAAAAGTTAGAATAATTTTCACAAAATAATAGATAACATACCTCCATCGGCGCCTCTTGCAGTTGATTCCCCCTCCTAAAAGCGTTCGTAAGTCTTAGGTTGAAGTGAAGTGCTACGGTACCCACAATCATCAGAAAACGAGGACACTTACGGGTGGAGCAGGAGGGGGCGCCTTCCCGGACTCCTTCTTCCTTGGGGCCGATTTGACCTTGCCAGATGGTTGTCGGTCTAGCAACGGGCTCTGAAGTTTGGCTCCAGCAGGTGTCTGCACAAAATCCTCTTCTAACCCACTCTCTTACATGGAATTTTTTAGTTCAACTTTGGAATTTTGCATAGTTGGCTACAGATAATCGTTTGTGGGCCCATTCTCTCTTCTTTCTCACACCCCGTACAGGTTCAGCGTGAGGAGGGTGGAGTGGTTGAATCGTGTCCTTATGAGCTACTGTCTGTCTGAGATTAATTCTCGGGTGACGGTCGTGTTGTTTGAGAGAAGAGCGGTAGGACGGGAACTAATGAACTGCGTGCTCAATGTGCGCTGTACGTCGTGATGAGCCAAGATGGGCTGGCTCGTGTTCCCGTAGTTGGGTCCCACTTTGAATGGCCTAATTACACCAAGATGACCCGCCGTGCTTTTACTCACCATGCGAGCGGTCGGCTCATATAGCGCTCGTCTCCACTACCCCAACCACACCCCCTTCAACCCTACTCGGCTCCTACAACCACCCGCTCACCTCCCACCTCCACCATCACGCATCAGTAGCCTGGACAACCTGATATTCCCCTGCCGTCCATCATGCTGAACTTCCGAATTGGCACGATCAACTGTCGGACACTCCGCACGAATAACAGAATAGCAGAGCTGGAAGACGCCACCACGGAGGTACTTTTTGACATAATCGGACTCTCCAGAACGCAGCGGATCAGCGGTTTTACGCTTGCAGAAATCCGACCATTTCATTTTCCTCAGTGAAATGACAGGATTTGTTGTGAATAAGAAATGGACGGACTGCTGTTCCTTCTATACCATCTCAAGAAGAGTTTCGTTCGTTGCCGGTACAACGACATCTCGATCTGTTCGTATAATTCAAGTGTACGCACCGACTACTACTCACGCCGATGAAGGGTACGAAGAATTCCTTGAACATATCTCGCAAGCACTCAATACTCACTGTATTCCTGGAAAAACACACCACAAGATTGTTGTGGGCGACTGCAACGCCAAAGTTGGAAGCGGAACTGCAGGCGAAAAATTCATTGGACCATATGGCATTGGAACACGTAATGAACGAGGAGAAGCTCTTGTCAAATTTTGCTCCGGAACTCGCCTTCATCTCATGAATAACCGCTTCCAGAAAAGGCCTTCGAGAAAGTGGACATGGATCTCTCCGAATATGAAAACAAGGAATGCTATCGATTTTGTGTTATCAGCGGATCCTACAATCTTCCTTGATGTCGACATAATTGGTAGGTTCAATTTTGTTAGTGATCACCGACTAGTTATGGGCAAGGCAAATTTTTTGAAGAAATGTCGCTTCAGCAGGAAGCGACATTTCTTCAAAAAACCACAGCAAAAAACAACGTTGGACGAAGAAAACTTCTCATCTGCCCACTGAACTAAGCAATTACGAAGAGCTGAAAATGGCAATGAAGCTCGCGGCTTCTGTTTTATCAACAAAACAAATAAAAGAAAAACACCTTTCTAAAGAAATGAGAAAGCTGTACGAAGAAAGACACCGCCTTTTACGCCAGGCTTCACCTAGAAACACAGTAGAACTCTCTCTGGTGAACAAAACATTACATGGTTCATTAGAAAGGGAAATCGAAAGAAAACATCTTCTACGACTATACCAAGCTGTCTGCGAAAGAAAAAGTGTGCAGAAGGCCCTTCAAGAAAATAAACTGTACACAAGACCGTTGACGCAACTGAAGAGAAACGATGGATCAGTCGCAAGGACTCCCGCTACTGTGACGACTGTAGTTCAAGACTTCTATAATAGTATTTTTTCTTCAACGAGACAATCTTTACCTCGTATGTTACAGGATACCGAAGAAGAGGTGCCGTCAATTCTAGCACATAAAGTCAGGAATGCATTTGAGAAGATGAAGATTGGTAAGATGCCAGGACCAGACCATATCACCGTCGAGATGCTGATAAGTGGATGTCATGTTCTGGAAAAACCATGAACCACATTATTTAATGAGTGCCTTACAAAAGAACACCTTCCTACGTCTCTTACGGATTCAATAATATCGTTGCTGTTCAAGAAAGGCGACCCCATGGATATCTTCCGTCCTATTGCATTACTCTCCACGGTATGCAAATTATTCAGTTCGATTCTCGGACAACGAATGTTAAACTGCTTAGATTCCAATTAAACAATAGAACAAGCAGGGTTCCACCGGAAATTCTCCACAGTTGACCACATCCATGTCGTTAACCAATTAATAAAGAACAGCCGTGAATGCAAGTTCTCACTAGCCATACAGCCTTTGTGGACTATTCCAAAGCGTTTGATTCTGTGGAACAGGATGTAATTTGGAACTCACTACTGTGTCAAGGAATTCACCCGAAAATAGTCCGTCTTCTGTCAAACATCTACACTGAAGCTGAAATAGCAATCAACGTATGTGGTAAACCTGCCCCTATCCAAGCTTAGAGAGGCGTTAGATAAGGAGACCCTATATCTCCCGTTCTCTTTGCTGCTGTTCTCGAAACCGCAGTGTGGAATGGAGTAAAGAAGGAGTAAACGTTGACGGATACTATTCAAACCATCTTCGCTATGCAGATGATGTTGTGCTTTTCGCTCACGATGCAAACCGCCTTGAACAAATGCTTAGCGGAATGAATGAAAAAAGCAAAGCTGTCAGACTGAAAATCAATTTCTCAGAAATCGTAGTCATGTCCAATTCAGTTCACATCCCGATTCGCATAAACGGAACTATCGCTTCTTACTGCACCAACCACATATATCTTGGACAGAGGATTTCGTTTGATGGTGACCATTCTGCTTAAATAACCAGAAGCCGGATGGAGCTCATTCAATCGATAGCGCTCCTACATCACAAATTGAAGAATTCCCATGAGGTTCAAGAGGCAGCTCTATGTATCCTGCACAGAACCGTCGCTCTTATATGGCTGCGAGACTAGGGTAACGAGGAAAAGAGAAATGGAAATGTTAAAGACAGCTCAACGGAAAATGGTGAGAACGATGCTGGGCGTAACATTTTTCCATCGCCGAACCAATGCGTGGCTTCAGAATATGGCTAAACTCCCGGATGTTGCCTGCAGAGCAATCAAAAGAAAATGGATGTGAGCAATAAGAATAGCTTGCACAGAAGACAAAAGATGAGCAAGAGGAATTACAGAATGGCGACCATGGACCTGGAAAAAATCATGTGAGCGGCCAAAAATGAGATGGAGAGATGCGTTTATATCGTACCTTGGCGGAACATGGATGCGAGTGGCAGTTAACGACCGAAAGAAATGGAAGAGAAGCATGCAACCAAATATTGAAACAATATGATATCGTTAAATAAATAAAAAAATAAATCATCCGCGCGCGTCAGGTTCCATTAAAACAGTTTAAAGAAGTCGTTGTTCTCGGTCTTTTCCCGGGACCCGATACAGTAGGGCAGTGGGCAGTATCAGACTTGCCAGGAACAAAACCATCCTCGCACAGACTCGTGAATTTTTTGTATTTGAATCGTTCGCTTCAAGTTTGGTATGGGACACGCCATCCTTTGGTGAACAGCTACTACTATTTAAAGGACCAGTACAAGTGAGTGGGTCACAGTAGTGCTTTGTACCACAGAGCATACCTTTTCCTCGCTTATTGTGCTTGGTTCCTGAAAAAAAAAGTAATATAAGGCGGTGTTTTGTTTTATTTTGAGTACATTGTATTCAGAGGAATTGCCTCTCTCAAGAGTGCCTTCATTATTGGGCAGCCATGAAAATTAACCGATTTTACTGCCTTCGGTCGAGCAACCAGAGATCGACTGCGCCCTGGCCACAGAACCTAGTTGAATAATTTAGCAGTCAGATACTCTTAATAACGAGCGTTGTCTTCGTACATTTATTTTGACAAAACTGAGGCAATAAGTGAAAAATCCCTTAGTGGATTGCTGTTATATATCATGGAGCATAGCCTTCATATCAGGCTGTAGGTAAAGTTCTCGCGCTTTTCGATAGTGTGCTTTTTTCAGCCCCACTCTGAATTGCAGCAACATGTCTTTTGTATATATAAGGAGGTCAAATATGTGTAAGTTTATTATCATCACTACCTGCAAACGCCTGCACAATCCCTTCCGGGAATATGGAATCTATATATATAGAACATAGAAACGCTCACGACACTTTTTTCAAAAATCTGGACCGCGCGCGTGGGCGCTAAATTCAAACGATAGAAGTGCATCTGTGAGCAAGGTGGTGAAGAAGGGGCCTTGGAAACATGAGACACCACCCGAATAGGGGAGAAAGTCTAGGACACTGTTCACGGGATAGTATCGATCCGGATATGGATTTATCGATCGATTTTATCGATTTTCCTCAGTTTACCGAATCGAAATGGGCATACTGGGGTAGTCCACCACGCTGATCACGTTGCACCGCATGGTTATTGATTTGTTGATTTTATCGATTTTTCGTAAGTTGGGCTGCAGATGTTGTGGAACCATATCCACAGGGGTTTTTACCACGTGGTGACAGGAATGACAGCTTTCTTGAACAGCCGCTATCGACCGATTCACTAATGATCCACCAATACCCACTACCGGTTGAATGGATGTGGATCTCAATTCTCACTTACTAAGCACACTGCTGAACATAGCCGGAGCGGGCGGTTCAAATCACGTATGCTTCATAAATTCAAGCGCGAACCAGGATATCCGCGGCAATTACTATCCCTTCTCTGATGATTGTGCAGCACGAACGCAGCCCGATCAGCGTAACGCCTTGAGTAGAAACCCTTGCAGCAATGTTCCCAATTGCTGCCATCCTCCTCTCAATTGCTGCTCAGGCTTTCGTCCCGTGAGCAGCTATTGCTAAGGGATGGCAGCAATGGACTCAGACAAACGAGCAGCTCTACCCTCGGTGAGTAAGGCCTGTTTCGCCTCTGCGCAGCCCCCAGCAGCACAAGTGGAACAGTGCTGCGGCATGCAGCACAAAATGAAACTAGTCAGACGGCCCCTTTCAGTAAGGGGTTTCGTATCGGTTTAATTCCTTAGATTTTAAAGTGCACTCGACGCGTGATTGGTTTAGGCAGCGTGGCTGCTCGAGAGCATTTTCGAAATTGCATCATCGTTAGTCGTCATCGTCGTTTTACTCGTTTTCTTGATGTTCTTAACCGTTTCTTGTTCCGTTTTGCGTCGTTTTCCGTTCGTATCGTTGTCTTACCTTCGTCTTCACTTAAAGATAGCACCCGTCGAAACCATCGTGTTTGTGATTTCGCCGGATTTTGGGGTTTTCGGGGGTGTATTGCTCATATCCGGTGGTGAAATCGCGTAAAACACCCGAGAAAACGGGAAAACGCGATGCTGCCCTCCGTGTGCGGACGAGTATTCCGGCGGCGCCCTGCGTGCGCAAATGGGTCCCAGCACGGAGAAAGGGAATCGGTAGCACCCCCCTTGCGTTTAAATGCGTAAGCTGGCGCGTCGGGCCCTCCGAAGCACTGGCCGACCGGGCGTGCACGCGACGGCAGTTCGCCGTTTTCTGCAGGTAAGCCGTTACTGTGTGTGTTCCTTGCACATTCGTGATGTGCGCGGCGCCTACTTTAGGGTTCGCAGCTGAGGTCCGAGTCGAGGATTTCGACTCGTGCTGCCTTTAAGTGAAGACGAAGGTAAGACAATTGCATGGATTAATGCGATAATTTTGTGTTTCTTTGAAGGAAATGGCCAACATGGCGGAGCGTCTGCAGCAGGAGATCATCCTCGATATGGAGGTGCACGACGACCGTGACAGCGCGCTTATGCTCCTCGAGGACCTGCGACTGTACCCGGACATTGAGGTGAGTTTGATTTTATAAGAAATAGTGGGAGATAGTGGGAGAGATTTCTGCACATTTCCGTTTCTCTCTCCACTTCACCGAATTTTCTCCCGTTACAGGTTTTAAAGTTTCCTGAGTAGGTATTAGTAGTTGATACTCAGTGAACTTTAAAACAGTGTTTTCAATGATACTGAAAGATGCAAATCGCTAACTATGACTCTCTGACATTCGTGCTCATGCAAAACACGGTTTCTGAGTTCCTTGAGTACGTTTTTAAGTTTCCTGAGTGGGCTTTTGAGTGTCCTGAGTAGGTTTTAGTAGGAGATGCTCAAGGAACCTTAGAAACCGGTGAGTGCACTTTCTTTTAACAAAAACTTTTATTGAGCTCTTCTCGTTACAGAAACGAAGGAAGATCACTGAGCCGCCGCCAGAAGAAGAAGAGGACACGGAGTACTCATCGGATGATCTGAACCTCGAACCCGCACCCAGGCCCTCACAGCCCGCAAGCATTTCCAAGGAATAGGAGCGATGTTAGTTTGGAATGTCCTCTAAGTTTTTCAGTTCCGATTTCGCTTTGTATAGTTCTCTTCCCACATGTGTTCGGCTTTTGACTTTTGCTGGCTTTTTGCGAAGAAACATAGACGGATTGAGAGATACTTTTTTGTTCATGCGTGAAACACTGCAAAAACCAGCTATCCTCACAGTTGCTATTTCTTTCTTGCGAGAAATTTTTTGGACTCAATTTTTATGCAAAGTGAAACCCACACCAACCATGACATGATCTATTGCTTATTCAGTCGAACCAGGTGAAAGCCGAATACACGTGTTCTCCTGTCTTACAGTGCTGTAGATATCGACACCTCTTTCCCTCACTCACTTCATTCATTGTTATCTCATTGTTTTCCTTTTTTGGGAAGTTTCCCTAATGCTATTGATTTTTGAACTACCTCAACAACAAACTTACCATTTTCCTGATCCTCCTAACGTTCTCTCAGCCGGGTTCTGGCGCCGTCGCTTTTTAGGAAATCGATTTTTTTTCATTCCTGAGCAAGTTTCTTTTTGCTAAACCGACGGCTAGATTTTTTTTTGTTCATCATCAACCAATCGGGGGAGGCGTTGTCATTTTCTGGTAATCGAATGGTTCTGAGTTTTTTCTTTTCCTGGCGTCTTCTTTGCTGGGGGCGAGTTTTTCGTTAGACTTTTTTGTGTACATTAGCACCTAAGTTTTTAGCAGATAGCTGTAGCTGTTTTTTGAACGGGTCACTTAAAATTCCTCTGCTAATACGTTTTCGGGTCTCCTTACACTAATTTTGAAGCCGGTGGATTTTGAAGCATATCTGATGGGTCGTCAATTCTATTTTTGCATCTTCCTCAATTCTAAATAGAAGAAATTTAGTTTGCCAATTTGCCTCCTTTTCACTTTTTTTGCACTTTCTCACGTCTCACTTGAAGAAGAGGTTTTGTATTTTTTCTTTGCATCATTCTCACATTTTTGCAATTTCTCACTACTCACCTTAAGAAGAAGTTTTGTATTTTCTTCTTTTTTTTTGCTTCTTACCACATCTAATTGGAAGAACAATTTTTTAATAGTTTTTTCGGCATGCAGACCTTTCAAATTGTCTATCTTTTTCTGAACATTCACGTACACAGTAAAGTGTGTGATAAAATTGACTCCCTCCAACTTCTCCCGAGCTATCTGAGGAAACTCTACTTACTCTTTTTGATAACTTAGATTTTTCGCGTCTTTTTGATATGAGTATTTAGAGATCTACATCCGCGATAGCGCGTTGAGGTGAGAAGTTTTTTTTTACTGTGATCGTGAATGTTTCTTTTTTCGTTACATTATATTTGCCACCGCTTTTTGTGTACATATTGTATATTTCGTTGATTTTGTTTTATCTTTTACATCACCAGTATTCTCATTTCACCTCTACCATCACTGGAACTTGAAGTAGTAGTTTTGTAACGTTTTATTACCATAATAAACTATTTTACTACATATTGTGTGTTTTCATGCTAGACAGGGCTGTCCACGGCCGGCTGGCCGGCGGCGGCAGCCCCTGCAGCCAGCCTGGCCCGCCGGCGCGATTTTCCCCCATGCTTCTTTGCAGGACATTCCCCCTATAGTTCAGCAGTATTATCCCCCTCGTCGTAGGGGGAAAAGTTCCCCCATAATCCCCTTCGCTAAAATTCCATATAGATCGCAAAATCAGTTCTCTGTTAATTGTCGATCGAGGAGAGCCAATATCGGTGGAGGGAAGAGCTTATCGTTTGTCTGAGGAGGAGGGGCTAGCAGCAACTGGGAACAGCTGCTGCTTGGGTTTCTACTTGAACCATTACGCCGTTCGGGCTGCGTTCGTGCTGCACAGTTATCAGAGCTTGTGCACGACCATTGTCCATTGATTTTATCGATTTTTCGTGCGCTTCGTTTGGCGTGGTGGAACGAAGTTCACTGAGATTGTCTGCCATGCTGAACATGAGTAAAGGTTTGAGCACAGTAAGCCCTTGGAAATACATTGACAAAATCAGTGAATCAATACCTGCGCGGGAAATGTCCTTTAGTTAATCAATTACATGGGCCTTGAAAGCAGTCCACGTATGAAAATTATCGTGGCGTGAACGAAGACAGTTTTCACACCTAGTATTTCGAGTTTCAAACCTACATTTCAAAAGGTATGACTAGCCATTTTTAACATCAAGCAACTAGTTCTCAAAGCAGAACATTTGCAACCTTGTGGTATATGGCTCCAAATCTGGTGAATCAGCAATCACATCCAGTCCCCGTATTAAGGCTGTATTTGGGGCGATACAGCATCCGAACGCATTGCACAAGATTGGTTCAGACACTTTCGTGTTGGCGACATCAACATCAATGTTCCTGCATTGTGAGAACGCGCATCCGGAGTCGAAAATGATCGATTGCGACAGCTAGTGGATTCAGATCCACTTCAATCTAGGTGTGGTAGTAGGCATGCCTTGGATGTTTACTTTACCATCATCCCCGACCACTTTCGTCAGTTGGACAAGGTAAAAGAAATTGTCACAGTGAGTGGTCATGCTCTGACTGGGTGCGTTCTCCAGCGACATGGAGAGGTGGCTACTGAATTTCCCTCGCACAAGAGCATGGAAAACTGGCTGAAGTCCATCTTTACAGGGAATGAGAACTGGAGAATGTTCGTCAACAACAAGCACCGCCGGCACTAAGTTGACAAGTATGAGCAGCCTAAGCCGCAACCGAAGTCAGGTGATCAGCCTCCGAAAGTTGTGGTCATTGCTTGGTGTAACAGCAAAGGCATCATCCACTATGCACTACTGTCACGCGACGCTCCCCTCCTGTACTGGCAGCAGCTGGATAGAATGACGGCAAAAATCGCAGGAAAGAGTCCGAATTACTGCACGATCCGATTCCTGCACGATAATGCTCGCCCGCTCTCTACATGAGTGACTCACAAGAAGCCATTCGACTTTGGATGGAAAGTGCCGACTCACCCAATGTACAGCCCTCACCTAGCCCGGAAGATAACCACCTTCTTCTGTCCCTCTCTAACGCCATGCAGAGTAAAGCATTCGATAATGAAGATGACCTGGATCACTGGTTGGGCAACTTTTCCGTGTCAATGCCAGAACAGTTCTATGCCGAAGGCATCAAAAGGCTTTCCGAAAATGGGCGAAAATGGTAGGACGTGATGTTAATTTATACATTTCTTATTGTTCTTTCCTGTTTTTGAAAAGTCAATGAAATGCACTGTTCCAAAACTTTCCCTACAACCTAATAATTTTTCTCTGCTGAACATTGGGCATCAAGCGACGAGTTTCCCAGTGGACTGCTCTAAAGGCAGCACCCACGATAATTTTTGCTTCCTAGGGTTTGAGACCCTTGTGATCCAGCCGACTGGGCGTCAATTTCGCAACATAAGTACCCTTGGAATCTTTCCCCATCACAAGTAAGAGCAACTTGTACCTGGATCAACAGGATCAGAAGGCAGTAAGTTTTACGAGTTTTCATTTTTACCACTGGATCAAAAATTCTCCTTGGAGTGCTAGAAACAGCAACAACCAGCTGTCTGGCGGGCATGATTCCAAGTGACAGTCATTTTTTTGTCCTTTTCGAAATCTCGCGTTGATTATTGTTTCTATTACAAGTTTCTATCATTATTTTTGTGTGATTTGCCTTGGTGGGTTTTCTTATTCCAGGTGTTCCATGCTCGCTTCTGGTTTTCTGCGACCTGACCGTCGCTGGACAAGTGAGTTTTTAGTGTTCGCCCGGTATACATTGATTATTATATTGAATAAGATTAGTTTTCTTTATTTTCTTGTATTCTATTCCGGTTTGCTCATCTGTTTTATGGTACTTATGTTTTTCAACGATCATATTTCTTATACGTGTTTTTAGCCAACTTGGCTTTGTTTCAGCTGGTTTCCGCGGCAAATCGGTGTTCCTTTGTGCGTTACTGCGTAAAAGTTAGTTTCAAGTTTTCTTTCAATTTTCTTCATTTTAAAGATCATAAATGTGTTGTATTTGTTGCTTTTGTTGACATATTGTGACTGAAGGATGTTCTAACTTTGGAGTTGTTCTGTAGTAATGCAAATGGAATCGGAAATTCTCGTCGGATTCGTTGGATCTGTGGAGTTTTCCTACAAGTCTGATCAGAGAGAATATTTTCAAAGAAGGAAAAGGCGGCATGAAGCGTTTTGAGATCTCCCTCATTTCCAAGAACCGATAATGAACAATTTCGTTAATTCGTCGACTGCTTTCAATCCGTTCGCTGTTAGTGTTGAACATCAAAATTTTTCAAAAATTATTGGCAACAAACATGTCACCGTATATGTGTAGTACTAAAAACATACTCATCAAGGGTCGGCTTCAGGAACGTATGGTACATATGAATGCTATTCAGTTGGCGGCGCAATCTCAGAAAAGTCCCAAAAGAAAAAATTGATTGAAATCTTGGGGCAATTTTGCAATAGTTATCAAGAATACACCCTCAGGTATTAGAAATTGAAAGAAACAGTCGCACTTTGAACGAAACTTGACCAATGGATGAAATCTCACCTTGTCGGCCTCTATCAAGAACAAACAACAAATCAGTATGAAAATGAGGATAAGCGCTAGGATGATGATGAGGATTAATAGCGGGATGAAGGTGCGCTTCCATCTAGTTCCGGAGCTGAATGAGAATACATAGTTGTAGCAACAGAAGAGATATGACAACTGATGACTAACCTGCCCCCATGCTCGTCGCTAGAAGCTGGCGGAGGATTCTTGTCTGTAAGAAGTTAAAAGCAATAAGAAGTTACTGCTAGTTGAAACGCGTTCACTATTCCGCACTTCTGGAGTAGTTCAACTAATATAGTCGTTTCATCTTCCTTAGAAACTTAGGAGAAGTGTGAGGTAATTCTAGAGGAGTTTCAGATGGATGTTTGCCTTCTGGTAGGTGAAGACGTTTGCCATCACTTTTTGTTATTGCAATATAGAAATACGGAATTTAACTACCTGCGGAGGCAGAATCTTGCATCGCTGGTTCTCCCTCGCCAGAATCTTCAGCAGCCGCTCCAGGATTTGCGAGCTTCTTGTACTTTGGCCCAAAGTTTTTCTTACGGTGATCAACCGAGTGTGCCACCGTCTGCTTTGCGAGTTCAGGGTATTCCACCCAGGGGGCTCTCCTTTCTTTGTACTTAGCTCTTTCGGCAATCTTCTGGGTGGACACGCCTTGACGCACGACTTCCTTTTCAGTTCCACGCATAGCGCTTCCAGCAGTCGCCTGGCTAGACAACTCTTGATGTGTGCCTGGCTTTTCAGTTTCATTAGCAGTAGATAACGTATCGGTCTCTTTCGCAGCAACATCTACATTTGTAGTTTGCTTCTCTAGAGCGGTCAAACCTTTGGTAGCCAAAGTAACTTCTGTGATATTTTGATTCACAGCCGCTGATTCTCTCGCGGTGACACCTGTTTTTGTAAGTTGCTCGTCTACAGTGGTCAATCTAGAAGATCCCGGGACATAAGAGACACCAACATTCCTTTGATTTAGTGGTGGAGGTGGTACGAATTTCTCGGCAGAAACTTCTCGAGCCGTCCTCACTCTGGTTGTTTTCGGGGGGCGTGTTTGCCTTCTGAAGACTTTTGTGGAAATAGTTGTCAGTGGATCAGCGACCTTCACATTGACTCTGCCTTTTGCAGTGGGACTGAAACATGTAATTTAGCTAACTCGAGAAAATCTCCACAAAACTAAACGTCCTTAGATGATTTTATTCAGATGTGCGGGAGGGGACCGAGAGTGATCCAGGACAACGTAACTCAATGTGGCCACAAGTCGGACTGCAATTACGCTTGCCGTGAATGTCACTATACTACACTACAGAGGAATTTACATCCGACTGCACAAATCGGCTGGGTTATAAACGAATCGAAAGTGTTTTCAGAAATGAACGGACGCGATACAACCAATTCATATACTGTTTTCTAGAGGTTTTTGGATATGTCTCAAGCCTTCACGTTTATCATGAGGAAATAGTTTAGATCCAACGGCAGAAAGCTAGTAAACATTGTAGTGTAACTTAATAACTTACTGAAGCCCCCTGCCCTGTACAAAATACAAAACTGGGTGGTGTGCTGTGATAACACAAAGATGTCTTAAGTGTTCTGTCTACACAATCATCCACAGGCATATACTAGACGTTTCTTCGAAAACTAAAGCTTTGTTGGCCCCATTAGCTTATGAGTAGTTTTCCATCATATATAACAATGCATGATCTGGCTAATAATGTTCTTTAACTAGATAAATGCGGGAAAGAAAGCAACGAAGTATGGAAGCGAAACAGTGCAATTCTGATAAGGAAAAGCAAAGGCAAGTTCGCCGAATGTGCCAGTTACCAGACGGCATATACATTCACAGGCATATACTAGACGTTTCTTCGAAAACTACTTAAAACTTTGTTGGCCCCATTAGCTTATGAGTAGTTTTCCATCATATATAACAATGCATGATCTGGCTAATAATGTTCTTTAACTAGATAAATGCGAGAAAGAAAGCAACGAAGTATGGAAGCGAAACAGTGCAATTCTGATAAGGAAAAGCAAAGGCAAGTTCGCCGAATGTGCCAGTTACCAGAGATTCGCCTCCGATCCCACGGCATGAAGGGGGGAGGGGGATGGTTAAACGTGTCATCGACCGCAGAATTCGTGATATCCTTCACCTCACCACTAACCAATGTGGTTTTGTATACGGCTGTGGCACCACTAATGCCATACACGCCGCATGTATCTTTGTCCTGCATCTGGAAGAAGATTTGGTGCACCACGAAGAGGTGCTACGACCACTAGCCGTTCCTGAAAAGCTCATCAAATGTGTTCGGATTCTCTATGCTAGCCCGAGAAGTCATGTGCATGCGATCGCAGTCCCATCGATAGATTTCCGCATCTGTTGGCAAAACCAGAGATCTGCTCTGTCGCCGCCTTTTTTCATTTCAGTGATAGATGCTACTACACGGGATCTACAGGAAAACATGCCGATGACACTGCTGTGCTGAGATGACGTCGTCTTCGCGTCTGAAGACAGATATGAACTCTAGATGCAAACACAACCTGGAGTAACCGGCTTGCACGCGATCAGCTTCCCTCTCAATGTCATGAAGGCCGAGTATTCGACAATTAGAATGGACGAGGTCGGCCCCATGAACATAAAAGGTATTAACTCACCGAGTACAGATGAGTTCAAGTAACCTGGCTCGGTGATCTCGTCCGACGACCTTATGATGAAATTGTAGCTCGAGATAACTCAGCATTTAGGAAATGGCGCTTGGTGACAGCGGTTTGTTTTGACAAGAACACCCTGAGCCAACTGAAATTGACTATCGTGCCGTAGTCAGGCCTGTTTATAGCGCGGAGTGTTGGGCTTTGGCCGAAGAAGGAGAACATTGCCTCAGCACCATGAAGATAAACATGAAGATACTGTACTGAATGGGTGGGGGAAGCGCTCTGACCGAGCCTGTAGCCAAGATATCAAGAGTCGGTTTGGCATACCTGCGATAGCAGATAAACTTCGGTAATCTCGACGTACCCGGCAAGCATCCAAAATGCCGCTTAAAATAGCAACAAAAATAACGCCGATCTTAAACCAATTGGAATCCACATGAGCAAGATGCACGACAAGGCGAAATGGCATAAACGCAGTGCAAAACTTGTTCCGCTGTAGTCCATTCACCCTGTAGTGATCATTGGTAAAAGGATCATAAACTGAGGTGCGGTCGTTTTCAACCAATGTCATGCATGCTTGAATGTGCACAACCATAGCATTTACCTACTGTATGTGAATGTACCAATATTCACTCCGTTCTGAATGCCCTGCACTAAAATGAAAGAAGGGTGAAGAAGAAAATTCATAAGTCTTGTCTTGTTGGCTTACTTTCAATCTCTTAAGGGTAGTGTCCAACCTCAGGACTAATTTGGGGTATTGGGTATCAGAAGACGCTGATTACAATGGTGTAGGTACAATGGTGTAGGTATCTCAGCTTAAAAGAGCAGAAAACCCCTTTTTTGAACCTTTTACGTTTGGAGGAAACGGACACCCCAGCGCATCGAAATCTCGTACACGAAGTTGTGGTGCGATCGATCGATGCACCCGCTGCAACTCAATGTCGAGGTGGAGTTGCAGATGTGTGGTCAAATGCAAGGGTCGCATGCCGGCATAAAGTTTCAGCGGGGGGATCGATCGATCACGGCGCAACTTCGTGTTCGAGATGTCGATGCGCGAGGGTGTTTCCTCCAAAAATAGAAGGTTCAAAAAGGAGTTTTCTGCACATTTGAGCAGAGGTACCTTCACCTTGATCACCTTGACTCCCGTTGATCTTCGGGTATACCGAGCGGGCGCCAGCAATCCTTCCATTTGTCCCTCTCGCGAGCCAGAGTTGTCCAGTGGATTCTGTCCGTTCGAGGGACACGGAGAGCATCGTATCTATCCTTGAAGGACTTCGTGAAGAAGTCTGACCATCGGGTCGGTGGTCTTCCTGTCGTGCGCTTAACGTCCCATGGAGTCCAGTCGCTGACGGCTCTTGTCCAACGGTTGTCGTTAAAACGCATCACGTGCCTGGCCCACCTAACCTTACTCAACTTGGCGTAAGCGGCAGCGTCCCTGATCTTCGATTGTTGACGGAGGGTGGAGCTCCGTATTCCAGCCCTCACTTGCGTGAGGCGGGTTATTCCTAACATCACCCTCTCGATGGAGCGTTCGACGACGCTAACCGCATTCTCATCCTGCTTGCGCAACGCCCAGGTTTCTGAGGCGTAGGTCAAAGCAGGGAGAACGGTTGTGTTGAAGAGGTGGGCACGGAGCCTGGTGTTCTTTGTCTTCTTCACTACGTCCTCGATGCTCTTGTAAGCTCCCCAAGCCGCTCGTTTCCTCCTGCCCAGCTCTGGAGCGAGGTCGTTCATCATATTGACTTCCCGACCTAGGTATACGTAGCTGGAGCATTCGGATATGGTCGTTCCGTTGAGCGAGAATGGGGCATCCGGGACCCATCCGTTCTTCATGAACATCGTCTTCGTCAGATTCAGCTGGAGACCAACCTTTCCACACGCGTCCTCGAAGTCGGCCAGCATCTGTTCCGCTTCGCTGATGGTTGGTGTTATAAGAACGATGTCGTCAGCGAAGCGAAGATGACTAAGTCGCCGGCCATCAACTTGCACTCCCATGCTATCCCATTCCAGTTTCCGCATGACGTCTTTAAGAATGGCGCTGAATAGTTTTGGCGACACGGTGTCGCCTTGCCGAACCCCTCTCTTGACGTCGATGATGATGTCGTCGTAGAATGGAGAAATCCTGGTCGTGAATTTGCTGTAGAGCTCACGAAATACCTTGATGTATTGAGTAGGTATGCCCTGGTTGCCCAGGGCTTCCAACACCGCTTCCGTCTCAACAGAGTCGAAGGCTTTCTTCAAATCGATGAACGTGAGACAGAGGGGCATCTTATACTCTCGCGATACTTCGATGAGTCTAGTGACGGTGTGTATGTGGTCGATCGTACTGAATCCTTTTCGAAACCCTGCTTGCTCGCACGGCTGTCCCTCGTCTAGCGTCCTTTCGATCCTATTGAGGATCACTCGCGTGAAAAGCTTGTAGACGACGGACAGTAGGCAGATGGGGCGATAATTGCCAATATCCTGCGGGTCTCCCTTCTTGTACAGCAACACGGTCCTGCTGGTCTTCCACTGGTTAGGTACCTTGCACTCCGACAGGTACCGCGTGAAAAGCCTAGCCAAGGTGGTAATGAGAATTGGCGGTAGGTTCTTCAGATGTTCCGGTCGAATCCTGTCGGGGCCCGGTGCTGTACGATTCTTCACCGACTTGATGGCATGTCGGATTTCGGAAGGGAGAACCGATGGGACAACATACCCGTCCTCCCTAAGGTGACATTGAGGGAGGTGGACGTGGCTATCGAAGAGATCCGAGTAGAAGTCGTAGATGACCTTCTCCATTACCCGTCTTGATGAAGAAATTGTTCCGTCCGGGCGCCGGAGGGCGGACATCTTGGTCTTGCGATTGGCGAAGTCTCGGCGGGCGCAGCGAATGCTTTTCCCTGCCTCTGCGGCTTCAGCCAACACTGCTGCTCGTCTCTCCTTGAGGTCTTCTTTTATCGCTTCTCTGCACCGTTTTGCGAGCTCGGACGTTAGCTGGTAGTTGCCTGCGGCTCTCGCGGCTCCACGCTGGCGTATGAGCTCGAGGGTCTCGTAAGACAATCGTCTCTTGGTGACTCTCAAACCCTCAGCACTCTTCGCGCTGTCGCGGAGATGCTGTACAAGCCGATCGTACTCTTCGTCGATGTTGTCGACAACCGCATCTTCCCAAAAGCCGGCTAGCGTAGTGAAAAGATCCCAATTGATGACGGGTTTGGGACTCCTTCTCTTAAACTTCACGGCTTTCTCTCCTTTGCGTGAAAAGAAGAATCTTGCACGAAGGAGGCGATGGTCGGATCCGGTGTAGAACTTTGGTACAACACCGACGTCGGTCAGGCAGAACCTTCGATTGACGATGATGTGGTCAATTTCATTATGGTACTCTCCACCGGGTGACTCCCACGTCCAGCGTAGGGAGGTTGGCTTCTGAAATTGTGAGTTACCATGGATGGTCTTCGTCGTCATGATGAACTCAGACAGCCTCTCTCCCTGTTCGTTCCACTGCAGGCCGTGGGTACCGATGTGAAGTTCCTCAGGCGTTCTCCTAGGACCAATCTTGGCGTTGAAATCGCCAACGATGATCTTGTAGAATGTGTGGTCTTCCCTGTAGAACTTCTCCAAGTCCATATAGAAGGCCTCAATATCCTCTTCGTCGTAGCTGGATGTTGGAGCGTAGGCGACGAAGATTGTCAAGGCCGGTATTGATCCACATCTTCTCAACCGCAAACGTCCGATTCGGGTTGTTAGCTGTTCGAATGAGTCGATGTTCATGACCAAGTTCGTGTTGACGAGGACACCGACTCCACCAACTCCTCTACTGTCGCAGGTTCCAAGGAACAGCTCTTCTCCAGTGTCGAAGGTGGCATTCAGTGGTCGGTGTCTCCTCGTCTCGGTCAGTCCGATGACGTCGTACCTGATCTTCCTGGATCTTTCCACGGATCTCCCTCATACGAGGGATCCCAGCCGGTTAGTCGCGAGGCTACGTGGCGCGTCCCCAGGTGGCGGATAGGGGGCTAATCGCGGACCAAACGCGACCTTGTGCCTGCCCTGAGACGCGGGTGGATTCAGGGGATGGACTCCCTGTTTCTGCAGTGTCGGAACGATCTATACCTTCTGTCAGCGCGTGGGCATGTTCATGCATGCGTGCATGGGTGTGACTGCGTGTCTGCAGATTGTATCCTGCACATCTATCCGACCAAAAGCCCTGCATTCAAGTGACTGGGAGGTACAAGGGAGGCGGTTCGGAGTCGCCTCCAACAAATAAGCTCCATCGTCCACTCCCGGGAAGCCCGGCTAACTTCCCGGTGAAATCACACTCCAGCCTCCCACGGGGGAATCGAGCCCAGCAAGCTATCTCCTGTGGGCTTAAAATTCTTCAAGCTCGACACAGCAATAATAGAGAGTGTTCCCCTGATCTCGGAAGAGTCACTGGTACGGCAGCGCCAGTGAGGACGAGGTCCGAGGGGTTATCTAGGCTGCCTAAAACCAGAAGGACTATGATGACGGTCTGTACCTTCAACGCACGCACGCTTGCATCGGAAGCTTCCATCGAGGATTTGATGATGCAAGCAGAGGTACCTACACTATTGTAATCAGCGTCACCCCATGCATGTCCAGTACCACAAATTGGTCCTAAGCTCCGACACTGCCTTTAAGATCAGTAAGCACGGGTGGAAAATTTGCCCTATCCACATGAACTGCCAGAAGTGAAGTGCGGTACTGGACAAGAAGAAATCGAGTTTTGAACAGTTGTGCATGACTTTTTTTGTGAACAGCCCAAATGTCTTAATTTTAGCATCTTTTTAGCTTTACATATCCAGACAAACTTCCGGAACTTCCGCGGAGCTTGCCGGTTTTCGGAACTTCCGCGGAGCCTAATTCACTATTGAAGCCCGATTTTCGGAACTTCCGCGGAAATATGACGTCACTCGTCGATTTTTTCGGAAGTTCCATGGGAGTTCCGAATGGGGATGCAGAGAAAGCGGCAGCTTCGGAAGTTCCGCAAAGCTTATTCGGAACTTCCGTCGGGTCATCCGCGGAAGCTCCGAAAATTTGTCTGTGTTCTCACTAGAAGTGGAAAAGGTTGGGAACAGCGTCAATGCGTCCGTCAGGAAGTTGTTTGAATAACAATTTTTGGACCAAAAATATCAGTATCTCTGATTTAGCCATGATCACCAACTGCACAGTGTCTTCACGCGTGAATTTTCCACTGGAATCAAATGTACAGGGAACGTCAATCACGATAACTACCCCAGCGGCCTGGAGTGCCGCAGCACCCACATGGCGTCAGCTAGGCGATACTTATATCCATAGCATCCAGCTCCGCCACGGGGGAGCTTCGGCACTTCAGGCCGCTGGAGTAGTGATCGTGATTGACATTCCCTCTATGGCCTCATATGTGACAGGAAACCAGAATGTATAGCCCACATGATAATCTTCCCATGTTAATTGTGGGCAACTTGCAGTAACCTTCTATAGGTGTAACTGCCTTTTTAGCCCACTCCAGAACCATAGTTTCGCTGTCAGTTCCGTTCTGCATGATGCTTTTTCTCAATCAGGTGGTGGTCGATTTCCGGGCTTTTCTGACTTCTGCCGCCGCGACGGTCGCTCATGGGTAAGTACAGGTTGGCGACATTCATTCAGACTTCCAACTTCTGGTGCGGCGGTGCCCAGCGACGTCGCGCAGTACGCTTTTGAATGGCAGTGGATGTATTTTGACGCCAAGCGGCAACTTCTGCCGCTTATCCTCTTTGCCACCATGACGCCGAAGTTGCTGCAAAAGTCAAAAAGCCCTTACATAGGCTTGGTAGGTACCTCAAAAGCAAACATATACTAACTGAATCTCATTTAGCCGTCAATGCTCAGAAAGCTTTAGACTGCCTTCATACTCGACCGACGGTGAGGGCGGTTGGTGAATAAAAGATGCATATTGACAGGCGGGACAGACGGAGCGGTCGGAATATTCTCCGCTTGGGTGTTCAGACTTCGGTCGCTTTCACAGCCGAAAAATGAGCTAACCAAACATTTCATTAATGTAAACAGGGAAGTGGTTGTGATGATCAGAGTGCTTATTGACCGGCCTATCAAGAATGTAGGCTTGTTTTCACTGGTTAAGAGGATAGCAGGCCGCTCCACTAATCATTACAGCGTTAGAATTTCCGACGAGATGAGCGTATTTTTGCTCGCCGAAAAAAACACCGTCGGTAGCGACCGATTTCTCACCGCCTAGTATGAACGCAGACAGCTTTACGTATGAAGAAGTTATGTACAGAAGTTCGGAAGGTGATTTCTTTTGATTTGCGCTCTATATGATAACGTTGCGTGATAGAATTCATCTTCTCTGACACATTTCTCGATCGCTAATGAAAGAGAAAATTCCAATTAAACCATACAAGAACTAAAGAGAAAAAGAAAATTGTCCTGCTTACGGCGCGTGAACAGTGGTGTCATCGTGCAGAAATACGTCGTTGATCTGCAATCCCTGCAGTGTGCTCTTAATCCTGAATGCTTTCGATCACAAGCCATTCATCGTCAAGTTCGATGCCTATTGACTAATTGAACAACGCACCATCCCGAATACTGTTGAAGAACTGAATCCATTTTGTAGATATCTTCAAAGTTTACATAAGTGGTTAGTGAGATCACTAAGTACAAGGACCGTTCATTTGTATGACAAGATCAAATAGTCAAATCAAATAAAAAGTACCTTTTGTCTACCTACCTTTTGTCTCAATGTTATGCCAGGATGGAACTTTTACTCGTACACCTACGTCTCCAATCTCCATAGGAATCTCAATCGCAATGATGTCAAGGAAGATGTTAAAACGATGTTTATCCTTTCCAAAATGTTTTCGGAATTCTGATTCAATCTTGCAGCCTGATAAGGAACACGAATCAAAACACGAATTAACCTTTGCGATCCAACTTTGCGAAGGTGACGGGAAAAGTACTGTCCGATTGAAATGGCTAGTGGAAATCTCACTAGTTTTACGTAATGTAGCCAACTTTCTCTTCCTTTCTTTTCCTCGCTTCCTTTTTCTTCTAATCTTTTCTTCACTTTGCTTCATTTTCTCTTCACCTCTATAGAAACCACAAAAAAGGAGGAGGAGCTAGCTGGTAAGAATGATTGTCTCCTTCATCCCGAGTTGATGGAAGTGGGAGAGAAATCGTTTGTGCCGTTAACAGTGACAGTAAGAGGATGTAATCATCACTTGACCATAGGAGGGCAGTCTATTTGAAGGCAGCGCCTGTGGATATTTTCGTGTCTGATCGTTTTGGGTACTGACAAGGTGCCCTAACAATTCTACGAAGGTTGCACCGTTGCAGATAATATTATCCTCAAGATATGTATATAAAGAGATTAAATGTGTTCCAGTGACCTACGCAGATGAGTTACAGCATAAAATGAATGGATGTTCTCGTTTACAAGCAAACCGTTTCATTCCCATAGAACGCTCTCATCTCCACCTCCTTCCATTTCAATCCCAGGCAACTCTGCCTCCCTTTGCAAAAAGCTAAACTGGTGGCAGTAGAAGCCGCCCTTTCCGTAGAGTTGGACAGAACTGATCACCGGTTTCGTTCCCACCATATTGCTAAACCTAGGATTATGTAATAGTGAAGTCTGTGAGAGCTAAATTACCGTGGGGGCTGCCTTTAATTGCCGCACGTTCAGGCATTGTATGATATCTACTATCATTCAATTAATGTGAGACACGTGCGGGTTTTGTTTTTATATTGTTTCAGGATCCAAACGAATGGAAGAATTAGAATTTTTCTTCCCTTACCCATTTGTTAATTCCCTAATTTATATTGTACATGTTTCAGCTTTCCACGAGACGGACAATATTTTCCCGCACCCTGTAATAGCAAGCATTACCTTTTGTATTTTGGGAGACTGGGACCACGAAGTGTATTGGATTTTCGCCCAGCTTTGATGCAGAGCCAGCAAAGTATGACTTCACAGTTTTTATCGCATCACCCAGAACATCGCAAGGCTTTCTCGCTTTGCCTGAAGTGCTTGAACTCGTTAAATATATGAGGCTGCCAACTAATTTGTCCGCGTAAAAATGCAAGTTGGGAATGAATGGCTACAATCCGGACCGTTCGGGGTATGGCACAGTGAAAATGAAGTAGTGGCACAATCGGAAGCGTTCGGATTCTGCCATTCATTCTCTACTTTGCATTTTTACGAGGACAAATTAGTTGGCAGCGTCATATATCGTGTGGAACTCCGGTGTTAACACCCGTCCCAAGGATAGATATTTCACTTACAAGCAAGAGAAAAACAAACTCAAATGAATATCAAAGTGAAAAATGCGGGCTTCTGCATAAAACGAAACCTATTTAAGAAGCGAGAGTGTAACACTTTGACCTGAAGTCCCAGACATCCACGCTCATAACAATTTGAGTAAAGCTTAGAATTCGCCGGCACTTCAGAATCGGTGTTGATTAAGTTTGCCTAAAATGAGAGTGGCAGCACTCCCGCTATCTTCCTGAGATGTTGGTGGCGGAACAAGGATGGCTCTACGAGGATCGCACTGCACGAATTTCTCAGATACTGCTGCTTTTTGTTTTTTTTTGTTCCTTCGCCATCTTTCTAGCATGATGGCGTCGAATATGGGCTATGAAGTACAGTTCCCCAACTCATTCTGCATTTTTAGTGGCCAATTTGGGTAGTCTGTATGATATGTACAAGGACTTTCTAGTGGAAGCTCCGTGACTTTCATTGACACAATGATGGCTGACTTGTTGCTCCACGCGTGCCAAATCTGCGGACAGAGCTGCGATCGACCTAACTGGAGCTCGGCATTTTCAAATGCATTATTCCTATCATAACAACTTGGCGAGAAAGTGCTGTTTGGAAAATCGATTGAGGATGTTGCTTGGAGGGTATTCGGGAGCTTAGCGAATACTACCCCAGCAGCATCACTAACACAATCGTAAAAAGTGTCATTTAATGATCTTCGGGACTTCGCTGATCCGGTTTTTCGACTTCGGAGCGTGAGCTGATAGGAGCAATAACGTTTCAGATGACTCCACGTCCTGGGATAAAAGGAATGCTGATGTTTGAGCGGCTCCTGTTAGGCGAGACAGTTACGGCAACAATCTGAGTAGGCCAGGGTCAGGAAACGGCTCACGCTCTCACTTCCATGAGTGGTAAAAGCACGAGTATTTTGGAACTGATCTATAAGGACAAAAAAATCGCACGCATCCCTAAGCAACCAATTTAATATAGTTGGAAAATCTCAGGACGAAACATGACAGACAATTGTTACGTGGTAATTGTTCACCACCGTGCATCTATACTAATTGCTGCACGTTATGCACGTCCAGTCAGGGGTCGAAGGAAGTGCTGCGCAGAAGAACTTCTTGCTATTTTTCGTTTAAGATGTTATGAATTCGACTGTATCCTATGAACAAAGACGAACGTACCTCGTCGGGGTCCTCTATACAGAGTGTCGGGGAACGCCGCACTTGTCTGCCACCCCGCCAGGTCCACCTTAATACGATGAATCATTAGGCTTTACCCAACAGGCTGTGCCATCAAGGAGTACCAGACTGGAAGTTTGACCCACGTCGGTCGACCAGTCATCTTCTAGTGCTCATATAGCTGCATGCACTACTTTACTCTATTTAACGTAATATATTTGTGAGCTTGCGAGGAAAGGGAATGTTGCTCAAGCACTCCGATGCACATTATGATATGACCAGCCGCTGGCCGCAGCTATGCGCCGTCATGGTCACGGCTGCCCCTCAGAGCTGAGTATGAGCAGAGTCCACTGACCACTTCCTCTGCCAGGATTTGCTGCCAGATGATGTTAGTGCTGCATGTTTGCCAGAGATTCACTGCAGAAATACGCCGCATTCACTACTTCGCTTCTTCATAATTTCTGCATAGTGTTCCTTGGGAAGAGTGACTGACGTTTGATCTAACAATAAGATGTAAAGTCTGAACCAAAACACTTCACACTTTCTTTCTTACATTCAATTCTTCTCGACCATCTCCCCATTTCTCCACCAATCCTTCAGCAATGATACCTCACCCGGCAATTTGCCTCATTCTCTTCGCATTCCCTTTCAATCTCATCTTCTTTTTGTCTCTCATTCCAGCTACACGTTTTTTTTTCCAGAAAGTTCAATTCTTCATGCGAGAAAAAAATCGACATTGTCAACAAGTTGACACTGACAAATCATAATCGTGTTTGGCTTATCAAATAGCCATGCTGGGCGCGCTCTCACTGGTCACTAAGCAAGGCGCGAAAAATCAATGAAATCAATAAGATAGACGAATCGATACTGTTGGGCAAAATGCACGTTCACATTGAGCGTATAGGAGGACCCCAGGAGACATGTCCTCCGCAACTCCTCAGCAAAGGTGATGAAAAATCAATAAAATCGATATATCGATAATCTCATGCAAAGTGGTTGTCATACTTGTCACACCCATGTTCATCGCATTGGAGAATCTCAAAGATATGTCTATACCGCCACCGTACAGAGAGGTTATCGAAATTCCCTATATTGGAAAACACCTGTCCACTCTCGCTGGATACGGCGCGCCACCCCAACCCACTGTGCGCACGCACGCACAGGGTCACATGTATAGGTAGATATTTGAATTAATAGAAGGCATGATTCCACCCTATCACTCCTTCGTCCCCCTGCGAAGGAGTGATGGGGTGGAATCATGAATACACCCAGCAAACGATATATTTGGTGCATCGGCTGACTTCGTTGTGAGTTAATCCGTTCTTGCACGTCCGCTTGTCTTTGCATGAGAAGTGACGTCCCGCACGAGCTGCACATCAGGACTCTCTCATATTGCACAACAGGACTGAACTAGGACTCAGCGAGGACTCGTAAGACTCAACTGACAGAATCTCACTTCGAGAACCCAATGAAATGACGACACGACTCAGTGGAAAACAGGCATGGCTGACGCGAATGGGCACCGCAGTCGAGAAAGTTCCGCAAAAGTACTCTGACCTGCGTACCACTCCAGGCTCCACTATCTCGGACTTGCTTTGCAAAATCCGTCACGTATACAAGGAAATGGAAACGAAAATGGAGACGCTAGCCAAAGCCTCGGACAGTTTCAATTCGACACCCTCGCACGGCCATTGACAACTGAACAACAGGAAAAGTCCTTTATCGAACTCGCCGTTCTCATCGTCCAAAATTCAGAAAGGAGATCGATGGACAAGCAAAAGCCACTCGCCAAAGGACCGAAGCTAGCGCCACTTCCCATACCCAAATTTCGAGGACAGTTATGGGAGTGGGATCAGTTCCGGGGAATATTCGAGACAACAATCCATATCAGGGATATCAGCAAGACTGAAAAATGAACTACTTGCTGGAAGCTCTCCAAGGCCTAGCAGAGTATGCGGAAAAGATTTGCAAGTCACTGCTGACAATTACGACATCGCCACATAAATCCTCAAGAGGAGATACGACAACAGCGAGGCGGTCGTAGCCCAACTTCTCCAGAACCTTCATGACTTTCAGCCGAGAAGCAGTAAGATCGCGGATCAGAAGCAGATGCTTGACAGAATTCTCCCAATCATTTCCCAACTGAAGCAAAAGGGAGAAAATACGAACCCGCAACATATGCGACGTACAATTTTGGGGAAGTTTATGGACAAGGTGCAACGATCCATGCTGAAAAAGAAAGCAAATCTGGCCAATGCTGAATGTACAACACTGAGGTTTCTCTCAGATCCTCAGGATTTTTTCAACATGGAAGATCAGATCCAACACCTCCGAAAAAGCGCAGTGGAATCCGTCAAGATGGACTCGCCCAGTAAAACACCACTTAGAAAGAAGACCAAATAAGTGCGAGGCGATGACAATAAGAAGCATGCGTCTTTCTACTGCAACAAGAACGACCATACGCCACGGTTCGGCCCGGAATATTCCGCATACGAGCAGCGTATCGGATTGATCAAACAGCGCAATCTGTGCCGAAATTGTGGATCAGAGAGCACCGCGTCATTGAATGTCGCCGGCAATGCAATGAAAAAGGACACTACACTTCACTTTGCTGGAGATTTTCCAAACCAGAGCCTCTTGCGTCCAAGCTATTGAAGGGCATCCATCCAAAAGCTTAAGAAACGGTAAAGAAAACGTCTGCCAATCAGAATTTTGCTGTCATCGTAGCCAAGCAGAGCTCGGCGTCTTGCAAGATAGATGACCACACTATCTTATCAAAGCAAGAAACTCCATGCTCGCAAAGGAATCACGTGGATCTTTTGGTAGAGCAAGCTAGGATCTGGAAAAACCGAAACAGGAGTTCGAGGACTTCCCCATGATTCTAGACACTGGCGCAGAACAGTCCTTCATAACCAACGACTATGCGGATCGATTGGGCCTCGAAGATGGCGGGCAGCTTCAGCTAACGATACAGACGTTTGGCAATAGCTCCCCCACTGAACGAGTGTGTGGAACCACCACGGTCGAAATTGAGGATCGCCAAGGGACACGACATTCGTTTAACTTGGCAAAAATCGACCAAAGACACACACCGAAGTGATCGTAAAGGCAGTGTCTCACCTCATATTGGGTATTGAGATATCCATAGATTCAGCTCCAGCTCGGGGAGCTTGTTCCAATGAAGTGTTTGATGCATGAAATACCCCTATTTTGAAGGGAAATTAGATGCAGGAGCGGACGAGTTTCCTTGCTAGGAAGCTAGCAGAAGAGGAGCTGAGAAGGAGAGGTTGCATATGAAAATGAACTTCTAAACAGTGGCTATTATCAAGTGATCAAGTACTGCCGTGTCGGAAAAATATGCCGCACCCTCAGCTAGCTCTTGTTGCGGAATGAAGCCTCTCGTCCACCGACCAAGAATTTCGAAATTCTCGGCCAAAGAAACCAGTAACTTATGGGGTTTTCGACGTTTTCACGGAACTTAAAGTGGTGCTCAGCGGCCCGCATATGTTCGACCGACGGGGAAACCCCAATCGGTCAATGAGTTAACGTTAACACTGTCTTTAACGAGGCAGGCCGCAAATACCTTGTGGATAACAACATCCAGTTATCCATCTCACCCCAGATAAGAACGTTAACAACACCCATTCTCCTAGGATGTGCCGATCTCTTCGAGCTCTTCGATCAGGCACTGGGACAGGCACATAATTTACCATCAGTACTGAAACTCCTGCCCTCAAGAATAGGATACCTTGGATAGGATATAGCTTTGCGACCGAGAATTCAAAGTTGCAGTTGAACATGATACTATCGCAAACCAGCACTAACGACGACGAACGCATGCAGTGGGACCGATAGTGGACTCTTGACTCAACCGGAGCAGACGAGTACTCGGGCCCACAGGCACCGGAGAAAGGTGAGCTCAACGATAAAATCTGGGCACAATTCCGAGCGACGGTGGAACGACATAAAGATGGTTACCATGTACGCTTACCATGGAAGGATGCGGCCCAGGATCTTCCGGACATCAGAGCCATTGCCTACAACAGGCTCAAAGGCATTAGGACGAAGTTCAAGGATCAACCTGATATACTTCGCCAGTACCATAAGACCTTCCAAGATCAACTGGAGACGGGCTTGATCGAAGGAGTCGATGAAATAGCGAAACCGGATGGAGAGATTGTGCATTATCTCGCCCACCAGGCAGTAATCACTCCTCAGAAAGACACGACGAAACTCAGCGTTGTTTTCGATAGCTCAGCGCTGGCTCGTATCACCTGCACTCGACAAGAAAGTAGGAATACTCATGAAAAATCACTGCGACGAAATTCGCAGAATCTGCGCCGAAGTGAGAAAACAAGGAATTCCACTTTCGTTCGGGCATGTGAATACTGAAGCTAACGCTGCCGAATGCGCGACACGAGAACTTACGAAAGACCAACTCACAGCACATTTCTCGTGGAAGGGACCTGCATTTCTCAGCTCAGTCAATGATGAGTGGCTAGAAAGCAAAGCGATCACCACACTGCGATCTGTGGAAGACTCGTTTATCTCTGCTATAGAGGCATGCGGAAGGCAATTTGTCGTCAAACGGAAGCCCAAACGTCCACCACCGGATTCGGACGCATCATTCTTGTTACCTGCGCCGTCATAGTGCAGACATGCCAGGATGTGGACGTGTTCGAAATGAGGGCAACCACATGTTTGAGATCATCCGACAATAATGAGACCTGTAGGTTCGACGTAACCCAGATGCTCAAGATGAACATTTACCATCGCGAAGCCTGCTTCCAACTTCACAAAGGGGGGGGGCCTTCTCAAAGAAATTTGCCTGGAATAGATGCAATTCCAGCTAATCTGCGACAAGCACACGCTCGTGTTCCTCAGACACACTCGCCGAAAAAGTTGTCGACGCCAAACGCTGTCCCCGATCTGGCAGTTGTGAAGGCACGAAGTGTGCTGGAATCAACACAACAGCGTTACTTCCGGAACTCAGCCAAGGAAACGAGTTTCCGGGTGTGACCCACTGTGTGGAAAGTTGCGGAGGCCCCGGATGCGTTGTTTCTACCTCAGCAGTGGATGTCTGTTCTACCGGATCTAACGCAACTCCTGTTAACAACAAGGTCTATGAAATCTGCAACTGTCCACAATGGAGGAAAGAAGTAGTGCTGACCATATCTGTGATTGAACTGGCGAAAGACGCACTCCATCACACGGTAATCCTTCTGCCGACAATTGTACAAAATATCGGAACTCTGGGCTGGGATTCATGAAACGGTAACCATGCAAACAACGATGGCTAGCATGATTAGTTATCGTAATGAGTACATAGTGGTAGGAGACGCAGACGGCAAACGTTGGTTTGCTAGCCTAGGTTTGCTTGGTTATCGTTTTATGAATCCCAGCCCTGATTTCTGTCACAGTGACCCCTACTCCAGCACTGCAGGCTCGTTCATCACATGTAGTAGAGAGAACAGCATGCTATCATAGTTAATATTAATTAACATTTTATCTGCGTGTGTGTACGTGTGTGTGTGCGCGCGCAAGAGAACTAGCCACTGTCGTCAAAAAACACCGACACCATCGTGTTCAGCGCATCGAGTTATGTACAGGATGATGGAGAAAGTGACATGAAACGAGCCTAGAGCTATGTTAGAGGTGCGTGCCAAAACTGGGGAAACGCCCGGAGTTGGGTCCCACGATGTGGTAAGTGTGCGCCAGCGTCCAAATCTGGGGGAACGACCGGAGTTGGGTCTCACGGTGTGGTAAGGGTGCGCCGGCATCCAAAACTGGGGAAGCGCCCGGAGTTGGGTCCCACGATGTGGTAAGGGTGCGCCAGCGTCCAAAACTGGGGAAACGACCGGAGTTGGGTCTTAAGGTGTGGTAAGGGTGCGCCGGCATCCAAAAGTGGGGAAACGCCCGGAGTTGGGTCCCACGATGTGGTAAGGGTGCGCCAGCGTCCAAAACTGGGGAAACGCCTGAAGTCGGGTACCACGGTGTGATAAGGGTGCGCCGGCGTCCAAAAGTGGGGAAACGCCCGGAGTTGGGTCCCACGGGTCTCTGCGAGAGTATACCAGCGCTCAGTAGAGGGGAACACACACCTATGTGAGGCGAGCGAAGCGAGCCCAAAAGAAGCCTGAGAGTCCGGCGTTAGCCGGACGATTAGGCTGGTGCATCTATATCCTGCAAATAAATGTAATCACTCACTGCATGTATATACCTCATGTCCATCTCGTAGTTCTACTAGCCACTTCTTTCCAGCTCCTACAACGTACCAAAAACAAAAGGAAAGGTAACACCCTGCGAGCGCAACAAGCCATCAACACAGCCAGAGCGAACAGCAAGTTCGGACGCGGAAGTCACTTTGCTAGCCGGTCCAAAGAGAACGATCTCACCTCCAGCATCGAAGTTATCGCATAAGCCTAGAACTGTCGAGACTAATCCACTTTCTTCAAAGAAACGAAAGAAGGAGATAGAAAAGGTCTACACCAAGCTATGCCGCACAGGAGTGTCTCTGATCGATATGGCCTTCGACGAGCGCCATCAACTTCAGCAGGAAGTCAACCGACTTCGTCAACAAAAGAAATTCACCGTTCAATCTATCACATCAGGATTCGCCACCATGAAAGACCTACGCAACCTAATCAGCAGCAGTTATCGGAAGCAGATGAAGGATTGGCAGAAAAAATATTGACAACAGAATTGAGGCACTTCTCAAGCTGAAGACTCCATGTGCCCTCACCAAGGCCGAAATGATCAACACTGTGAGGAAAAAGTATGATTCGTTCCGGAATCATCAGCAGTTCCTGATGGACAGTTCACCTAAATCATCCACACTTGAAGACCTGCATCGGATACTCGATGATCAGAAACGTGTGCACAACATCATCGCCAGGACAGAAGACAAAATCAATCAGAACCCGAGAGATTTCGCGCAGACGATGAATGCAGTGAAACTCCTCACTGAGGAAATCCAGGCTTTGCGAGAAGCTCACCACGAGCGCCACACTGAAGAGGCTCAAAAGGAACACTCCACAGAAAGCAAGAGGAGTACGACCGCAGAACCAAGGGTTCCCTCGATGGTAACTCGCCCTCACAGCCCCAGTGAGCTCTCTCGAAGGTACACAGATCCTGAGAAAGAACCGTATCGAATCATCGGGGAGCAGATCTCGCGCACGAGGGAGGATCTTTCACGCGTAAAACGAGACATCGAAGAAGCATTAAGAAGCAACAGGAGCGACTGCAACCCCCGAATCCAAGAACTCAATTTGCTCATCGAAAAGATGACGCTCATCGCTCAAAAGGATCGACTAAGCGTAGAGCGGATAAACAGCGGGCACCAATGTTGCGGGCCAAACGCGCTGTCAGAAAGGTCATTCGGGCTCAACATTGCGAGGAGACACATCAAGATGCAAATCAATTCTCTGTCACGTTTGAACGAGGACCATGGTGATTGGAACCACGCATGGAGAGCGGTTGCGGGCCAAACGCCTGGGGCGCTGTCGGGCGAAAAGTGGGGAAACGCGGGCGGGTGATAAACGCAAAAGTGGGGAAACGCCTGGAGTCGGGTCCAACGGTGTGATAAGGGAGCGGGCTAAAGTCGGGCACCACCGTCAGGGTTCGGCCCGCTATGTGAAGAGTGCGCCGGCGTTCTGGAGGCATCGGGCCCCCGGGTTGTTGCGCCGGCGTCCACGCCTGACCGCCGGCGTCCAAAAGTGGAGAAACGCCTGGACGGGTCAATGGTGTGATAAGGGTGCGCCGGCTTCCACAAGTAATAGGAATTCGCTAGGCGGGTCTATTCCTGCATGAGGGGTACGCTTATCCTGTTTCGGCGGACCCTCCTACCTAAATCACCTAGATGTATATTGCTTTCTTTCTTATCCGTGTTCTCTTCCCATTCCGTTTGTGTCTGAGTGAACCGCTCCTTCCTTTCCGTTTATATACACCGGTGGACCCTTATCACTTAAATTACCACAACAACCAGTTGAGCCTAAATCATTTCAACATAACATTTGCACTGAATTGGTTACATTCAGTTCTTCACGGCCATATACTTCGCTCATATGGAAGAGCATAACTTCGTTCATATGATGGAAAGCTACCACTTACGTGATCAAGGGTTTCTCAGGAGAGCGATAGAACTGCGTGGAAGGATGCAGACTTTATCAATCCATCCACACTTTTGTGTTTGCTTTCAAGGCGCAGTATGTGAGCGAAGCGAGCATCAATAGAAGTCTGGAAGTCCGGCGTTAGCCGGACGGCCAGACTGGTCTCCAAAAAGCGGCCTGAACGACTACTTATTTCGGCTCAATAAGGAACTGGCCCGGTCGAAATGGTTGGTTGGTGATAGTGGGGACGTAATAAAGGACGAAGGCAACACCGAGATGGAAACGATCAGCAGCGTGGATGGCCTAGTGGATAAAGCATCGGACTCTCAGTCATTCATAAGGAATGGACAGCTTGGTTCGAATCCGCTCAGTAATAGAAGAAGGCTAGCACTACGAAACCATGAATATGCCTTGCAAACAGCCACCTTTTCGTATTTCTGTAAGAATTTGCATATTTGTGTTGTTTTTATACTCCAGTGGATCACTTTGGATCCACAATAGCTTCGAACCCGGGGGAGACTGTGCCCAAGCAGTGACCAAGCTGCCAGAGGTTGCCACGATGCCGGCGTCCAGCTGACAGGTAATTGTGGAGAATACCGCCTTGTGCGCTGGATTAGGAGCAGTAGCGCCTGGTGGTTTGCAGGCTCATGGCGGCCGGAACGCGGACAGTACTGGGGCGAAAACACCCAAACGCTCGTTCTGACCCTCGCCCCCGCTCGTTCCGAACGGGATCTGCCCCCGAAATTGTCTGAGTCGGTACAGAGGAACGGCATTCGATCAAAAGGAGCCGACACAGTGAGGAGTCACAAAAGGATTGCTACACACCCTACAGAAGGGCTCGTCAAAACTCAAGGGATCGCACTTGAACCGAGCGTTTCCTCAGGCCCGGGAGTATAGCGATTCCCAATGTCCCCGCTATTCAATCCATACATCTCTTGATCAATGTGAACATGATCAATATGCATCACATCATTGTTCCAATGTTTCGATCGATGACTTGTAGCCCAGAACGTTGCCCTTTTTTGCTGCACTGGTCGTCTTCTTCTGAGGTGCAGCTGCACTTCAGAAACTGTCAACTTCATATAAGTAACTGCTGCACTTGCATCTCTTCTATCAACAGTATTTGAAAGAGACGCAGCTTCACTGTAAATCATTGCGCCATATCGATTTGTATCATTCATTTCATTTGTTGTTTCGGTGCCGGCGCACAATCGACAGGTAATGGTGGAGAATACTGCCTTATCCGCTGGATTAGGAGCAGTAGTGCCTGGTGGTTTGCGTGCCCATGGCGGCCTGAACGCGGACAGTACTTGGGCGGATAGGAATGCAGGCCCCGTTTTCAGCGGCCCTACAGCGGTCTGAACGCGGCTACTTCTCGGGCCAAAACACCCAAAAGCTCGCTCCGACCCTCGCCCCCCACTCGTTCCGAACGGGATTTGCGCCCGAAATTGTCTGAAAATGAACATCATAGTTGATGGCTGAGCCTCCAACTAAGAATGAAATGAAGGCCTTATTAAAACAACCGTGAAATGTATCGTCACGCAAAGCTTGCCATTTGTATCGCCAAGCAAACCTCGTGGAATGTATCGCCAACAGATTCTCTTGCCTTTTGTATCGCTAAACAGGCTCTCCACTCATTCTCCCGTAAAATGTGCCGCCAAGCATAATTTTAACCAGTAAAATGTGTTGATAAACACATTTTCTTGCTAAAAGTATCGCCACCAAACGTCAGAGCTCAGGATACTTTTAATGCAAGCGAAGCGAACACTAGGAAAAGTTGGAAGGCCAACGTCAGCCGGACAGCCAGCCTTGTCGATCATAACTAGCGCGATTCTCCAAACCAGCTTGCCGACTCCTTTCTACACTCTGGAGTTATCCACGCTCTTTGACGTCAGCTTGCTATTAAAGCTACATTAAAGGCAGTCTCTCAGCTCAGTGATCGCGCTCGTGATTCCCAAAGCGATCCCCAAAAAGTTGCGGGTTCGTTTGGCTTTTTCGAATTTCGAAATTTTTTGAAACTTTATTCCACAGCTAGAGCTTGTAGAGGGTGCGGCATGTCTTTCCAGCACGGCAGTACTTGCTTCATTAGTAATAACATCTGCTGAGCAGTTCCTTTTCAATCGTGCAATCTTAACTTTTCAGCTACGCTTCTTCTAGCTTCCCAACAGAATAACTCCTCCGATCCAATACCACATTTAGCTTCAAAATAGGGTTTTCTGAGTGAGTTTTCAGATTCCAAGCACATCATTGGAATCAGCACGTCGAGTAGGATCGCCACGATTGCTGACGAAATCTAGGATGCTCTAACAATCTCCAACGTATTGTAACGACAGAAGTCCTTGCCTTTGATGACTTGCCGGGAACATGTACAGTGGCCAGTCGATATTGCTTCGAGACCGGTATCTCACATGAAATGGCCTTATACAAATACTGGACGCGGGATACCTAAAATGTCCTGGTTTCTAAGCCCTTTCCTGAGTGAGTTCGTAACCTTGTAACTTTGTTACTCCTCCCTAACTAACCTTATCTGCTCCTAGGGAATGGTCCAAGAGAAAAATGAAATCAATTGCAGACTCAGTGCCAGAACCAGAACTTGGACTACATTGATGATTTGCCGACTCCTTCTGAAAGTGATTCTTCACCTTCGCTCTTTTTCCCTGTCCAGTGCTGCAAACCTACCGCTGAAATCAGACAGAAGAGTAGGAAGAGTACCACTGGTATACACGAAGAAGACCTCATAACATGAATGATGAAGTACAAATGAACATACCCTCATAGGTCTTCATGATAGTTATAAGTGTAAACACGGCTGAGATTCTGATTCGTTGCACTTATCATTAGGCTTCACCAGTGCTGGTATTCATGAACGCGCAGAAACGGGAAGGGACGTGACGGGTACCCGCTGCAGTTAGTTCCCGACGGGAACCTTCCTAGTCACCCGTACGGGTAATATTCGTATTCATGAACGACCAGGAAGCGGGAAGACCGGGAAGCGTCGAATAAATTCGTAAACACGACCGAGTTTTCAGGATGTAGAGCGCGAAATGAAGGTTTTGGAACATATTCCTATATTTCTTTTTTTGGTTTTCGCCTTGCTGTCAGGTTACGTAAAGAGCAAATCTCAAAAATGATGACCCTTTTCATAACGTAGTTCTCATAACGTATGTATGGGCGTCGCACTTCTCACTGAGCACTTCTCACTGATCTGTGGGCCTCTTTCTCAACTCTGTTCTCACTGCAGGACCTAGTCCTCCTCTTCACCACCAGTGATCCCGTTTGCCTACATCTTTCCCACTACAGGGTGTCAGCGCACTCCTCACCTATCAGTAGACTTGTCGATTCACGCCTTCTACATACACAACAACCAACTCACCTCTCATGTTACACATCGGGCTCTTGTTTACAAATTCTCCTATCTCAGACATTCTAGCCGTGCGAGCGCTCAGAATTCAGGGCCGAACCTGCGAGCGCTGTACCCAAATTTATGGGTGGGGTTTCTCACCTTGCGAGCTGTGCACATGAGGGTGGGGGGAAGCCTTTCACCTTGCGAGCGCTCTGAACTCAGGGTCGACCGTGCGAATGCTGCACCTAAAGTCTTGGAAATGATACGGGGGTGCGTGTAGGGTACGATTTCTTGATTTACATTTCTGAGATCGGCAGCTTTTCCTTATTATTTACTTCTTGCAATTCCTCAAATTCAAATTCGAATGCAATTCCTCGAAATTTCGATTTTTTAATTTTCTCGCTTCTTTCTTTAAAATTCTAATGATAACCCTAGTACGATGTGAAAAGGATGAGCGATGCGCAAAATAACACAGACTCGATCAGGATGGCGCCAGAGTCCAATATGCTGAGACGTATCTCAGCCCAGCATCACTTCCGATGGTGTTCAGGGAGAAAGTCTTCGCGTCGATGAGGACAAGCAGGGTCCGGGACGCAGTTCCAGACTCAATGATGAACATACCATATGTCCTACTCATTCTTGTCTAGCCATCGAGTTTTCGATCCTCCTCTCGGTCTATCCACGGTGATGTTCATGGCTGACTTTGCGACCGAACTGTCGTCACTTCTCAATACGTGACGTCTTCATCGCGATCGGCGTCAGTCCGAACATCGAGCGCACATCCTCGTTTCGAACTCTGCAAAGTCGTATAAGTCCCCTCGTCCATCGGGGCATCCTCATTTCCAATGTATAGAGGGTCTACTCGTGTTTCAAAGTGGTGAGTCAGCATTCCGCTCCGTACAACGTCGTATAACTGTGCAATATATCTTCGATTTCCTATCGAACATGATTCCTGTTACCTCTCTCTACTTCCTCCATGCAGCGCTTGCTCGGCACTCAGCTTCAACTACACTGCTATCGTCAGCGGGGATACGGGATCCAAGGTATCTGGAAACAGAGACGTTCGGAATTTCATTATAGACGTAGGTAGTAGCTGACGTTTGTTCTTCACATTCGACGTACTCTGTCTTCTTGATGTTAACCCTCATCCCGTACTGGTCCAATCGGTCTTTCCAAGCCTGCACTTAAGTTCCTCCGGAGTGCTCGCAGCAGTCTTCATGCGTAGAGAAGCGTCCATGGTGTCTTTGATTGGAGTTCGTTCGATATCGTCTCCATGCAGAGGTTAAAGAGAAGAAGTAAAAGCGTAGAACCTTTCATCTCCTCATACAGGACTCTGTACCTTGCCGCCTTTGCAGCTGCAACGCCATTCTTCGCTTCGGACTTCGCTTCTCTATACTCTCACATGTTGTCTTCGGACCTCTGTCTCGCCCACTTCTTGTACGCGTTCTTCTTTTTCACAAGAACTTCGACCTTCTCAAACCACCACCGGGTCTGCATGTCAATGAACGACCGTTCTGGTTTGGTAGTGCCAACGAGTTCGCATGCTCCCTCGGTTATTGCCCGTTCCAGTAGCGACCATTTCGTGCTTACGTCTCCAATATTGGCGGTCCTGATTGCAGTCTTGACCAATATCTCCAACGCGGTCTTATATTCGGCCAATTCCCAGCACTTTATTCCTTCCGACGAGATTTGTGGTCGTTTCGGGCGCCGATGTTGGAGGCGCATGCCCGTGACAAGAAGACAATGGTACTGTGGTGCAGTACTATCCGGTGGTATCACTTTGGCATCGATGACGTTCTTCAGCTTCTTGCGACGCACGAGGATGAAATCAATTTGTGTCGTACGGCCTCCACTGCGATATGTAATGAGATATTCAATCCTCTCCTTAAAAAACGGGTTCACAACAGCCGAATCCGCAGCCGCGGTGTGGTCAAGGGGCATCGTTCCTTCCTCGTTCCGTATGCCATAGCCTTGTTAGCCATGCCATCTCTCGTAACCGTCCCTAGCGGACCCAACATGCCCATTAAAGTCTCCAGCGATGATTAAGTCTTCGTGTTCATCGAAGCCCTGAAGGAGTACTTCGAAATCGCGGTAGAAACATTCCTTCGTGTCATCAGTGCCGAGGGTACCGCAGGGAGCAACGTCCTAAGGATTGTCATTGTGGTGCATACTCAGGACGTTGCTCCTTGCGGTAACCTTGATGGACATCAGATGGTCGGAAACGCGTTGGACGCCGGTGACGAAGTCTCGGTAGCCTTCACTGACGATGATCCCAACTCCATTGCTGTCAGATGTTGTGCCGTGGTACATGAGCTTGTATCCATCGCCGATATCACGTGACTTTGCCACCTTCCACTTGGTTTCTTGTACGCAGGCGAGGTCGACTCTCCGCTTCTTCAGCGGCGCGGCAAGTTCACGGCTTCTTCCTGCTAATGTTCTGATGTTGACTGACGCTAGCCGGATCATTGGGTACTTTCGCTTCTTCGAGTGACCTTTGACGGCCAATAGTCCTTGCCTACTTCTCGCATTACTTGGACTATAGTGGTGAAGCGCAGGGGACGACCTAGTCTTATACAAAATTCCTTGAAAAGCACGAACCATGGTTTTATTCTGACGCGACTTGGTGTTCATCGGCAGACTTGTTGCAAAGTCTGACGGCGGAATCGCAAAAGAGGAGGGAATCCCTCCCAGGGACAAAGGACATGTTGTTAGAGGCGGCCCCAAATCGCCTCTCATGTGCTTCCCAGTCGTTAGAATGCGGGCGTTTGGTAGGACCCGATGTGCAGGATACAGCCTACAAACAAGCACTTGCACACACCCACACGCGTGAGTCCATGTTCACACTCACATACCGGCCATATGAATCGAGTCCTACACTGCAGAACTATAGTCCATCCCCTAGATCGACCTGCGTTGCAGGGCAAGCGCATGGCTGCATCTGGTCCGCGATCAACCCCCTATCCGCTACCTGGGGTCGCGCCACGTAGCCTCGCAGCAAATCGCCTGGGATCCTTCAGGTTAAGGAGGTCCGTGGGTTATTATCACACAATGTCCAATAAATTTACATGGTTTGGAAAAAGTTGCGCCATTTCTCTCGCACCCTAATCCTATATCCTAATAGTTCGACTATTTTTATTTTGAATTTCTGCTTCTACTCCGATAACATCGGAGGAACATTTTAAAACTCAAAAGAAATGGAATGTTATTGGAAAGAAAATGAAGAGAATGGTTTTCTCGATGAAAGGGGCGATCCCACAAAATTCCTGTCTGGGTCTGTCTGGAAAATCCGAAAAGCGACGGATTTCGAAGGTTGGTTGTCCTTCACTACGATCTAGGGGGCGACAGGCTAGCCATGCATTTATATTTCGCAGGCATACGCATCTCTGCTCAAGAGACAAACATTTTTCGGTTTCTGTCCTTTAGGCCTCCGCGCTTGACAACGGATTTCTTCCGTCCCCAATCCCCCAACATCATACCTAGAAAAGTACTTTGGTAAAAAAGGAGTTCTAGTCGAAATGAGTGGTTCACTTTGCAGACGATGAGTCCATAGTAAGCGCTGAAATAGGCAGGATCTGAGAAGCGTCAGAGCTGCGACTGGGTCTATCCTTCATGAAATAGAGTGGTGCTTGCCGAACACACTCATCTAATATGATCTGGACTGTAAATCACTGTAAACCTACTGTAATCTACTTTATGCCTCCAGCACGGCTTAAGCCGTGCGTTCGTCATAAACGCCCCTTTCTCTCCACTGGTCTTGCTACAAGGACTAGAACATCGGCGAAGGGCTTTATCTAGAAGGGCTTTATCACTTTTTCGTAGCGTAATGAGAAAACTTTCGTGAATGTCAACTGAGGTAAAGGCGAGACATACAATGGAACAATTGTATGCGACAATGTATATCATAACGCGTAAACAGGTACCGCTGAGTGCTGGGTTAATAAAAGAAAGGCAACATGGACAACATAAGAAACAACATAACATGGAAATAACGGTAGAACTGAAACTGTAACTGCCACAGTGAAAAGGGGGAAGGCGAAGCTCTAGAGTACTAGACTCATTTGAGAGTTCACAACGTCACTATTCATTAATAACAACAATTTTGACCTGTGTCCGTAGGCCGTATATTTAATGAATCCGTTCAGAGAGAATGTTTAGTGAGGTAATCTCACATGTGAGAAAAGAGTGCAGGCAGGGCTTCTGGTAAATAACGTGGAACTGTGACAATGGTGCTGAGCGGAATAAGATGAAACCGTGGAGAGGTACGAGAGGTACAAAAAACAGGATCAGAATATCTTTTCGGCCAAACGGGGGTAGAGTCGGCCAATGAAACAGGAATTGATATTAAATACAAAACTTCCTAGACAGACAACCGTGATCAGGATGCAAAGGAAGCGATACCAAATTGTAGTAAGGAAGGGGACTACCATCCTCTCAGTTCTGCAGGGCCTCCCTGCGTCGTAAGGGTGCGAGCTATGTATGGTTTCATGGAGGTGCTGTTGGCCCATCTTCCTCTTCTTTGGACGTGTTCGGGAGCTATGCCGTCTTCCAGGGCTCTCATGCCCCCCCCCCTCTTCGGAAACTGTGAGGGGAAAGTCGTCTGATTTGTGCTCTGTCGCAGATCCTTCGAATTTCGGCGGCAGCCGCGCCTTCCGTCCAGCGTCCGCCATTGTCGGCGCACAGAAGTTGCCCTTGAGGGAGGGTACAGAGGCGTCGTCGTATGATTTCGTCGAACCAAGTTTCCTTGGCAAGGAAGATTGCGGCTCCAGTGTTCTGTTGATCTGTTTTCGAGTGCTGAAAAATACAAATAAAGTACAAATATGATGTCGATGTTGTGGTGTCGGTGAAAAAATTTTTGGCAAACCTTGATTGTGATTTCCCAGCTCTGTCCTTGGTCTTTTATGTCGGCTGTTGAGAGGGCAATGGCCTCTGAGATCCGTAGCAGAGCACAAAAAAGGAGCGTCAGTGTCAGTTGTGCTCTGTCCACTCTCCATAGTGGCCACCCCATCGTAGTTGAGGTATCCAGCAGTCGTTCCCACTCCGTGATTGTTGCGAAATTTTGGTCCTTAACGCTTTCTGATCTTCTCTTACTCTGTAAAATCTCATTCAAAATCGTCCATTGCTGGGTTTCGTGGGTCTTCCTACCGAATCTACTGTAGGCCAGGGCGGAGACAAAGGTTGCCAGTGACCTGGAGGAACAGGACGAGCTTTTCTGGGCCAGGAAAATTGCGGCCTGATCTAGCTCGTCCGCCGTTGCGTGGAGGGCAAATCGGTGTTGCCATTCTTGGAATTCGGAGATGGCTCTGTTGTATGTTTTGATGGTGTTGGGTGCTCGGGAGTTGGTGAGAAGCCTTTCCAGGGTCTCTTCCACATGGATGCCCATGCAATTGGCCTGCTGTTGTAGCTCGCGGACTTTCTGCTCCCGAACGGTCGTCTCTAAATGTATATGCACCTAGAGGGTCTATCGAAGACTTATGAACCGAAAAAAATTTGAAACCACGCTATGAAAAGCGTGCAGAGCCTAGAATGGCTGATCCGGTCCCAGGGAGTCTCTTCGTCAACCTTGGAAATACGGTATTTGCTGGGTTGGGTCCTACCACGACAGATTTCCCGCTCTCCTCGTAGTCTTGTTCCGGCCGAGATTTGCCCCGTCCTTTCGACGACCTTGTCGCGAAAAGGGCACTTTATGCCTCCAGCACGGCTTAAGCCGTGCGTTCGTCATAAACGCTCCTTTCTCTCCACTGGTCTTGCTACAAGGACTAGAACATCGGCGAAGGGCTTTATCTAGACCGGCAAAGCCGAGGGTCAGGCGAAGTTGGGGGTGTGACGAGGTTTGGGGTTGAGGGAGAAGTCTAAATACAGAAACATGAAGGGGAAAGATGAGAATTCGGAGGGGAATGCTGGGGCAGGGATCGATGGTGGGGAGAAGATTTTAGTCCCGGTAGGAAATAATACTCCATCCCTTACGGCCTCTATCCATTCACCTCCCAAGCGTTTGAGCGCTGAAAAGGATCTGTGTGTGAGCCAATAGGGCATGCCGAGGATAGCCCTGCCCTGTTCTGTTCTAAGGGTGTACAAAGCTGCGTGGACGAGGTCTGGAGGGGGGACGAGCCAGATTAATCCCATCTTCCACAAATGTCTGCTATCTACACTTAGGGCATCGATTCCTATTTGATGGTTTGCTGGAGTTCTCGACCACCCAACAAACCGGTCCGCCTTTGTATTTGTTTCGGAGGCAAACATATCAATCTGGACTTTTCCCCATCTGTCCTGAAGGAGTCGAGCTATGTTGGGAAGAATGCCCCAGTCATAGTAATCGAGCATCCTACTTGCTATATCCGCTTCTACATTCTCCTTACGGGGGACCCACTTGAAAGTTGCGTTTATTTTGCGGCTATCAAGACTGTCCAGTATTCTGTGCGCGATGTTGTGCAATCTGGGGTTGCTGCTTCCTTTGCGCAAGATGATGACCGCACTTTGATTATCTAGCCTAAGTTCGATTTCTGTCCCCTTGATGGTGTCTTTCCATGAATTGATTGCAAACTCGACCGCGAGTAGTTCCCTGAAGGTGCTGGATTCAACTTGGTACTGGGGTTCGATGTTCTTAAATGTTCGTTCTCTCCCGGTTTTGGCGTACAATACTGCGCCCAACCCCAAGTCGGAGGCATCTGTCATTATTATGAACATAGGGTGAGGAATTCTTTCGTCAAACTTTTTGTAAAACTCACCCTCAAGCCTGTGCTCCCAAAAATCCAGCTCGATGTGTTCATCTGTATTCAGCGGAAAGTGCCAATCGAGTGGCACCGCTTCTCTGGTCACTCTCGTTTATGGCTCTGGTGTAAAGTTGGGCCTCGCCGTCTAAAACAAACCACATCGAGTTCACGGTTCCTACGAATTTCAGCCGCTCTCTCAGAGTCGGCGATCTGGAGCTTCGCAAGCTCTCGAGCCATCGCACGGCTTTACGTATCCTATCTCTCGTGATTCTCACTAATCTAGCTTTCAAGTCGATTTCAAAACCGAGCCATACTCCGTGGCTGTCTGGAATTAGCCTAGACTTCTCAACTGATAATGTGACACCTGCCCTCAAAAAATCCTCGCGCACCACTCTCACTGCCTAGCTCACTTCCTCGTAACTATTGCCACATATGATTCCATCGTCGATGTAAAGGCAAATATTTATCCCGTTCTTTCTCCAATTCGCCAAGAGTGGCTTAAATATTTTGGTGAAGATATAAGGAGCTGGTGCGAAGCCGAAAGGCAGCACGTTGAAGGTGTAAAATTTGTTCCTCCAGCAAAATCCGAAGAATTTCCTAAATTCGGGGTGGACTGACACATGATGATACCCGGATTTAAGGTCGAACGCGCACAAGAATCGAGAGCTTCTAAGCATATCCCATGCCTTAGATATATCTTCGAATTTAATAGACTCTTTAACAACAAACTGATTGAGCCATGAAAGGTCGAAAATTAATCTCAATTTTTTACCTTGCGCTACTGAGAGCGGGGATACGACGTCGGGTTTCGCCGGACATTCTAGGATCGCTCTCGTGCTCAACAATTCTTCGATAGTCTGATCCACAAATTCTGCGAGCGATGCTGCCGTAGTCCGATTATTGGGAGCGTGTGATTGTCGTGGTGGTGAATCTAGAAAGTTAATCTTAAACCCTACAGTTACCCATTCTCTGACCAAATTAGGTTTACCCATTCTCTGACCAAATTAGGTAAGTCCAAGGATAGCCAAAAGTTACTATTCTTAAATATCCTACCGGCGATGAAATTACTGTTTCTTGGCGAATCCGCAAGAGGCCGCAATGTGCCCGGCTTGGCCACAGTTGTAACAGGCTCTCTGCTGGAAGGTGGGCCGGCGGCTGGCTCCTCTAACTGCAGGGAATCCGTAGAATGGCGGTTGTTGGAAGGCTGCATTGGGCTGGTAGTTGGGGAGAGGCGTTGGAAATTGAACTGGGGCAAGTTGTCGGCCTTGCGTGTACTGCATAGGATTTGGGACGGCCGGGAACTGATAGAATGTGGGTGCGGGCACCCCCGTCCCCGCGGGGTACCCGCCCCTCCGAAAGAGCTGCTTCAGCCTTGGTTTTTTCTTTCCCTCGTTTGATTTGGCGGCCGCTTTCTTGAGGTGTTCCGCAACGACTTTTCCAAACTCGTCTGTTTGGTTAATTACTGATTCGACTTTCTCGTAGGCATCGGCGATATGAAAAATAGAAGAGTCGGAGTCCGCTCCCACGACCGTCGTCAACCTACGCTTCAAGCTCTTCTTCAGATTATATGGGCGTTCTTTGCGAGCCTCTTCGTTAGGAGCATTGTCTAAGTCCTCGACGTCCTTTATCCACTTAGCGAGGAGTTCTGCTTGGGCTTTCAGGCCGGGGTGGCTCAATGGGGGGACCTCGATTTTTGTTTTCTTGTCCTTCGATTGGTCCATAAATTTCTTCTCCACGAGTTCCGAAATTAAACGGCCAATCCCACCAGCTACCTGGGAGGACAGCGATGCTATTAAATCTACTCGTTCCTGTGGAACTTCCTCGGTCATGACTGCTGAAAAGAGAAAGGTCGAGAAATGTATGTTTGGTGACTTAGAGCTGGATAAGCTAGTGTAGTCAAACGTACTTGGTAGCTACTTGTAAACGTACGACACGACACTGCACAACACTCTCTTTCGCCCTACTTGGGGTGCACAGGATAACGGCCGTCGTATGGCCTTACTCTTCCTAAAGAATGGCCTCTAACTGGAATGATGACGGACTCGTAATAGGCGTAACGCTCACGAATAACCTTGCTACTCTACGTTACAGGACTATTATTACCAATGGCAGATATGGTTAATGGTTATGAGTAAACAGCACTGAAGATGCTACCTGTATTACAACTGACACCGAATGCGGAGAAGATACGTGACACTATGTGGATATCATGTATAAAAAAGTTAATTTACGCAGAGAGTCGGAGAGAGATGTTGGATACCGTGTAAGCGGAGAACGGATCTAACGTGATGCTAGAACCACAGAAATTGAAACCACGCTACGAAAAGCGTGCAGAGCCTAGAATGTCTGATCCGGTCCCAGGGAGTCTCTTCGTCAACCTTGGAAATACGGTATTTGCTGGGTTGGGTCCTACCACGACAGATTTCCCGCTCTCCTCGTAGTCTTGTTCCGGCCGAGATTTGCCCCGTCCTTTCGACGACCTTGTCGCGAAAAGGGCACTATAAACACGGGCTGTAAATCACTTCATCTTCTCCTTGTACTCTGACGCGCTCCAGTGATAGTCAAGTGGTGTTCTTCCTCTAAGTGGCGGATAATATTGGAATTTTGGCTGTGGATGTGCACTATGCAAGCAATTATCCCCTCGAGACGGCTTCCTTCGTTGTTGTGAAACCGTCTTCGTCTTTGAAAAAAGAAGTCATTCATGGTCGAAAGATGGTTTTTGACCATTTTCTGACCACTTTCGATGTTTTTTTTTTTCAAGAACGAAGACTGTTTCACAAAAACGAAGGATGCCGCTTTGGGGGAAAATTGGCACCCAGATCTGGCGCTTAGAATGCGAAGTTGAGCTCTACACTAATTTCAGGCCTCTTATAAAGGTGTTTGTGTCGTATGGTTAGCCCGCCAATGAAGAACTCCATCTAAGAACCTTCAAGATGCAAAGCATAGTCACATTTCCGTAGACTTCCGTTTTCCAGTACTTCTGACTAAATGAAAGTGCGTATGAAGAAAATGCAAGTATGACAGGAGCGCAAAAAAAAACCATGGCTTGAAACCGCTACTTCTTATAAACGGTAGCTAACCGTGCACGAGCTGTGTGCCTTGTAAACAGGTTGAGCAGGTAGGACATGTAGGACATGTTAGGTAGTATGTCTCATAGAATATCTTACGTGAGCAGTAAATAACAAGTGTTGTAAAGTTTTTGTGTTGCTCCAATAGTTGTAGCTGCGCGAGCTGGTGTTCACACGAACATATCATTCACATTCGTGCACTGACCGAGTGTGGCCGGTGTATTCCTCTCTCCGGCAGTATCTATTGGTGTCCCGTATCTTGGGCTTACCACCTGCTTATTGTCTATATATATATATATATATATATATATATATATATATATATATATATATATATATATATATATATATATATATATATATATATATATATATATATATATATATATATATATATATATATATATATATATAGTTATATTTCTGCGGAATCCTTCGTGGCAGGAGGATTGGAACTTATTTATTGTTCACTGCCACCAGTCAAGGTGACTTGTTTCAATCTCGTTCTACTAGTTGGTTCTGACTTCTACTTCTGTGGGTCTCGCGTGCGACCCGCGATTTATTGTTGAACTCTGGTCGCCTGCTCAGGTCTATTGCTACCAGGGTTGTCGTGAAAGCAGTCATGAAGCGTGCTTCTCGTTCTTGTGTTAAGGTTCAACCAGCTCCTCCTGACGGACCGCTCTCGGAGCTTCAAGGATCGATAAATGAAGTGAATGCATCCTCACAAGTTCCGAAATGTGTGAAGAATGCTTTAAATCATTTACTGGAAGAAACAGCTAAGCTCCGTAATGAGAACGATGATCTCAGAAAGGAAAATTCCGATCTACGTGAAAAACTTCGTATTGCTGAGAGCAAACTCTCAGAACAACGCTCCGATTCCGTAGAAAAGAATTCTCTTTCTGAGCATTCCGGCACATCCGATTTCCATGAGTCGGAGAAACTACGCTCGATTGTGATTAGTGGTGTTCCTGAACTGGAGTCTGCGTTTATCCGTGACAAACTCCAGTACGATTTTGACAGTGTCCTTAACATTCTAGCTCATCTGAACGTTGAATGTTTTCCTGTCGCAGTGTACCGCCTAGGTAAACAAGCGCATCGACCAAGACTTATTAAAGTTGTTCTTCCTTCTCAAAAATTCCAACGTTTGGCAGTTAAGCGTGCATCTCTACTGAGATTCTTTCCGGAGAAGGGAATATTCCTCAGGGAATCCCTTACAGATGCGGAGAGGAAGAGACGTAGAGATGAACGAACCCACAGATCTCTTCCCCCTCTTCAAACACCACCTACTACTGGTTTCCAGGAAAACTGAATGATGTTCCTCGAACTGATTGTATATCCAACAACTCATCATACTTGACGTGTTTCTATGCTAACCTAAGATCACTACCTAAAAATTCATTACATATTGATCTTGTGTACAGTGATAAATTTGATATGTACTTCTTCACGGAGACGTGGCTGAAATCGCATCATTCTATGTCTACTATGTTTGGTAATTGGTTGAATAGCTATGCGGTTTTGCGTTGTGATCGCAGCGAAAGAGCAGGTGGTGGTGTTGCAGTCTTGCTCAGAGAGGAAATATGCCATTCGCTAATACTTTCTGAATCAATCAAAGATGGATATGAAATCATTGCTGCCGACATTTCGTCAGAGGATCTCTCATTCAGAATTATATTGGTTTATAGAACGCCTACATGCTCTTCCTTACTCACTGATCTGTTAGGCAACACTATCAGTGATCTCTCTTCATGCGAATTACCCACAGTTATTCTTGGCGATTTCAATATGCCAGACGTAGATTGGGACACAGATAATCCCTCAAACTCACTGTCATTCAGAGACATTATTAGATGTCATGGATTCACCCAGTATATCAAGGACACTACTAGAGCCGAGAGTACACTAGATTTAGACGAGAGTACACTAGATTTACTTTTCGCAAACTCTACGGAATTGATTGAGAATCTTTCGCTTCGTGCTCCCGTTGGCACAAGCGATCACATGAGCATCACGTTCAGTATATTGGGGAGTGGAATTAACCTTCATCCTATTTGTCGTAGATCATTCACTAAGTGCGACTATGGAGCAATCAACACCTATCTTGCCAGTGTGAACTGGATTAACTCTTTTGAGTCGGTTCTTTCCGTCAACGATAAATACAATATGTTCATCGACATATTACTTCATGCTGTGGATTTGTTTGTGCCTTGGGTCTATGTATACCCTCACAAAATTAACCTTCCACCTTACCTAAGCAAAATGCTTGAACATAAGGAATGTTTGTATGCTTATGCCAAAGCAACAGGAGATTGGCGTGAGTACAACAATTTTTCGACTTCTTTCTCGAAGCGTCTCAAAAAATATAATCGTAGTGTGGAAAAAAAGATAATAAACTCTGGGAAACAAGGCTTTTTCTCCTACCTAAGAAGCAAACTTTCTAATAAATCGACTGTAGAAACGCTACAAAGAGACGGCACAATTGCCATCACTGCCCAAGAGAAAGCCAATCTACTCGCCGCTGAATTTTTCAACGTCTACGCTGATGATGATGGAAATAGACCTTGCTTTAGTCGCCCTATCAAAAGTTCTATGAAAAACTTTCCTAGCTTTGACACTGTTTCTGTATATGAACTTCTCAGCAAGATTCCCAGCTCATATACTATGACTCCTGAAAATCTCCCGCCAATATTTATTAAACAAATTTCGGCGAGTATAGCCTTCCCAATATCATACATTTTCAACCAATCCATGATGTATTCTGAAGTTCCTATATTGTGGAAGCATGCACTTGTTACGCCAATTCTCAAAAAACACCCTTCCTCTGATGTTTCAAACTACCGTCCAATAAGTATAACGTCGATCTTTTGTAGAGTGTTTGAAAAAATCCTGAAAAAACATATCATGACCCATCTTTTGGACAATGACCTAATTCCTTCTAGCCAACATGGTTCTGTTCCGGGAAGGTCAGTCGAAACAAATCTACTTGAATGTCTCAATGACTGGTCAGATATTTTAGATAGAAGATCATGTTGTGATATTATTTACTTTGACTTTGCGAAAGCGTTTGACCGGGTCAGTCATGGAAAGCTATTACACATGATAAACAACTTGGGGTTCCATCCAAATGTTTGTGCCTGGTTCTCTCAGTTTCTTTGTGGGAGAACGTTTCAAGTTAAAGTCGACTCATCTCTGTCTAGTGTACTGGAAGCTCGTAGTGGAGTACCTCAAGGTGGAGTTCTGTCTCCTATTCTATTCCTCCTCTACACATCCGAAATTGCAGAACTCTTGCAGAGTAAAGGAGTCCGATGCACGCAATATGCAGATGATGTTAAGATCTACCGTGAGATTAGTGAATGCGAAGATATGGTCAAAGTACAAGATGCCATCAACTCCTTGGTTGATTGGTCCAAAAAGTGGCAATTACCACTTTCGCTGGGTAAAACTTATCATCTCACAATTGGTAACTCACATTCCACTGGCTACTATGCTATAGACTCTCTCGAAGTGACAAGAACCACTTCTGTTAAAGATCTAGGGTTTCGCTACGATGAAAAGCTTGATTTTACCTCACATTACGCAATGATTTGTAGTAAGGCACACATACGTACGTTTCAAATATTCAAGGCTCTTTCCACAACTGATCAGAATTTACTTTTACGAGCTTGTAAAATGTACGTTCGTCCTCTAGTAGAGTGTGGGTCTACTGTATTCAGTCCATGCAAGAAAAAGGATATTGCAAAAATTGAAAAGGTACAAAATAGCTTTACTAGAAAGGTTCTCATTAGGAAAGGAATTTTTTCTTACTCAAGCATTCCCCATGCAACAGCAAGGAATCGTTACCTGGGTATTCCCTCTCTTGAATCTAGACGAAAACTCTTTGATGTATGCATGGTCTATAAAATACTACATGCATGGGACTTTGAAAAAGCTAAAATATTCTTTTCTTTAGTGACATCCATAACCAGGGGTAGCGAATTTAAAATCTTTTATAGACGACCGCGAAGCTCTATAAGGGTCAAGAGTTTCACAGTCCGAGCGGGAACGGCATATGTCTCTTTGGGCAAAAAGGCACCTACCATAAATTCTCTTGCTGCTTTCAAAAGATTTGCCATCCCTAAGATAACTACCTTCTAACAGAGTAATGGTGCAGTTTCAGTTTTAACTTGCTATGATTGCACTGATAGGAATGTTAACACTGATTTTTACTCATGTAATGATAACCATTTTTTAACGTCTGTCTTAAACAACGTAATAAATGTATGTATGTATGTATATGAAGCGTTTGACTTGGATGTATCCCTGCCGTGTCTTGTATAATTTTTGAATGAAAGATGAAGATGTGACGTTTCCACAGAGTTCCCCTAGAAGACTTACCAATGGTCATCTGTTTCGACTTGGAAAGGCAACGCTGTAACATCTTAAGTGAACTTTCGATTTTGTTTCGCTACCAAAACATATATTTGTGCCCATCGTAAACATCGTCAAGGCATGACGTGGTGCAGCTGGCAAAGAGAATATTACAGTGTTTGATTAATAGATAATTACAACCGAATTTGGTGCTGGTCGTATATTTAGCGCTTCCCACTTTCGGACAATCTTTACATTATCTCAATTTTGAGAAGAACTGTCAAAATGAAATGAAAGTAAAAAAAAACACCCTCTATCTATTGGAGTGGTTTTTCTTTCACTCATCTCCCTCAATAAATGCTTTTGAGCACAATCAAAACTTGTTAACCTTTATTTACTGCCTTTGCTAGTATTCTCGTTCGCTTATGTCATGCCGTCTTATTCGAATTCTGAACCCAACATTCCTCATGTTTTACACCTGCATCAAAAAGCATTGAGGTTCAGCTGTTCCTTCAGAGAAAACAGAAAGAGGAACAAACACTAATCTCAGAAACAGCAAATGACCGCAGATAGTAGTGTTGCATCTGTTGAAGAGCATCCCAACAACAGAGTTACGTTTACGACGCTGTTGCTGCTCTCGTATCCAAGAGAAACTTATCTCCAATGAGTATGATGGTTCAGTTCCCGTAACTGAGAAAAAGTAATACAACAATATCAGTTTATTTCTAAGTTGTTCGATGGCAGCACCCATAGGAAATTTGTGTCCGATTTTGTGTTCCAGAACCTTACAGTGGGCTAGAAACTTTCGGAGCAGATCCTAGCTTAGCACTGTTCATCTCAGTTCCAAGTGCAGAGTTCTCAACTCTGATTTCAGTTGGAACCGTTTTATCATGCAGATGATGCAAACACAACTCCGCCAGTCAAGATAAGGACTTGGTCTCAATGGACCAGAATAGAAACAAAATTTATCGGCAAAACAGAAAATATTGACAACACGTAGCAAAATACTTACATGTAGAATCACCTTATGTACAGTCCCGCAGATATATACAAGTAAACGAACTGCAGCCAAAAAAAAATGGTCGTTCCTCTAAGGCATTGATTACATTCAGCCTTACAATGTTTTAGAAATAAATTAGCTATACAAGAGCGATAGAATTCATAGGTGGCTATTTACAGAGCAACGGAAACATCTGCACATTAAAGTTGGCAATGAAGGCCTTCGCCACGGTCGACCCAGTCGACAGCATTACTTCATGTAGTCGCGCTTCTTGAAGCTGCAGACGCCATCTAAACAGAACCATCGTTCATCTTATCCTTACATGAAAAGACACAGTAGTTACAAACCATCCCCTAGGATTTTGTTCTGGTGCCTCATGAGTTCCTTGAACCTCTCATCCTAAAAAAAGTGTGTTAGAAACTGGTGCTACACCGTTTCAGGTGCTAATTCTCGAACCTCGGTGATGGACGCTCTCCTGTCATCGAAAGGGGATCCTTGCAGGCTGCTCTGCCCCCAGCTAAATCCTCCAGCTGGCGATCCAAAGATCATCTCGCTAATGCTGAGCCGGCGAGGGCGAGGAACATCCACTGGGGAAGAGCTGGAAAAATACAATGAACACCATGTGTCCGTCGAGAAAACGCACGTCTTCGTTACCTCAGACGGGTTTCAGATGACTTCCTTAGTCCTTCAGAATCGCTAGAATCAATGGAAACAGTGCGCTGTTTCTGCGACAAGCGGCTAGGCTTCCACAACACATCAGTGTCGAAGTCGGGACGAACCTGCAACGGATATTTACAGATGCGTAGGCTCACGCCTACAAAAACTCTAAAATCTACCGCATCCTCTGAATGTGTTCCTACTGCGGGTTTGAACGTAATATTCGAGTTTCCAACCAATTCACTCACAGTGGGTGCCTTCGACATCCTGCAAAGACGAAAACGAAGTTGAGAAGTGTATCAGGAGACGTGCAGTAGCTACCACACAACCTATTTTATAAGCCTCGTGCACGCCCCCTTCGTAGTCTCGATTTCCTCGCCAAAAACACTCTCTCGCACACACACATAGAGCACGTGAAATATAAGCGTAAACAAGGACACAGTGCTGGCGCTGCTGGATAGTTGCCAACTACTGGGAACCACAGGAATCCACACAAACCTCGAGATTGCGCACTAGTAGGAGACCCTGTAACCTCAACAAACATGGATCGGATGTCCCAGCAGCTAGAACAAATCCAGGACTAGCAAAATCCCAAAAAAAAATACCTCTCTGGAGGGCATGAAGTATATAAATAGATATTGTGGGAGGCATTGATAAATGCGATGTTTTTGCTTGAAATATAATTTCCACTTCACTCCCACTAAAATACGGCCACCGCTTTGCTTTAAAGGGGCGTAAAACTCGGATTAAGGCCACCCAAATATTAAAAAACAATGGAATGACGCCCACGTGATAGTCATCACCAGAAGGGGAAGAGTAGAGTCGAAGGAATGACCGCATGAACTAAAACACCACCAATCCCATGGAATCGGCCGATAGCGAGATATTTCAATTTCAAAGAAAACAACACCATTTGTGAGTACGCAGTGCTGTGAGGCGACCTCGAGAGGTCGTTTGAGAAGTGTCGTTTGAAACATCGCGACGTAAACACACAGGCTGATGTTTGCCCGGGCATTTTGGTGAAAACAGCATCCGCGATGTTGATCTCTGTCGATAAGGGCACTGACCTTGAGGGCAAAAAGGTTATTGCCCCATCAGAATGTGATCCACAAATCATCATTTGCACTTTAGAAGATCCGTTTCACTTTTTTTTCATTTTAGCATTCGAGCTGCGAACGCTGATTTACGTACTAATAGTGGTATACTGTTTTGAGAAGTAAAATTTACTATAAATGGTTAACAAATGATTAGGGTAAACAACTACGTGGGACAAATAGAATAAAAATCCACGATTACTCGCTGTTGGTTTCGAGGCTCAACTATACCAACACTGGAGATTCCTTTCGTTCCCCTGATATGTAGAAGCATTAGAGCAGTTCAGTATTAATTTCCGGGCAATGTCTCTTCATTTCGACTGCCTCCATGATCTCTCTTTCCAATGTTCGCGTGATCCAGCATCCAGCAATCCAGCACGGGCAGTGAACGAAGTGGTGAAGCGCTCGGGCTTGCCCATTCGACTAGTGTTTCACCCGTCACCAACGCTTAAACATCTGTTGACCTCCACACGCATCTACGAGAATAAATGCCCCGAAGTGGACTGCCAGTATTGTACCGAAGGGGAGAAAGTTTGTCAGCTACGGGGTACTGTGTACCTTATCAAATGCGAAGGATGTGGGGAGAAATATGTGGGTGAAACAATGAGGCACTACGAAGAAGACTGGATGAGCACAGTAGAGCACTGACGAACCCGTCCTCATAGGTGCGATAGGGGGGAGCCGGGGTTCTGCGAAGTGAAGGGGGTTGAGGGGTCTGAGGCCTGTCAGAGGTGCCAAAAGTGAAGGGGTCATGGACCCGGATGTGGGGGAGGTGGTAGCGACAGCTTTCTTAGCGCTGGCGGTCACAAAAAGGCGACGACCGAGGGGGGGGGGGGTCGTCACATTACAAACGTAGGTGTTGTTCAGTAATTCAGTTGCCGTTTGCCTTCATCTATTTAAGCAAGCTCAGGTATACCCTTCCATCTGCAGTAAACTGACGGCGGCCGCGCAATGAGTCATCGCCTCGTTAAGGGAAATCTGGCACTAATTTCAACATAAAAAACACTCAAATTGCTATTATTTCCAAAATGGGAGGGTCCGAGGAATATCAGAACTTCATATCCTACCTCTCGGTGCCCAATACCCTATAATTCACCCACGGCAACCCTTTCCCTTTTGATCATACTGAAAAGGCCTAAAACGGCTTTTTTCCTTATAACTTCCTTATTTGAAACGTGGACATATTAGTGAAGGGTATAGTGGCCATTTTTATGAAATTACACCTATATCACTCATCACTTCTCCTGAAAAGAAGTTGTAAGTCGTTCCCACTGAAGATGAAGGGTACCGGAGCCGGCCCTTAAAGGCAGCAACAGCCGAAATCCTCGACTCGGAGCTGAGGTGCGGTTGGTGAATACAGACTCAGTACATCACAAAAGTGAAACGAACACAAACAATGATGGCTTACCTGCAGAGAAAATGGAAACGTCGTCGCGAACACGCCTGGCCGAGTTTGCGCCGGTACGTTTTCCTCGGCGCTCGGCGCCAAAGCCATTGCTGCGCGTGGTTTGGCGCAAAGGTAGTACGAAATGCGTTCAATTCGGAGGGTTTCGTGGTGGGACAAGCACACCCGACATCGGAGCACTCGTCCGCGCGCGAACACGGGCAGGCGTGTTCGCGACCACAGTTGCAGCTTCTATGGAGGTAAGCCATCATTGTGTGTTCGTTACACATTTATGATGTGCTGAGTCTCTACATCACCACCCGCACCTCAGCTCGGATTCGAGGATTTCGGCTCTTGCGGCCTTTAAGAACGGCTCCGGTTCTCGCTCTGCGCCTTCCTCCCTCATTGCACTGTCTCGCTTTTGGCCGGAGCCAATGTATTGGTTGTGGCTCCATCCCCTCCTGCACAGCGCAGGACAGACTTTTGAGTATCATGTCATATACGGATCGATAGAGAATTTCTTCTACTTCACTATCATATCCTGGTCATCTCATTTGGTTTCGTGCTTGAAGAGAAAATTGCGAAAAACCTACTATTTCTCGCTATTTTCGTCGGTCTCAAAAACCTCAACTTGGTTCCCGTAAGATATTCACTAAAACAATTGCAATTGATTTCAAATTATACAGTTTTTCCTCCTCCTCTTCCCTGGAGTGTCCCGTTCGTGATTCACTTCCTAGTACTTTTATTAGTCATAGAACTGAAACTGCCGCGAAAAATATTGCTTTCGAAAAATGCAAACGGTTCCGCAAGTTTTGACTTGTTCTATGCAAACACGGTGCCTTCTTTATCTCCCATGTTTCAGCTATCCAAGGATACCCTTCACCCTATGGAAATTTTCATTCACAGCCGTGTTATTCCTAATTCCTTCAACCCCTTGCAATCCGTTGAATTCAGTACTCTAACTTTTCGGGTTTCGTAACCTATGTGTAAGAGATTCGCCGACTCACACTGCACACACATTTATTATAATCCTTCATTAAATGTTTATTAACATTCCCTAATAAGGATGTTTCCGTCTAACTTCCTGATATTGCCTTCGGTTACTTCGTCTTCCCCTTATTTGCGTCCTTCTTCTTCTCATTTTCTCCATCGTTTCCATCACCCGAAAAAATAGTTTTATTAATTTTTTTTCACTGGGGTTTTGCTCCGGTCTCCTCCCCTTAAGTGAAGGGGGTCTGCCGGAACCCCGTCCGAAGTCAAGGGGGCGAGAGCCTCGGCTCCGACTATCGCACCTATGCCCGTCCTCCTATCCATCAGAAAGTTTCTCAAGGCACCGTACCTTGAGACACACCAATGAACGCGCTCCCAAGTTCAAAGTTGCCCTTCTTCATCGGCACTTCACACGAACATAAAGGAAGATCGTGGAGACAGTCGAAATAAAGAGACATAGCCCGGAAATTAATAACAGGGAAGAACTAAGGGAGGTGCTGCAACTAATCGCGTGTTTTGAAGTATAACCGGGCCTCCTTTCTCTGATCGCTCCGTGCTAGTCCCATTCTATAGTTGACATCGTAGGGGTGAGGTCTGCTTTACGTGTTAGTCTGTGTTCATAGTATGTCTAAGTTATCGATGTGTAGGTAAACGAATACCGTTCGGCTCGAAGTCTCAGGACTTAAACTCTGCCCGTCCATTGGTATTGTTAGTGTTGTTGTGAATGCTTGTATGACTGTGATGAAGTGGCAAATGATTGTAAATATTAGGGTCTGAAGACGGCGTTATCAACGAAAGCTAACGCGAATAAAGAAATAGAAGAGCCCTCACTTGAACAATCAAAGAAATACATGTAAAAGCATTTTTATACACGCTCGTCTTTGAACGGTTGCAGTAAACTGCAGAAAGTATTGAGAAGCGGAAGCTTACCTCGTTTTCATTGCAAAATTAGCTTGGCCAGGTCCTTTGCATGATTCCTTCAGAAAACGTAATTTTTAGAAAAGATTTCTTTCAACAACTCGATATTCACACGTTGGAAGTCAATCCTCCTTCAAAATGACACAATTCTAGACACTTCAGCAACGATTCAACAGCAATGGACCGCATGTCTCATTGAGATTACTCGTGGTAAGCGCGCTAATACCACAGAATCTACCCATCGTTAACGCGGGCGTCAACACGTCTACCCTGGGTAGTGTCAATGATGCATGCATGCCCTGTTTGTGAGATCACCTATAAAATTACTTTTTTAATGTCATTTGGTCTCCATGAAACCATGAAAGGAAGCAAAACGAAATTATCAATCACAAAAAAAATTCTCCAAATCTGTGCGTCGATTGTAGAACAGCTTCTACAGCTGCGCTCGCTAGACAGGACAGTTCCCATGACTTTTGAAATTGACAGTGGATACAAAGAGGGAATATTTGAGGCCTCAGATAAGGTATCACTCTTCGATACCTGCAGTGCCTGCTCTGCTGCTGTTGCTATTTTGTATTTCTCTCTTACAGGTAGTCAACTGCTATATACTGTCAATTTCAACAGTACTGCGGATTGGACGTATCCCGAAGTTAAAGGCAGTGTCTCAGCTCATGGGCCGCATTCGAGATTCCCATCTCAGTCCAACATACGCGAGCCGCTGAGCACAAAGATGTACCTCAAGCTTCGTAGAAACGTTGAAAACCCATAAGATACGGGTTTCTTTGGCCGAGAATTCCGAAATTCTCAGCCAGTGAACGAGAGGGTTTATTCCGCAGCTAGAGCTTGCTGAGGGGGCGGCATGGTTTTTCAACACGGAAATGTTTGTTTGTTTGATAATAGCTACTGCTGAGAAGTTCATTTTAATGTGCAATCTCAGCTTCTCAGCTCCGCTTTTGCTAGCTTCCTAGCAGAGAAACTCGTCCACTCCTTTATCTAATTTTTCCTCAAAAGTAGGGGTTTTCGAGGGTGTTTTCTGAGATCAAGCACATCATTGGAATCAACGCCTGGAGCTGCATCTGAATTTGTGGATATCTCGATACCCAACATGAGGTGAGACACTGCCTTTAAGCTGGGGTAGGTTCCGCCATGTTAGTTTACTCCCACCATGATAAAAGGTGCGACTACGCGCCGACTTGGCCAATGGTCCTTCACCTACACGCAATATACAGTGTATGATTTCTGGACTCGATTTTATGTTGAAGTTATGTAACCGAATTCTATCGCAATCACGCAGGACCAACCCTCTGAGCTCTTCCTAGAGTTTTTGCTAGAGTGATATCGGCCTATTAGTTCTTGAATGTTGACATGACATCGAAGAGAAATGGTGTATACGACTACAGAACCCCAACAAGCGTATATTTATCCTCTCGCCTGGCTGTCAATGGCATCTCATGACGGCTGTTTTTGAGCCCTCGCCGAGGACAACATGGACTACTTGTTTATGTTCTCCGCGAACGCCAGACAGCCGTTCAGCTGGCAGCCACATGATGCAGAATAAAGACCATCCAATATTGCCGCGATGGATCTGCTGCATTCCTGCGATTCCATTCTGGCCCAGTGAACCATAGCTTTGGCTCTTAACAAGCTCAGAAAAAACCCCTACAATGGCTTGCACCGGTGTTTGCGAGAATACAGCAGTGACGGCGGTGTGGAAGCACCAATCAATCGCGACGAATCGGTTTTTTGAAGCAGCTTTCCCATGTTTCCACCGCATTTCGCAATAATCACGAATTCACCGTAAATTCCAGCCTGTACGAAATCACGAGAACAACCCTACAAGAGGAAAATGTCCACAGGAACAAGATATTGGGCGCTAGACTTTAGCAAGTCACTTGTCAAACAAACAATGGCAATCTTTGATCGCATAAGAAGCAATCGCCGCTCTTACGAGCGAGTCCATTACACTAGTGATAAGGAAAAGTCGAAATGTCCGCGAAATTCTGGAAACGGAAAAGCCTCACTGGGCGAGTGTTAGGGTAAAATATACTCTGCGTTAGGGTAAAATGTAAATACTCTGCGACAGAAGTGAGCATGCCAACACAAAGTGACAAGGGTAAAGTAGTACTAAACGAAGCCAGTGGAAAGATGTCACCGAGTTCAACACATTCTAGTGTTAACATTCAAAAGTGATTGAATTCTTGACCGTCTCCTTACCAAATATTTGAATTTTCCACGGCTGTACAAGCGAACCTTTTAAGTACAGTAAGAGAAAGATTTGTTAGAGAGGAAGCTGTGGTAAAATCTCATAACTCATGCTGAACTTTATGGCTGAAATTGAATTTTCTCTGTAAGATAAATATACTTGTCACTAATCAACTTAACTTAGCCTCAATTATTGATAGAACTACTCGAAAAGTCAAAAGTTCCTAAGAGGTCCATTTTTTTTCAAACCACGACAAAATGGGGGAAGGTAAAAAACATAGGAATTGTTCATCTAATGAATTGAAAAGGAAAGTAAAATAAGGCAGTGTTAAAGTGTGAGTAGTTCTTAAGTTACAAAAGGTGACGCCTTCTTAACCGTACCATTTCCAGCAGTGAATGGAATTAAAGGCGGGGGCCCACCTCACATTCATAGTCGAGGTAATTGCAGATTCTGCATCTCCTTGACACGCTGAATGCAGCGATATAGGTAAATTGCCTCACTGGTCAGAAACAAGACCACCTTTAAACTCGTCTTACAGAACGGGGTCTGTAACAATTGGCTAACTCGAGTTGATGTGTGAAGCATGGGTGTGCGTAATTACGATTTACGATTTACGAATTACGATTTACGGCCATTTTTTGCGATTTTCTTACGATTTACGATTTACGAAAAAGTGGCCTAAATTTCGTAACAGAATCGTAAATAAATACAAGAAAGGAATCTTGCCATAGCTCTTGTGGTCCGTGTACAAATATGCCCCATTTGTTTACGTCTGCATTCCACAGCGATATTAAGAGCGGATTCTCTCAGTTATACCAGTAATTTAAATCATTTCTAAACGTGGTCTCGTCCCGACTGGCTTCCGAGTTCTCTGATGAGAAGATTTGCTAGAACCATGGAGATGATACAAGGCCACAAGAAGTTCGAGTATCCTCTTCTTTCAGATCTTTTTCCGGAGAGTGATAAGCTCTTGCAGGAAGATCGCGCTGCCCTCCGAGTCCCCGTCGTTTGTCAATAAGTTTCACATTATTTCCGGTACTAACTGTGGCATTCTGCAGTGCGTGGTTTTTTTTTTTCCTTAGTGACGGAGCTCATACGAACCTATTGATAATGCCAACTGAACTACATAATTGATAAATGATCTCTTTTGGTATTCACATCACATTCAACTTGGTTTTAGAAGTGGCATTGAATGCTCATATGCTCAATGCCTTGCAGTGGCATCTGATAAATCGCATAAGCGTTTCGTCTTATTAGACCTCTCTGGAACTAGTCTCCCAACTTATTTGGAATGTTTGATTGTTCTGGGAACAGAACCATCTAGTGTGTTCATTTTAAAAGCACTGGTCAGAATAAAAAGAATTCTCTCAACCTCTGTGAATAATATTTAGCTCAGAACTGGATTGCCCTCAAAAACAACAAAAAAAAGTTGTTCCCTCTTCACAATACCATCAATCTCAGGAGAAGATAAGGAATTGGCTGGGGAGGCTTCGCAGCTATAACTCTAAACGCTCTGAGGATGATTTTGCTTCAAACAATCAAGATTTTTTGGATCCTACCAGTGGTTTCCAGTTTCTTTAGCTACGATTTACGATTTACGGCGTTTTTGGGAAGTTTACGATTTACGATTTACGAAAATCAAATTTTTTACGATTTACGAAAATCAAATTTTTTATTACGCACATCCCTGGTGTGAAGCCGTTGATCTTATCGATTGAACACGCCAAGACTCGTTGCCAACGCGGCAGCCGTGGCAGGCAGCCAGCAGTGCTTGAAGCGATTCGCCTCCAGGCTCCAAATTTTTGGCCAGTTCGAGCCTTTCAAAAACGGGGCTTTCCTCGCTTCTTTGCTTGTTGATGTACATGTCAGGGATCAACATGGCGAGAAAGTCTAGGATATGTCTATAACTTCAACAGCTGAATCAGGTGCGCTCCTGCCTTTAAAGGATCAAGTGGTCGGCGTTGATCAATCCCGTTTGTGGGATGAGCCACGCATTCGACTTCATATGGATATCGTAGAGGCATTGAATGCGTATGCGCCCAATAACCTGGGGAGGGCACCTGTTGTACCAAGTCAGTACTTCATGCTCCCAGACTCCTCTAGTACCAATTTTCCGACCCCGGGGGGGGGCCGAAGGCTTGGTTGGCCTCGGGCGGTATCGAACCATCGGTCGTGTGCGTGCGCAGCGAGCTTCTTACCATTGCGCCACAATACTCTGCAATAAGCTGCCAAAATGATATTGCACTAGTTATATGATGAGACTGGTGCCTCTCTTGTTTTTTCGCGTTTCGACGAAAGAAATGCTAGACAACCAATCCCATGATGAAGCTCTGATGGATTGATGCAAGTCATAGATCTAGTTGACTAGTAAGACGAATTTCGCTGAGCATGGTGTTCAAAGAGAAAGTAGAGGATGAAGCATTATTCAAACATCGATTTTGGGACAAATTATAGCCTTTCTAGTCAAATCACTGCTCCGCAGAGAACCAAACTCTTCGCCTAATCGCTGGTCGGCTGTGGTAGCCGAACTTTGTGCGTGCAAACAGGGAAACTTTTGCGCGCTATTTCGCCGAAATCGCTGGCGTGAGAGATCGAGAAGCCATAAAGAACCTCTACCATTCTAGCTCAGCATTTCCTTAGAGATTCAGAAAGAGCAAGATGTGAAAATGAAGAAATGAAAATGAATCAAGCATGCGAAACAGTGATATGAACATACAATCATTTAGGACAAGAGAATTCTAAATGTACTGCAGAAGGTGCTGTTGCGTTCGTTCTGCTAACAACTACTTGACACAAAGGATAATTAACAATTTGCCGGAACGAATACTAGCGATTACACCGAAACTCGGATCAAAAGTCAACATACAGCATCTACTTATGCAATCTGCGAAATTCAATGTTATGACCCGATTGTGTTCACACCGCCGCTTCAGTAAACTTTCTCTTGCAGTTTACGCATTTTCCCCAGCAGTAGAAAACCCATCTCAAGAGGTGCCGCTATTCAGCTCTATCGTACGGATAATTCATGGCTTTGAGGATTGTGGAAGTCACATCCCATGTCATATTATTTGTTTATTATTGTTCAATGTTTATTTAATCTATCACGGGAATCTGCTATCAAATGTCGTGTCAAAACTTTAAACCAGATCGGAGAAGCAAAAAGAAACGTAGATGAGATGAAACACAAATTCTATAGGAAAGTCTTTGGCTAGTGAGGATTCTGGTTCATGAACACATAACCAGGAAAATCAGGATAGCAAACCAATTTTGACGCTTTACGCAATCTAGCATTACCTAGTCCAGCAGTTAGTCGACAAGGCAGAAATTGCTGGCTTGTTTGCGTCTAGCATTACCTACTTTGCTTCGCGTTACATGAACCCCCAGCCCAGTTAACGACAAATAACAATGGGTTTTGGATAAACAAATCAATCACTAACCAGCTTGGGAACACTGGAGCAGTAGCCATGGCTTTCACAGAGAACAACTGATCAGATACACAGTGCTGACGATTGAAACGGTTTGAGACTAGGAACTATGAGAGAAGAGGCGGGCCAGAATGCGGGGAGAGGTGGACGTTCTTTGGGGCCCGCCTATTCGATCAGCACGTGCGGCGCGAACAGAGTACGAGCGTTGCCATTTCTGAGCCAACGGAGCGCACGTACACAAACCGCCCCAAGCGGTCACGAGGCGGTGACGGAGCGTCATTTCTGTCGGGGCTCGGCAATTTGCCAGATATTCTTGGGACTAATGACTCTCGCTTGCCTAAGCGGGGACTACAGAGCATTTAAGGACAACCATTGGCTCGTGACGAGCCTATCTAGACACTGACGTAAGATGCTCGCCCATCTCGGACCAAGAAAAGCGGACGCATTCTTCTTCATAGAAACTGCAGTTACCCTTATCAATTACTCTCATAAATTCACTTGTTAACTAAAAATCAGCAGAGGTTGTGATAGCGAATGCAATTTTGTACAAGGGAAAAACGAAGATGAAGTTTGAAAAAGACTCGTGAAACGAGAACTAAATGTGCAGAACCAGTCATCAAAAGACAGTGGAAATGGACAGCGAAAATAAATGATGATGATGAAATTCTGGAATAGGTCAAATTGACTTTTCCTCTCTTCTCCTTTTTTTTAACTTGCACTTCTTAACCCCTCTTAAGAAATGACCCACAGTGACGTACATGTAGATGTCGACGTCTCCGCCAAAAAAAAAAAAACCATGGAGTGCACAACAACCACCTCTAAGGCCTACGGCATACTACACAGCGACGGGGTCGCTGCAACCGTTCACCACCACAAGTTTTCTCACAGTGGCTCCTATGCCAGCACTGTATTCCATGCAAACTGTGTGATAAGATATGAGAACTCGTAACATTTTGTTCTCATCATTTCCACTCATTTTCTTCACCACGACGGTGTCGCTGTGAAGTATGCCATGGGCCCAAGACTCAAATACAAATCTAATAAATACCTCGAGAACGCTATTCTGGATCAAGGAGTTCTGAGAGCGGTGTTATTCCGCTATGTGTGAGACGTAGGTAGTACATGTTTATGACTCTTCCAAACTCTCAGTTTTCCAGGAAGGTTCCGAAAAATGAAACCTCAAAGCGAAAGGGTAGAAATTTATTAAAGACGGAAAATTTCCTACCATTCCTTTGTACGCGCAGGCTGGCCTTGACGGAAGAGTGGTGAGGGGGGGTGTAGGACGTGCGGAACGAAAAACTGTTGCTTCCAACACTCTGAGGATCCTTACGGCCGGAATTTCAAGAGCGAAACTGTCCAAAAATTATTTCCAAATTTACTCAATGAATATAATACTTTGAAAGGTAGTAATAAAAATAAGATGCTAAAAGTGACTCAAAGCATAATTTTTATTCATTCTATGACATTATTTTGAAAATTTTACGGACCCATTCTATGTTGGGGAGGGGTGCCGTCCTCCTATGCTAGTAATGCATCTATCCTCGACCTTAAAAAGTAGATACTCAGCGGTGCAAAACCAGTGCTTGCTCGATGCGCAATCGTATTCTCCATCGTGCTGGAAGTGAGTCAACCCTACAGTAACTTCGCAGTACTTGCCCCTTCCACTTCTGAATTTGAACAGCACCTAATGAAGGGTATCGGAGCGTTACTTCTGAAAAGGGCGGTGCAGGCGAGTCCTGCGATTGGTCAGCTGGATGAATTGACCAATAGTAGAGCTCGTTTGCATGGGATTTTCCAGGTATAATGCTCCCCTGCAATACACCAAATTCTTGACGCAACATTAACAGCCGGATTTTCTCGTCACCGAGCGAAACTCAAGTGTACACCTATGCGGATAATACGCACATTTTGAACGTACGTGAATCCCACGGCTTTGCATCATCCTAAACGACCTTGCACACTTCACGTACACACAACGAATGATTACACAGTGGTCAATTGACATTCCGCTCTTAGAGTATCCCCAGACTTCGCAGCAATCGTGGCTATCGCCACGACCGCCGGCGATCGCCACATGGATAAAGTGAATGAGGAGACCCCAGACGTAAAAGGGATGATAGCAAATGGGGCTTGGCGATCAATAGGCATCGTTTCCACTATGGCTATCACTTACATCGCCAGTTCATTTTGGGCACATCTTCGAGGGTACGGGCGATGAGCTCCGTTTGGCAGCGATCCATTGCGATGTAACGTGGCAATCAATACGTATCATTTCAACGGTCCTTATCTCTTATATCGCCAGTTCACTTCTATTCATTTTGAACTGGCGAAGTCTGGGGATACTCTTACGTTGATAAAACAGCTGAAGAAAAAGTAGATTTCGCTGACACACTCACCACATCAGATCCATCGGTTCCATAGGCATGTTTGCTTCTTTGTTTCGCTAGTTTCTTAATCTGGAACGAAGACCGTAAACAGCGCGAAATTCCAGCTGTGGTGCAAAAAGTGCTTGTAGAGACACGAAAGAGAGCAGAAAATGATGTGATCACAAACATGTGGGTTACGTGTCCGTCAAAACACCACGAGGAAAAGAAAAACGAGGTAGGAATGAGTCAGAAGCAGAGAAACAATGAGCAACAACGCGGTGGGAGCGACACCCAGAGTACAGGTGCATAGTGTGGTCCTCGGAGAGATCCAGACTGCCGGTGACACAGGTGAGCGTACGTGCTGTGCACCGACAAAGAAGTCAGGTGTGACGGTGAGGACACCGCTCTGAAGATTGTACATGAGCGGCACGTCGTCCCGCCCCTGTGGCGGTGGCGAACTTCGTGAACTTCGACCAAGATCATATGAGAGCAATACTCCACCACTAGACGTTCTGACGAGCGCAACGGCCATGCCGATGATTGATCGAATGATAAACTGTACACCAAATAGTTTTTGAATTTGGGTACGTGATAAACGGTATTTCGCAGGTATTCCGCGCTTGCTGCACCAGAGTGAATCATTCCTAACTTTGATATAAACGCAGACCGCGATTTTAGTCTATGATTTTATTACTCTTTCAATCCTCCGATAACCCCCCCCCCCGCTGTCCTTTCCTTATGTACCTTCTTTGCGAAGGGTTGCATTGTGACTCTCCACGATGTATATAATAAATAAATAAACTGTGCAGCACGAACGCAGCCCAAACGGCGTAATGGTTCGAGTAGAAACCTTAGCGGCAACGGTTCCCAGTTTTCAGCAATTAAGAGGAGGATTGCAGAAACTGGGAACTTTGCTGCTAGGGTTTCTACTCGAACCATTACGCCATTTGGGCTGCGTTTGCTGCACCAGTTATCAGAGAAGCCACCGATCTTATCCAGGACTCCTTGTTGAGGAGCCCTGAGCCCCAGAAGAGCTACCCGGGTGGAACGCGCCAAGGCTGCGAAAAGAGGTCGCCGCCATTGACATTACTGGGGTTTTGCCGCAGCTGACAGTGAAGGCACAATTGTTCAAATGGGTCATTTGTACCTACAGTGGACGTCAATGGCGTTGGCCCAATTGCGGCTTCAAGAAAGACGTCGCGCAACCGCGCCGCGCGCGCCCTAACTTATGTATTCTGCTGCTTTTATGCATTTTCTAGCAACTTTTCTACCCGATTTTAAGGATTTTCAAGCAAATCGTGAAGAAAATACCCTAGAAATAGCATTCCGGCGGCGAAAACACCGATCTCGGCGCGCGCGGCGCTGTCGCGCTGTGTCCTTCTCGAGGCTGTGAATGAGCCACCACCATTGCCGTCCACTGTACGTATGTTAATGCAATCACATGCAGTTTGCAGGGGTGGTGTCTAATGCGTTAACCCATTGGCGACCGCGTGGCTCACCGGTGAGCCGCGCTTTTTTGGTCGCGTGGCTCCCTTCTTATCAAGTACTGGACCTTATTTTCAAACTATTTCGCAGTATTACCATACGGAATGGGTACAATTCTTCCTAGGAAGGTCTAAAACAACTGTGGTTCAAGAAAGAGTTCTTCTTTATTGCGACAAATATCATGAAAAGAATGGGATTTTAAAATCAAAAAGGATTGCTTTTCATTTCTTGTGTAGTGGATGGAAATAATCTGAATAAAAGCCACATTTCCTACATACAAACACGTTCGTTACATCCTGCACCTCCTTATTCGCAAGGCTAGAGCCACACGAACATGTATATTCTACGAACACTCCGTTATATCACTCAAAACACCCTTTGCAAACTTCTTTCGTCCTCAATGAAATCCAGAATGGTTTAGATCTTCTCCTTTTCTGGTCCGATGATACAAAAATCTCTTAGAACTTAATTTCCAGTTATTTTTGCAAAAAGATGTGTTCTATTCCCAACTATCTTATCGTAACGGTGTGGAACTCCGCGGGCGCCGCACTCTTGAAAGGGGCGTTGGTCCCACGCGCCAGACACGCAAAAATGGGCGCGGTCGTCAATGGGTTAAAGGCTTAAATGCTGCAAACCTACATGAATTAGATCCATTTCACCTCTGAAATCCTCAACACTGTACTCATATTAGAGTCTCAGGCCGGGCATGGTATCCGTGCCCGCATTGTCCAGCCGTTGTGGTTGAAAAAGAATGAGAGCCTTGCTAGTATGTCGCCAATATATTATACTTTTCATATTCTTAGTCAAGCTTGCAGATGAGCACCGCATTCTATGTAAATTTAGGAGGAAAATAGTGTAGCTTCCTGAATAGACGAGTATAGGAAATCTGGACGACGGATTCAAAATCAGCGTTGCAAACCATAGATGGTAGGATATATCGCATTACGAGAGGCCATCTAGACCGAGCATCTTTTCCATGTGGGGCCAGTGTAATCATAGGAACTCTGCGTACATATGTACATGTATCGCAGAGCAAGAACATCTTGATAGGATGCCAGGAGTAAAGCAACTGTGAAAGAAATGAAATTATCGCCTACATGAGGAGATACCGCAGCCGCAATTGTCGGCCGTGGCTAAGAAATAGAGCTCCCAAACTACCAAGCGATGACTGTATCAGCACACGGGATTTCTCCACATGTCTACCATGACCCAACCAATTATGGTTCCCTTTGTGCGGCAATTTAGCGAACTGTTATTCAATTGTCATGGCTTTGTACAATATTAGTACTCTCGCATGATGTTTCTTTGTGGAATCGGATCCTAATTGTAAAATAGCCACTCGATGTTTTCATACATCACCATTTGGTGTCAGGTTATGCGCAAATCGTGAAATCGAACCGAATCCAGAAAAAGGCTAACACATTCGGCCGATCACTGAACGAACGCACCGTTGTTTGAGGGGAACAGATTGATATTAGGACCGGTCTGATAAGGTCAGAGACACTTCAAAAAACAACGCGTGAATATCTCGTGAAGGCGGAAACAACTTCATCCAAATATGAGTGCAGTGTATGGACAAAATATGAGTGCAAAATTTGCAAAACACTTCAGTACAAGTACCCTCCGCAAGTTTCACATAATCACGTCATCTTGAAAAAGAGCAACTCCTAAGTGATGCTATCATTTTTTATAATAGTTAAGTATTCAGACATTTTGCAAAGAGTTGCTACACCTAAAATGGACTCCCACATTAATATCGAAGGCTTCTGCGTCTTTAACACGCTGACGACAATGGGACCCACCGGTGGGTCCCACGTCAAAAATGGGGATCCCGGTATCAGAATCTCCTGGAACTTTGCAGGGGGAGGGGGTATTTCACCCACCAAGTTTGAATATGACCATCATTTTGTACCGTATAAGCAAATTCGCGGGCTACGGTAGGTATACTGTGTCACTTATAATTAAAAAAATCAGCAAAAAATACATTTAAAATACTACCTAAATTTTATGTGCACTGTGGAATTTACGTCAAATTGCGTTATATTTCCATGCATTTGACAAATGTTACGAAATTTCAAAAAATTACAAAATTATCAATATTATTGGTATTTTTATTTATTGATTGATTGTGGTTGTTTATTGTGTTGTCATTTATTGAGTAATTGTCGATAATAACGATAAGAATATTAATAAATGATAGTAAATAGTCAACACGCCTAACAATATCATCACTACTATTCTCATTATTTATTTATTAATTTAGAATCTATTGTTGCTGCAGTGGATGAAACGGACGAAAATTTTGCTCTGGTCCCATGTGGCTCACTCGCCAACACGTCGATTGTCGTCAGTGTGTTAAAAGCCACGTCTCAGCTGACAGATCATAACCTAACGTAAGATCCAGATACAGTTTCTGTTCGCCATGGAGCAGTGGAAATAAAAGTCATCACTAACCTCCAAAATTCTTATGGGCAATTTTTCAGTGTTTTAAGGCATCCTTCTGCCATAATCATGGACCACCCTGTTCACAATTTTTTGAGTTTGAAAAGACTGTGGAGGAATGCGGTTGCACTCTGGGGGTTTTTCTGTGACGATGGGAGCATCGCGTTGTGAAAGCGATAGTTAGGATCAAATTCCAAACACAGATCACTTCTCGCTAAACCCAGTAGCATGGCTCAAGATGTACATCATTCCTTGGAAAGCCTCTGTGACACACGTGCTAATAGACTGCCACGGATAGTCGGTGCAGCAGTAAGCAGTAATACAGCACAAAGCCGAAAACTGAGCAAAACCGAATTATTAGGGCGGTAAGAAAGTCTTGAGCAGTTTCAGACTTTTTTGCTTTATTTTATTACTCAGCACACAGTGGAATTTGCTCAGCAATATAACAGCCATAGTTAGTCACTGCAGTGTCCCACCTAATAGGCAGGTCAGCGGTCCTTTTCTCCCAGAACTGGGAAGACTGGAAGCCAAAGAAATCGCTGACCTCCTTTACAACATGGTCAACTTTGGCGGATTTTTTCTTGATTTGAAATGCCTTGAAAGAGCAAAATAAGTGGTAGTCGGAAGGGGCAACGTCAGGAGAATAGGGTGAGTGAGAAACCGTAACCCAGCCCAGCTCCGCCAATTTTTCATCGGTCTCTTTAGCTATTTGGGGCCTACCCTCATCATGGCGTAGGCGTACAAGAAACTCGTTTCGACCGTTTCTCTCAAACAGCATCCGCGGCTCTCTGGAGCTGATTGGCGTATGTGTTACCGGTGACTGTGTATGTTTGCGGGAGCCGCTCATAATACAATATTTCTAGCGAATTCCAGAAGTAGCAAAGGAGACAGATGTTTGGGTGGGGGTGCGATTTGGCCGATCTTCTCCTTGACGGAACCACATGGCACGGTGCGTTTCAAAATCGTAGAGGACCCCACACTCATCTCCAATAATTAGGTATTCAAGAAACTCCTTTCGATGTGGACAGAGCAGGAAAAACTGATTTTGGCTAGGGGGACCTCTCGTGGAACTGACGTCGTAATTGAAGTTGAGGAAGGCAATTTGGCTATACATGCCTATTATGGAGAAGCCCCAAGTTTGTCTACAAAAAGCACGTGGTAGGTCATGGATACCGATCAATAAGCAAAAGTTCTGGAACTTTTGTAAAAATCGGCTCAAGACTTTCTTACCACCCTAATACTTTCTGCTTCGAACCTTATTGTCAGCGTATTGGCCGAATAATGTATTGGCTATATGTACACGTATATCTGATTCGGAATAAATTGAAAATAACAATTATCAGAAAAGAAGGAACCATGAAGCCGTGAGGGAAAGAAAAGAAGGGCTTGTTGGGATTTTAGAAGTTATTCGACTTTCTATCAGGTCAGTGCTGTACCTGTTACCCCTACTGATCTCACCGCAAGTTTGCCTGAGTTGTTGACACCACCCATCGTCAAGCGAATCTAGAATTCCCGAGCTTCTCTACCGAAAATATGTGGATTTTGCACCAGGAATGTCACAGTACCCATATGGAAGGTTGACGAAGACATTAAAATACACGGATTTTTGCCAGAAACCTCACATTAACGGAGAAGATGTGAGCCTTCCAAAACGTCCCACAAACCCCACCACTACCTTGTGGTGTTTTCCAGCACAACGGTTTACAATATGCACCCATAGTACATCGCGACAGGAGCAATTACACTGTGTGACTGATAGGAAGAACTGAGGTAGAGTGGAACTGCAGTGATAGCAATAGAAGAAGGAACTGCAAGGTGTTGTCAACTGACGCTATGCTCTCTGTGTGTGAAGGTACGCGCGACCTATTCGATCGCGAAGGATGTCGCTCGAACTCTGCCTGCACTTGAACAATGACCATCGACCTGGACGCCCCGTAGAAACAATCTTTTCCCAGACTTCGGCAAGAGCTTTACTTGAGACAAGCGTGGCTTCGTAAAAGATGAGGTGAGCAAAAAGAAATTCACGGCTGAGAGTTGGGCCTTGGTCGGATAACCCTTCACTCTTTTGGAAATACGAGTACATAGAGAAGGGAGAATGAACCGAAGAATTTTTCTTTCATTTATTCTGTTAATTCTGACTCAAATAAGAGCAGAATTAATATTTGTTTTGAAAATTGGACTTGAAAAAATACCTAGCAGTACCCATAGCATTGTCGGTACTGAACGGATCCTGCTCAAATTTTATAGTAAGACTGCGGATAGTACCCCTCCTTTAACTGCCAAAGGAAATTGTAATCAATTGATTTTGGCCAGAATTTGTGGGCTTATCATGCGAAAATTCTGCCAACAGCACAGCTTCCAGCGCTTATAAAAGGAGAGGTTTTTGCACGGATCTTGCGCTGAACCGGCACATCGGTGCAATTGCTGACGTACTACTACTTCAAATCTCAAAGAGAATTGTATTTAATTGATTTTGATAAGAGCTACAGCTGACGAAGTACCTAGCAGTACCCATAGTACTGTTGGTACTGGATGGATCCTGTCCAAACTTCGCACTAATACTAACATACTGCTTTTCCTCCAAATGTTAAGGGAAATTAGAACTAATTGATTCTGGAAGGAGATATTGCTCCAGAACTCTCTGAACCCTAAATTTACTCTAAAATTAAGGGTTCAACACTGGTCCGAAGAATTTTCATCGAACAACTCTGCTCAAAATCAATAATTTTCAATTGTATTGAAACGGTTAGCTTTGCGAGAGGCTGCTCGTTCCAATAAATTAGAAAATTGCCGCATTCACCTGGTTAAAGCGATAAAAAATAGACGAAAAAAGGGTCTTCAGCACCGTTTCGACACAACTTCTTCAAATAACTTCTTCCATGATCAATAATTTCCAATTTGATTCGCTCAGGTGTATTCAGGAAGCATTGCTCCATCAAACCGGTGGCAAAATCTCCATCCCCTCTCAAATTTTAGCTGGAAATTTAGAAAATTATTTGACGGTGCCAGCGTGTTATCTCCATCGCCAATGTACTCGTTAACACTTGTTGACCAGGGCTGTGCGCTACTGACGTAGCGAATTAACGCATTAACGCGTCACGGCCATTTCAGGCGTAACGCATTAACAGATTAACGAAACATGAGATTTTTGGCTAGGTCAAAGGGGACTTCGTAATTTTTTCTGCTCAAGCTAAGCTTATGCCGAACTCTGCCTGTTCCCATGGTCAAAATAAATGAAAAATATGAAAATAAAAGATAAAAGAAATAAATTACTCAGAAAAACAAAACAGAAGTGTACGTAGGATCCAATTTTGTATAAGACCTGCTAGACTTGCATTAAGTCGAATATTGGTATTTTCGAGAAAACGAGAGTCCCAGGGGAAAAGATGTCGCACATTGTTGGACTTCCTCTTTTTCGAACATTTGGAATCTTTGGATGGCACCTAAATTATTGGTTTGAACCATGAAAGTGGTCACTTCTTCATGAATAACGTATTTATCGTAATCAGCACTCTCAAGACTCCACGATTTTCGAATGTTTTCCTCAAACTGCCATATTCTCGTTGAGTTTATCCCGGAATATGCGGCCGCGTTCACTACGCAGATTGTGGTCTACCCTATTTCTGTAGACTAATAAGCGGACACTGTTTACCTGCACACCTTGTGCACACCCGCTGATCTGAGCAGGGAGCTTTAATGGGTGCCACGAGTCCCCTATCAGGAAGTCTGCCATCTGCGACCGTTACCGATGCTACTAACACTTATTTCATAGCATATCACTACAGGAGAGGTTCTTGCCATCGTCTTTAGGCTTAGGATTAGCCCTGGAATAGTGCTGAGCTACACAAGTACAGGCTCTATCGAGAGCCTCACTAAAAATTATAGTGGGAGGAAAATTCACGTCCCCGAAGTAGATGTCCGATCCTATGTCTCTTACAACGTTAGCACATGTTTTGAACCAAGAATAAAGTAAATGCGGAAAAATAGGAGAAATACATACCTAGCATGGAAATAGCAAGAAACATTTTTTTTTAAAGGTTAGATGTGTATTGGGATTTTGATCGGATTGAGCAGAATAATATATACGTAAAGGGAAAATAATATATACTTAACAATAATATATGCTTAAAAGGCAGTAGCGGACGCAGAAATGTTCAGCTGGGCTGGGAGGGGGGACGGGGAGTGGGGAAGGAAATAATTAATAATTAAGGTTACCTTTTAAATAACTACATAAATAGCCGATTACTGTAGTAGGTGAGAAAAGAATTATGTAGGCGAAAATGAGTGTGTATTTATTATTTGTTTGAACCATACAGGTGTGTTGCAACAAAACTAAGTGGGATAAGGCTGAACGTGTACAAGTGCAATAAACGTTAAAAATTATGCGATTGAGTTGAGGCGAACCGAGGGTCACTCTACCTACACTTTTGAAAAAGTTCTTATTTCCTTACAAACTGTTGTTACTGTATTTCTTTCGCTGTTACCAGTAAAGATGAACTCAATAAGAGGAGTCCAGTTCTGGATTTTGTTTGGATTAGGGGGCTGCTAAACGTACGCTGTTTCAAATACGTACACAGTTCCATGTATTTGTAATGGTAGCCACTTTCCAATGGCAAATGTAGAATTGCTATAACATATATCAAACCAGTCTATTACTTTCAGAAGTTGCTGACATTCTGCGGCTTACCTGACAGGAATGTTTCCCAGACACACTTTCGGAACTTCCGCGGAGCTTGTTCGGAACTTCCTTGGTTGACCCGATGGTAGTTCCGAACTGGCTCCGCGGAAGTTCCGAAATCGAACAAGAGTGACGTATTCGCGCATTATAGAGTCAATCATAATTCGAGTAATAAGGTAAAATAGGCCGACATGGAGTGATGATGGGGCGCGTGTGGCGCAGTGGTAAGAGGCTCGCTGCGCACGCACACGATCGATGGTTCGATCCCGCCCGAGGCCAACCAAGCCTTCCATCCCTCCGGGGTCGGTAAATTGGTACCAGAGGAGTCTGGGAGGATGAAGCACTGACTTGGTACATCGGGTGCCCCCCGCAAGTCATTGTACAGGGCACATACGCATTCAACGCCTCTACGATGCTCAGATGAAGTCGAATGCGTGGCGCATCCCTCGTGACGGGATTGATTAACGCCGACCACTTTATCCTTTATCCTTTATGGAGTGATGAACACCTCCACGCGTCCGGGATGCCAAAAAACGTGGGATCATGGATCCACCGCGGATCATTCCACCACGTAATACTACTTGCGCCTGGTAGCTTCGTCTTCTGAAGATGGGCTTCAAGCAGGTCTGCCCTCTGACTATGCTACGTATCTGCGTCAGCTTTCAAAATCGATGATAACATAGCAAAAATCCTCTCCGGTAAAAATCTGTCAAATTTTCGTATTTATGGGAATAATCCCAGGTATACGTTTACATGACACGAGCTTTACCCGAAATTCGACATCACAGATGTCATTATTGGGGCACCTCGAAGTGAATTTCGAGGAAAAAATAGCGGAAAATTTTTCTTATTCTACCACGACTTCTTATTTGTCTAGCCGAAATCAATCAAGAACAAATCACTATAAAAATGGACGAAAACATGCCATTTGATCCGTTAGCTTCTTGAATCACTCTGTCTGTCTGGAAGCTCCGCGGAAGTTCCGAAAAGTGTCAAGCTCCGCGGAAGTTCCGAACCTACTTTTTTCTGTGCGTCTCCATTGGGAATTTCCGCGGAACTCGCGCGGAATTCCGAAAAAATCGACGAGTGACGTCATATTTCCGCGGAAGTTCCGAAAATTCCGAAAAAATTCCGAAAAAATTCCGCGGAAGTTCCGAAAATCGGTAAGCTCTGCGGAAGTTCCGAAAGATTGTCTGGGTTTATTCCTACTTGTCTCGCGTTTTCTAAGAAAAAACTGCACAGAAGAGTCTAATGCCGAGTGATGTGTTTACGTCCTCGTGAGTGCAAATGATGGAAAACACACGTACGCATTGTGCTGTTTTCAAACTGGTTTCTGAAATTTCTCCTTTTTTCCGTTACCACTCGGGAGCTCTTTAGCCGTCACATGACCATGCTTGTGCTTGCACTACAGTTGTTGTTTTCCCTTGTATAGCCTATATCAAAAAATCATGAGAGTTCAATATTTACCGAACACCCAAGTCACCTGTCTCCCCTAGCAGCACACACTTTCCCTTCTCGCTTTAATTTCTCTCTCAATACCGCTCTCACCAAAGCGTTCTATGTGTACAGCCACATGTGTTTAATCTCAAAGTTTTAGTGAGATTCGCCTGATTTGGAGGATTTTCTCACAACTTTTGATTGGTTTTAAATGAGGTTTGAGATTCAGTATATTGAACCTCTTAAGTGTGTAGTGCAAGCACCCCTGGTTTTCAGTAAGTGGCGAACGAACACCTCAATAAATTGGTAAATTACCTTGACCTTGCGTGTATACAGCGTCTTGCTTCTCACAGCTGTAATTTCTCGTGTAGGGGGCGTCACAATTACGGAAGCAGTATGTACTGCTTCCGTAATTGTGACGCCCCCTATCTGGATCACTATACATCCCATAACTCATTTCCTCCTAATACTCACTGCTTGTGTAGCAAAATTTAGTTACAACATTCCGGACGAATGTAATGACGTCAAACAATTTGGCGATTACTTAATTAGTGAAAAACTTGTTTGCAAGTTGGTTTCGCGAAATTCTTGCTTACAACTTGCTTGAACTTCTGAATAGCGAGGATAAAACGAGAAACACAAGAACTAGGGGCATTGCGTACGTAAAAACTAAAGTATAAAATGCCAAGCACTTCGCATGCATGACTCAACAGAGCTATTTGAATAAATGTTATGGAAAGCATTCGCGGGCACGTGCCTCGGCCATTTTAAGGGCACACAGCAGAATGCCAGCGTGAGGCAGAGGGGAACAGCATCACATGTCTGACGACCAGGCCCAAAGCAATTGCTACTGCCTGGATGCCCTTTCTGGATTAGGAGGCCAGCGATTCTTGGAGGAGGAAGAAACGATCGTGATGGGTGTTCGGAAGAAAAACGAAGAAAAATGAAAAGAATGCCAGTAGTGTAATGATCAATGTGGATGCAGGAATAGAACAGAAGAAGCGACTAATAACCTCGCAGAAAAATGGACTCGCGCTCGATGGCTGGGCGTAAAGCGACGCAGAAGTGCGGCCGCGTGCTCCGACAACAAATGCCTGGCCGGCAATGCCGCGAGAGACCGAGGCAAGCGAGAGCAGCGCTGGGATCGAGCGGAATGCACCGTGAATCGAACTCGTCGCTCCGAACCACCGGAGACGAACGGCATTCTTTGGTCGACAAGGTCAGTTTCTCCTACGAGGATGGCAGCGGGGCAGACGCAATCTTTTCACATCAGTAAATTACTTGCATGGCTGAGCTAGCGCCCTTCCGGCACCGACAGCCGCGGATATATGGATAACACTGCTCTTTCAAAAATTCGTCTTCGGGTTGAGCCCACCAGCTTAAAATATCAGGTTAGTGCGAAAAACGCACAAGTAAACTTTCTCTTCTGTGGAATTTAAGCAATTTCAAGCCAAATTGTGTGACCCTCTGGAAGGGCTTTTCAAAAGCCGGTTGAAAATTCTGGACAGCTGTTCTTAGTTCCGTTCTGTAGAGTCGCGAACAAATGGTGAGCTGTCGCGTTTTTTGGATGATCATGGTTAAAGGCTTCAAACTCGATCATTTCACTGGAGGTACTGGTTCGCGGAATTTCCTTCCACGGATTTCGAACCCCAAGGCAACCAATGTCGTGATAGCAGGTTGTTCCTTGGAGATCAAGTATTAAGGACAGTCGTGGAAGCTAAATCAGATCTTACCATTGGGACGTTGACAGCAGGGACTGATGCTCATTATACCACAGTTCAACAACATTTGAATTTAACAGACAGGGTAAGAAAGGTGCGGGAATGAACACCCCAGGATCTGACTGATGACAAGCGTCTCACCTAGAGTGACATCTTTCCTTATTCAATTTTTCGTCCCAAAACGACTCATTTCTAGGCCATACAGGTACTTTAGATGAGGCCCAGTTTCTACGATAACAAGAAATGCGAATGGATATGGGTAGAGACGTCTTCCCACTTCTAATCAGATCTTCTCGCTAGGGAGGTTGTGTCAGGAATTTGGTGGTGCTGTAAGGGTGTGATTGATTGCGGCCTCCTCCAACTTAGTCTAGCATTGACAGCGAAATCCCAGTATTGTAACTTCGAGTTGATATCCGGAAATCTGCCGTAGATAAGGTAAGCAGTGGTTAACAGGATCAGGTTTTCCTGCGCTCCCGAGTGGCGCTTAGCCTCTCACTTAAATACTCGCACGGCAAAAATTGGCTCAGTATGGCATCGAGGTTCTCATTCATTCTCTTCGTTCCTCAGGCCTTTTCCTTACTGAACATCACTTTTCCGAGATGCAGATGCAAAATTGTGACAGCAGCAGATTGCTGATCTGAAGCATACCAAAATCGTCAAAAGTTTGTAGATTTTCGCGGTCTCATTTTTGATTGAAGAGACATATAATTTTCATTAGATTGTTAGTAAGACCTATAAATTAAACGGGCATTGAACTGATAAAGAACGTTTTGTTTAAGTCGAGTTATAACACTTTGAACTGGTGTGTTCATTTCGGCAATTAATTTCGCACCAACCTGATACTTCGAAGACTGCTGGAGGACATTCGCTTGGTAACATTTGTCACTAGTGACTTGGCTTCAAATGAGAATATTGCTTGTACAAAAAGAATAAGTATATTCCTTCTAAAACTCCTTGCATAAAGAACTTACAGTGAACCATCTCTGTGGAACCAATTCGTTCCCCTCTTGTGGAAATCAGAGGTGGATCTGCCTTGAAGCTACCAAATTGCTGGAAACTTGAGTGCAGCGCTTATGAGTGACGTCAAACTCGTTTTATTTGCCGCCGAACTAAACCGAATTGTTTCCTGGCGCATATGCTTTGCTTTTCATGCTCAGGTCGTACACCTCACAGATTTTGGATTCTGGAACCAAGTTAAGACGTTCATTAACAGTGCAGCAGTAGTTCGTAATGAATTGCTCTTTACAGCCACAGACTTTGCACCCCGGACTTGGTCAAAAACATCTGGGGTGGTAGTAATTTGGTCGAAAGTGTAAATTAATAGATAACTTCAAGTGGCATCTAAGTCCCACTTTACATTTCTGATTTGGAGGAAATTAGCAGGTAATCGTCACACATATAACACGAAATATCAAGTTCAAAACACTCGCATTCATGGGGAACTGATCGCTCGGCCGCTGGCCTACAATCTGGTATCACAACCTTCGAACCACAGTGTGCACGTTTCTGTTATTAAACGATGTTCATCTTTAACCATAGGGTTATATAGAACAATGCAAAAACCCATGGCATCACGGGAATCGAACCTTTGACTACGCTCGCATAACCGCGCGTACTTACCACTGCACCACCAATTGCACAGTGAAGTGCGCTCCCGTTTCATGCCGATAAAGCGAGATCAGTCGAATTCCTAGGAACATATACTTGGTATCGATTGCGGATTTCTACAAAATGTGTGACTTTGCGCACGTTTCGGTTCTTGTCCATTCGATTCTTTGGTGAGCCTACCAGAAGATACTCATCAACGTAAACTTCAAAACTGCAAGAATGGCTCGTGTTCGGGTCTCACGTAGGATCGTGACTGCTCGTCCCTCTTGGCAGTTGCAAGCAAGAACCAAGACCGTGCATGAAGCCAACCAGGGATTGATTACACCCTATGTACCCCATTCTCTCTATAATACTGCAATTCGTCAACTATGAGAAGCGGCCAGCGGAATTGCCCATAAATCTCTCTCTCTGTTTCTCTGCAGTAGAACTGCTCCCTGTTCTCGGCAGAAAATGATTCAGAAGTAATGGAATGTAACTTTTTCCGGGAATTCATAGTCCCATGGACTTTAGCGTTTTCGTACTACTCGCTAATTATTGATAGAACAATGTATGTTATGCAAAGAAATGAATCGTACACCGTTTACTATAGAAGGTATGTGGTTTTTACGGTTCTTTTCTCCAATTTGTTAGCGACCGCTGTGACATATCAAAAATAGTAAATTTTTTTGAAGGACGCGTGAGGCCCAGTGTCTAGAATTCAATGCCTCTACGAAGTTCAGATGAAGGCGAATGCGCGTCGCATCCCACGAAAGGAAATGACTAGCGGCCATCTCTCTGTCTTTACAGTATTTCCAAAAAATGAACATAACATAATGGAAAAATGAATGAACGTATGAATGAAAAAAATAATTTCATGTGGTAAGGGGTTCTTTAGCTTTCTACTAAGTGCAAACCCGGAAACCAGTGTAGCCCGATAATTCACCTTTTTTGATATGACCGAATCATAAGAAGTGCAAACTGCAGTGCACCATTCTCGACACCTCGAACAGGTCTTACTACTTTAAATGTCCAGCAAGCAATTTCTGACTCGAGACTCTGACTTTAGCTCCAAACTATTTGGGAGTCTAGGACAACAGCGAAAGCAGCTGAAAAGAACGCAACGGTCGATTACGACACCCTCACCCCTTATGGTATGTAGCAAGCACAAACCAACGCGGTTACTTGAATTTATTTACACATATTCGTCAGGAATTGCTGAGTTTTCATCCAGCCTTTGGCAATCAGTTTTCATGAACTACATAGTTCAGCACAGCGTTCGTTTCAGATGTGACGTAATGAACTGAGAACGATGTCGTTGATGACATTTACGTACAATTTTCTGCTGTATCCCGACGAACAACCCACGCTCTTCCACCATCGAGTGCTCTCTCACCCTTCAATATCACAGAAAACAATCGCTGGATGCAATAAAGTGCATTTTCCGTGGAATGCAGATGGAGGGATGTGCATTGAATACCACACATTTTTTGAAAATCTGATGTGATTGCGCATTATCACTGATTCCTTTACATCCACCTTTTCTAACGAGTTGCGAGTGAGGTGGGGATCGTGAGATCGTTCTATCGTGGGAGTATTTCAGAGGGAGGCTTCGGCGTCGATGTCCCCATAAGACAGCAGAGCTTCCGAAAAACACCACTGTACCAATATGCAGGTGAAAAAAGGATGAAACCTGTTAGAAAATAGCTGGAAGGACCAAAAAGTGAACGGTCATGTCAAAAATTGAAATTGTGAAACTAGGGTAGATTTCTCATAGTAGCATATAAACGTAAGAAAATAAAAAAAACATGACTCCTCTAAGAAGGATCGCCATTCACGAGTGACAGACGCAGGCTTGAGGCGAGAGTGAGAAAAAACTAGCCATGGAACCCTGAACGGCTGGGATACGGGTCAGGGGAAAGATAGCGGATAAGTATTCATTCTTTGACACAAAGCGTTGTTTTGTTATTGTTTGTTGTTGTGTATTGTGTGTGTATTGTGTATTGTTAAGATTTAATACGAACTGATGATACTACGGACATTAGTTCATTATCGGCCGAATATCAAACATATGACCACCAACAAAACTGAACGGCTATACATATTATCCTATACATAGCCGCTTATAGGTTTTACTTGATAGCAGAATATCCGAGAGTACACCAAATAATCCACTGCAGCGCGTCTATTTGAGTGGATGAAGTGTAACAGATACGGGCTCCAAAACAATGAGGAATGAAATGAGCATGCATGAACTTTCTCTTGAAACCACTGCAAATATAGCATACCGAAAATGTATGGCGTGGGAAGATAAAAATCTTTGTGTTTTCATTCTGGAGTACTGTTATGCCGCATGCAGAACATTAAGAATCCTACAGTGAGATGAAGCGTGCGTCCGAATTTTCAATTTGTTCTGTCATGGTCTTGTTCCCGACATTATGCGTAGACTTTTGCATATAAGCTTTCGTCCTGTATTCCCCACATTCACACATATTAAAAAATTCACGGATGTCTTGCGACCACTCACGATCCAAAGTGTCGACAAAGCCCACCTTCGCCGTGGCGACTTTTCGCCACGCTGCCTTTCCACATTGCTGATGTCATCCTGCAAATTGGTACTCATCTATTCGGAGGCACAAAAAGTTAAAGGCAGAGGTCCACCTCATTTCCTTGGTTGAGCTCATAGCAGATTCTGCATCTCCTCGATACGTTGATTCCAGCGGCATACAAAATTTGCCTCGAAACGGTTCTTAAACCCGTCCACCAACACGGGGCTTGTAACAGTTCGCTAACCGAGTTGACTTGTGAAGCCATTGATCTTATCGATTGAACACGCCACGACTCGTTGGCCAACGCAGCAGCCGTGGCGGACAGCCACCACAGCGATCTGTTTCTTGGAGCTATCCACCTCCGGGCTCCAAAAATGTAGCCACTTTGACCCCTTCAAAAATGGGGTTTTCGTCGCTTTTGTGCCTGCTGACGTAGATTACTGGGACCAACATGGAGAGAAGCTCCAGTATATGTTGATATCTCGCACACGCGGAACGAGGTCGTCCTCTGCCTTTAACAGCGAGCTCTGATGGACTAGAATGTTGGACGTAAAGAACGCTGAAAATGCATATTATTGGTTATGGCAAGGAGCCCCCAGGCCCAGGTTCCATTGGATCTCTCATTTCAAAAGGTTCTCAAAGTATGCACTTTCTCCGTGCCTTATGAATATCCAAAGTATTTCTTGAAGTTCACAACGTTAGTCGAAATTCAACTCAAAAAACCTCAAAATCGCACATGGCTTGAGATGAACTGGGGACCATGCTATCCAGTGACCATAAACGAGCTCACCGAACATCTGAAGGCCTGTGTGCAGCCGATGTAAGAAATCCTGGGATTCAATTGTTCTTCTTCTTCTTCTTTTCATAGCGCATATATTAGGTGTTAACATAAGTCCGTGCGCTTTTTTTCGGATGCACTTTTCTATAACTATTTGACATCTTTCAGATACTGGTCAGTACGGTTCGGAAGAGCTATTCTTCCTACTGTGAACAGTTTTTTCTTAAATCAATGGTTTGTGTGACAAGAGAAGTGCACGAGGCTAACCTTGGGGATCGAAACGAAACATCCAACTTTCGGAGCATTGTCTTTGGTGATGTTAATGTATGTACATCACTTCTGCCCAATGGTCCTGACGCGCGCAGGACAGTGCGTCAAAGAGTTTCTGGCGCCATTCATTTTTCATGCACTGAAGATCGTGAAAAGAATTTTTTTCGACTGAAACCTTACATACGGGGTTATCTGAGGTGCTGAATGCGAATATCGTATCCATTTTGTATAGCAACCTCCTTTTTGTAGGGTTACGGTAGCTGCGCGGTAGCATGCGGCAGTACACTTCATGCAAACATTTTATGTACACAAGCTGAACATGATTTTTAAATGGTTCCACTGTCAAATAAATTGGTAAACAAAAAAAAACATTCACAGAAAACTGGCATCAATAGATAGAATTCTATATAAACCTATGATATAGCTATGTAATAAAACTGTCATACATCAGATTAATGTGCTTAAAACCAATTATCTTCTTCACTATTGCTACCACTCTCCTCATTTCTGTTTTCAATACCTATTTTTCTATGTGGATTTTTCTCTATAATATTTCCAAAACGGGCGGAAACTACCAGAGGCATTCTTCATTGAATTCCTTCTATGTATCTGTGGCAATCTTCTGAAGTTAATTGACGCCAATACGCTCGGATTGAGTTCTCCAGCTCTCCAATTGTACGAACATGCTGCCTTCTGAATGAAGAGGTAAGTCAGATTTTCTTGTATCCAATTTGTTTTCAACCAATTTGAGGTTCACTCATAAGTAAACGAATTCTTTACCGTTTTCCGACGTTTTAAATCATGAAAAAATGAAGGATAGTAGAGTAAGATTAAATGTTGGAGCAGACGGGTCTGTGAATATTCCCAAACGTATTTCAATTGTTAAACTAAAAAAAAACATGAACTAATACATAGGCCTATTTCAAGAATATCCAAAGCAAACCGTATGGAGGACTTCATGCTGCCCCACACCAACTCGATAGGGTCCAAATCTGGGGACTCTGCAGGCCAGTTGATTGCCCTCACGCCCCACTGTTGAAGGCGCCTGGTCGTGTAGACGCTCTTGTGCGAAGGTGCATTGTTCTGCACCAGCCTCGCGAAACCTATAGACTGTCATTTTCTGTTAAGCTTTAGAGTTGCGGAAGAGTTTCACAAACCATGGAAGGCTCTGTTAGAGGAGCCGAGATAGCAGTCCTCCAGTATTTCGCAGTAGAGCTTGAAATCCATCCGAACAGACCCGTTCAATATGGCGAGATCTGTTGTGCCTCTTGCTGAAATCTCTCCCCAGACATGGAGGTTAGCTGGCTGCTTTGGACAGCTCCTAAGCCCTGCAATTTCTTTCCCATGCTCGATGTAGCAATATTTCGTTGAGCTGGAATTCGAGGTGTCAGAATGTTTGAAGGGGTTTCTTCCAACGAAATTGAGTAATTCACATACTTTGGAATGTGGACTCATCGGTAAAAATGCAATCCGAAAAGCGTTCTCCTCCTGCTATCATTTCTTCGCAAATGTCCATTCGTTTTGCGTTGTTTTCTTCCCCTATCATCTGGCAGTACTTCGTGGAAGCTCGCTTGAAGCCCAGCCGATCTCTCAAGAATTTTATCTGTGTAGTGCCAACAGAAATTCTGCAAGCTTTCAGGCGCCTAGAGATTCCTGCAGCAGTGGCGGAGCTATCTTCTCGATAGCTTTTGAGGATCTCATTCTTGATCACTTCTAGGTTAGCTAAAAAAATTCATGTTGTTTATTTTGATGGCAGGTAATATTGTCTAGTCCGTAAGGTTGTTTTTACCAGCAAGTTTTCGAGGATGATAAGGGACCTTCTTTGGTGAGACCACTGGATTTCTGCAGTGAATAGAGCTGTATTAACTGTTTATTGCTCACAGTTATTATCCTCCTCAGTTCACGCCACGGAGGGTTCCCTGAGTTGGACACAGCCACAGACGACAAATATAGACAGCGTCTTCGTCAGTTCACGCCACAAACGGTTTCCTGACTTGGACAGCTGCAACTGACGATAGAGACGACTAAGACGAATCTAGATCTGAACATCCAAGCCCTTTTATGGGAAAGATGTGGGCATGGTTGCCCTAGATGCTCATATCTGTACAACAGATACACACTTGAAAGTAATAGCCGCCAGGAGTATCAACATAAGTGCTATCAAAAGCTGACCTGGCGTATCTTAAGTATTTACACAATGTCCTTGACGAACATTATATTTCAAGGACAGCATCATTTCTACGATTAGACATAGAATTCTACAATAAAGGTTGATAATTTATTAAGATTATCAATACCTTCCTCGTTAGACGCTCCGAGGAATGAAAATTGCGAATAAATTTTCTAATTGAGTGGCTTGTACTGATGAATACTTCTGCAACATCACTATCTCCGCGAGATATCATATAAAAAAGAAGAATTAATGGGAAACGCTATTGACCACCTTTATGCTCCTGTGGATATAAGCGAAAGAATTACCAGCTCGATGGAGAGGCAAGATTATGTCCAAGAAATCTGCTGCAGGCATAGTAGGCAATGTGATAACCGTCGGAGCGACAATGCCGAAAGGGAATACACAATGGCGTGGCAGTTAGTTAACTCGTTTCTCAACCTGAGAGATGTTAACACCTCAAGAATCCCTTGGGGATATATCCCGCCTTAGACAGCCCTGAGCGGGCTCTGAGGTCATAGTCACGGCTAGAAGTGATCTAGCTGACCTCCGTACATAAGCGAGAAATGCCCATGATACTACAAACATCCCAATACGACTAACTATGACGGACTTCGCTGGCGTATTCTTCCCAAGGAGCAAGACTCCTGATATTGTTTCCATCGACGATGTGATGGGCAGCGCTTCCGTTGCACGTTTTAGCGATAGTGAAGAAGATGATTGGTTTTAACCACATCAATCTGATGTATGACAGTTTTATTACGTAGCTATATCATAGGTTTACAAAGAATTCTATCTATTGATAGCAGTTTCCTGTGAACGTTTTTTTTTTGTACCAACTCATTTGACAGTGGAACCAAAAAGAATTAAAAATCATGTTTAAAAATCATGTTCAGTTTGTGCACATAAAATGTTTGCATGAGTATCCGTTATGCACTATCCAGAAATTATCTGTGCTTTCCACAATCGATATTGCGGCGCGAGACCGCAGGCAACGGTAGGTTGTCGCAGGGCCGCGCCAGCGAGCCCTCGCCGCAGCGATCACCAACGACTTAAGTGGCTTTCATACATTTGCCGCGGCGGCAGTCGCCCATGGTTAAGCATAGGCCGGCGACGTCGCGGCGGCGGCGCCGCGGCGACGTCGCCGCGACAAGAGCTTGTTTACTTTTTTGCCGCGGCGCCGCCCGGCGACGTCGCCCAGCGGCAAGCGGCAAGGAATGGTCGAGGGGGTATTTTGTCGCTGGGCGACGTTTGTGTGAAAGCGCGGCATGCCGCTCGGCGGCAGCTTTTGCCGCGCACCCACTTTTGCCGCGGCGGCGGCGGCGCTGCCGCGGCAAATGTATGAAAGCCCCTTTAGACTTATAGGGGTGCAAGCAAGTGCAACAACAATTGCCCAAGCACAAGAAGAACAAAAAATAAATGTAAACGAATGAACTGCCACAAATGAGAGCTGAATGAGGGATTTGTACCCTTTTTTGTGAGATTGATGTCTTAAATTTCAATTTAATATCTGTTGTTCGAGTTTCTTGTTTGAAGACGGTGTTTTCAAATATATCCTGGAAGCTGCACTTTCTTCTGCACTGATGTGATACCAAGGTTGCAAGTTTTCAATTTGCTGTCAGAATGAAAAAAAATCTGAAACCCACCTGAGGGTATTAAAGAGGCATAGAAACTGAACAAACAGAAAAATGATGAATACAAACCCTCGTTCTCTTCAGCTACACTACCCTCCTCTTCTTACAAGAAGTACTATCGAACCTCTTCGCCACGCCTGATATAATTCATGTGAAACGGAGAATTTTTAAACTGAAACGATGAATCGCAGACTCTCTGCTAAATATTGGTAATTGTAGATCTGCAGAAACAGTGGTTTTTAGCTAAGATTGCAACCAAGAAATGTTCCACAAAATATTCTTATTCATGACGCCCTTGAAACAGTAATTTTTCCCCTATTGTAATCAGAAATTGTGAAAATCCTGTGGAAATGAAAAATAACAAGCAGGTTTGCAGTGGAGATTCCTATAGGGTAAAGGTTACTGGAACACAGCTTGCTTCTAGTTTCAGATCCATGCAGGAATCAATGAAAACTGAGGTTTAAAATTCTGAAGTTTGAAATCTGAAATTTCTGAAATATGAGATATCAGGAGAAGCTCTCGCTATTAATCTCTTCGTGATGAGTTAATGAGATGTGCTACTGAGAAATTCCCATTTTTCCAAGAATTCCTGAGATCAGAAGTACTTGAACATATAATTAAGCGAGACTCGGCGCCTACAGGGCTGTCATTAACGCCAGCCTGCTGTGACGTCACCGAAATTGTGAAAGTTTTGGCATTTTTGATTGTTAAATAGTGGATCTAGTAGATCAGCAAGCGCTGTTTTCAACTGTGTGATTTTTGTCTCAAACGGATCACTTAGAGACGAGTTATGGCGAAGCGGCGCTTTTGACCCGAAATCGCGTTTATTTCGCAGATTTTAAAAGCGGCACCGATGAGATCGTAGGAATTATGTGCGCGCTCTCTTGATCGCAGCATGACCATTGGGCAGACATGATGTGCATACATTATTATCATCCTAGACAATGCCTCTGTAAATGGATGTTTGGTTTGGTTCCCTGGGTTAGCCTCGAGCACTTCTCTTGTGAGTTTTAAGCCTGCAAAGTGGAGCAACGAGTCAATAAAACCAGCGCAACCTACAGCCACCTATCCTGTCGATCTGTTGAAGCTCGAAAGGCCATCGAAACTGGCCAGCTCTGGTGCTTGCAAACTGGCGGTTTTCGCCCGGATTCCTAGGAAACTCTGCATAAGGTGCTCGGAAAATTGTGAGGAATCCTGGAGGAAAATAAGCGGGATTTGGTGGGATTCCAGAAGAAATTTAGCCGGATTTCACAAGAATCCGGGTGAAAACGCGCAAACGAGCGTTGAAACATGAATAATCAAAGGATGGTTGGTCATGATCATGATTGTTCGGGAGCAACGCCAGCAACTTCTGGCGTTGCAACCGAAAATCCGCCCAGGGTGTTTCACCACGTGGTTGCGGTGAAGAGCCATACAACTAATGCGTTTGAGCTCATCTTGAAGCAACATTTAGCTGAACACTCTACCATATTGGAGCTGTTGCTTCGTATAACAGCGAGGTGGTTTTTTGTGCCTTCACCGTGGACAAATTCTTTAATATGCTAATTTGATCAGGCTTTTTAACGTTGAATATACAAAAGTATTAAACGCGGCAAATTCAGGTCCCGGAACCTGTGCGACTGAAATAGGAAGCAGATTTTTTAGGCATTCTAAAGTTTAATTTTTTGAGCTCATTCACTTCAGTATATCATTAATTCTATGCTGTTCTGCCTACTCAGTCCTTGTGTCTACCTGATCACAAGGTTTTTTTCATTTATTTATTTATCACCGTACTTCATTTTATACATTTTTTTTTACTTTTATTCCTTTTGTTACTACAAGAAAATTTCTCGAATACGTCTTTGATCTGGATATTCTAGGTTGTTGGTTCTTAGTTGGGTACACTGTGTGCAATTTCGCTGGTTCTCGCTCATGTTCCACGTTAATTCTGATTAATTTCGCCCCACACTTCTCACATTTTCTTCTCGAAGCTCTGGCGGAAATCGCCGATATGGAGTCATCCGAGTGAGCTGGGAACATGTAATGGCTATTTTCACGAAAACAAGGAGCATTGAGCGGGCCTGTAATACATGTGTGTGAAACGAGTATTTCAAATATATAGCACTTTCAACACTAGAACGAGAAGTTCATAACGAAATTTAGTGTGGCACGTCAATACTTGAAAGTTTATAAAAATTCTCGCAATATTCACTACTGTCCGAATTTACCAGCTAGTGCTAGTTTTACTACCGGAGCCTCGAGGATTTTTTTTCGAACGCGCATTCAACTGAACAGGCCCGGTCCAAATCCGATGTAGCCACGCCCCTTACGAGCGAAGCCGGCATGGCTATGTATCTGCTGGCACTTTCAGAGGCGCTGTGGAAGAATTCCACAAGACTATTGTGGAAGAACGCTACGCCGCCATAATTTTTGGTGTATGGGAGATCGTCGCGTCTCCAATGCCTGATCGCGAATGAGGCGGTAGCACGACTGGAGTTCTACATCAATTCTCTTGTATTTTCGTGAGAAATTTCGAGGATTTCGTGCCGAAATCTGCGCATTTCGTAAAAATTTGTGTGATTTAGAGCTGAAACCAGATTGTGTTCGGATTTTTTCACTTGAGATGGGAATCTGCTGTATCGCTGGAGAAACTGGTTTCTGTTGCCAGTGTTATTTGTCAATGTTTCACACCGTACTAAAACATGCGTAAAAATTAGCCGATCGGACAAAATTGGCCATTTTTCTGGGGAAATTTTCTGGAGAAAACGTTTCTCACTGACAAGTCACTAAGTGATACTGCGCTTCAGATGTATAATACTTCCATGGGTTGTTACAGGTCTCTCAGCACCAAGAATAAGCACATCGTGGTCTGCAAAAAAGGCAGTAAAGCGATCCAGTTCTCTCAGATGTTCGAGGAAAGAGAGCAGCGTACGAGTACAGATTGTGCGGACCCCTCCGCAATTTCACCCATCGAAAACTTCTTCCAGTACTGCTCAATAGTCACGTACGTCAAATACGAGCCGCCCTAGAAGATGCTGATTATGAGGGAATCTCAAACATTAAAATAGAGTCTTCTTCTGAGAGGTCTTGGAGTCGCAAAATCCGCTTTAAAATGTCGTATGGTCTATTAGCTCACAGAGGGCCCCTGATCCGACTTAGTCTGCAATTACGACTTCGTCCGCAGGATGCGTCTGGAGAGAGATTTAACTAAATCGCAGTTGGGAAACATGAAAATGGAAGGAATCACACCATACACATACAAAAAAATGTGGAAATTAGATCTGTTGTTCGAAACCATGATGCGGTCGTAATTGCGGCTAAAGTTGGATCAGGCGCCTCCGTAAGCTTATATGGTCCATTAGCTCACAGAAGGCGCCTGATCTGACATTGTCTGCAATTACGACTTTGCCTGCAGAATGCGTCTGGAAGGATATTTTAGCGGATGGCTGTGGGGAAACATTAGAATGGAAGGAACCACATCATATGGATATCAAAAAAAGTGCAAAAAATAGATCAGTTAGCCGAAAAATGGTGAAGTCGTAGTTGCGGACAAAGTCAGATCGGGTGCCCTCTGTGAGCTAATAGACTGTACACTGTACTTACCTATGAACATCTTTTCTGGCAACATGATGGGTGTTTTTATACAATTTTCTTTAGTTTCAATGTATCTCTTCAAACCTCTAACTAGGGCAAGTCCAGATGATGATCACGAATATGATCAATTTTTTAATAGAAGGACAGTTTCTCTACCAAAGCAGGTGTGCTGTCAGGTAGTTGCTGCTGCACACCCATCGATTAAAGACCTATGGAGGCGTGTCACTGCACGGAATTCGCGTGTGCTCCTAATTACCAACGCCCCTATATGACTCTCAAAGGAACAATAGGGTTGCCAGACTCCCCCCCCCCTCTCTGCCCTCCCCAATTTTTACTTACACGAGCAGTGATAAGTAGCCAGGAGTAACCAAAGAACAAGCGTAGTACAAGTAAACAAATCTTATTTCCGTCACCGCCGACATGCGCCCGTTGGAATGACATGCTCCAAGATCGTAGAGTGACAAGATTTATTAGAATATTGAATAAGCATTTATGAATGGCAGCAGAAGTCGGGAGTGATAACAGGAGCGAATGAGGACGAAGGAACGGAACAAAGGCAAGAAATTCAAACATAGAAAAGAATACCGAATCCGAAGAGTACTGCACATCGGACATTTTACATTTTCAAAACTGAAATTCTAAAAACGGAATTATGCATAAGCTATGATAAAATGACAAAATCATTACACCTTGTTGGGCTTCTGGAGAATGAGCGACAAAGTTAGGCTTTTCTGATCATTGCCGTTTGCAGTGAGGAAGTATTGACGAAGCTCCTGAACAAAACAGAACGGTGAGAGAACTTTAGTCTCCAGTACTGTTAAATCCTAACTTCGCATTTTTCGTTATCAGCATAATATTAGGCGCTGGATTGCTCGCTCTTTAAAAGCACAATAACTAATTAAAGGAAGTCTGCATCTGCAAAATTTAGAACATTTTTCCCCCAATATGTTGCATGCACATAATGCTCAGTATTTTTAAGGATAGACTAAGCCAAAGCAGTGCTGTAACGTGCAAATATCGAAGTTTAGGAAATCTTCTGATCATTCAAAAAGAATAATTCTCCTCATTTTTCAAAACGATCTTTCTTGGAAAGAAAAGGCCGCTGAAAAATTGGTTGCTCGGAGAAGAAAGATGTACAGAAAATGTTATTGAACCAGGACGATTAGAAGGGTATTTTGCGCGACTGCTGTTCGCGGCAGTATGAATTCTTAGAAAAAGAATGTGTTCAAATACTACAGTATCCCGCTAATCCATCCGCTCTGAGCCTGGAGAGATCAGCTTCCAAGATCCACTACGTTTTGAACAGCCCCATGAACGTGTAACACGCATGAAGAATCAAACTTGACTGGGACTGGAGTGCATCAGCATTAACAATAAAGAAGAACAAAAACTATACTGTTCCCCTTGACATAGACAATTCCTAGACTTTTGCCGGCAAATATTGACACTGCTACGCACCAGAGAGAAAAAGCTAAGCCTTATTCATCCTAATGAATTGCAGCTAACTTTACGTTTCATTCGCAGTAGCGAAGCAGAGTCCAAGATAGTGATGAGCAAATGTAACTTCGATTATGAATAGAACAAACCGTCGGAGCATTGATGTGTATCTCCTTCAGAGGAATGTACTGAGCAAACTCCTCACCATCAGGGTGAGAAAACACCACGACACCAACGACGCGGCCAGTAATCGGATGTTCGGTGACTACGCTAACTTTGACTACCTGAAAATACGAAATATTAGCTTGGTTGAAAAGACTGGTCCGCAAATTTCACCCATCTTCTTTCGCTTCTACCACAACTTTATCCGATAACTTATTTAATCAACTGTATAGTTCTTACTGTTACCAAGGACCCAGGACTATTTCTTGGGCAGATCACTTTCCCTTCTCCGCATACTCCGTCCTCTAAGGGTCGGTGCCATAGGGTACCATCGGGAATTGGTAGCATAGGGGCCTGGGAGGATGGAGCAATGACTTGATGCATCGGATGCCCACCGTCGGATGCCCACCCCCCCCCCCCGTAATCCCACAAACGGGATTGATCAACGCCGACCACTCGATTTTTATATCGTATAGAAACTTCAAGAAGACAGATCAAATTATAACTAGAGAAGCAAGCAATTTCACAGGAATAGGGAGTATGGGGATACGGTGGCATGGCACAACTCCGCTGGTTTGATCTAGGCCTCCTCATAAAAAATGCTGAAAATGGTGAAGCTCTTCTCGAATTCCTTTCCCTAATCCTCAGACAAAAGTCCGATCGAGCGGGACGCGACATGGCTGCGAGCGGGCCCCGGGTCGCAGCCATATCGCGTCCCGCTCGCACGGTGGTCGCAACCCGCTCGCACGGCACTTTAGTCTGAGTCTGCTACAAAGCCTCCTGCGAGGAACTATGTGGCATAATTCCACCTTGCCCGAATGCGACGAAATTTGGTTTCTGAGATATATTCTCCTAAAAACATCAGTAAAACTATTTTAGACTAATAATTAGGCTAAAATCAGTCGAAACCTCCATTATTTTTTCAAATACATTGTACACCGCATGTGACAGTGTACGATGCGTGGCGAACGCTGAGACCCTTGAGTACCCTTCTCTGGTCAAGTGGCAACCATGACGGGGAGCAATTCTAGCAGCAATATTCGTCCAGCCCTGCGTCATGGGGTCGCATAAAACGTAGTGGATCTTGAAAGCTGATCTCTCCAGGTTCAGAGCGGATAGATCAGCGGGATACTGTGGAGTATTTGAACACTTTCACCAGATTGGGTAAGTAATGTTGCTGGCTGTACTGCTCGCTAGGACACCATACAACAGCGGGAAATAGAAATGCGAGAAAAAGCCCTTCATAAATCTGGAGCATGGTAGGAGCAGCAGTGTCCTGGCTGACCTTGTATACCAATTGAGGAATAGGAAATGTACTCTAACACCTTGTATTTCACTCTCCCTTCCCACTTATTTCCTTAATAAAAAGAATTCGCCAAATCAGTACCTTAAATTGTGGTTTAAAAAAAGAAACAGAGGCAATGCCCTAAATACCACTTTCGGGCCTACTTTTATATACTTGAGACCGAATAATGCGTGAGATAGCCAGCCACGACGGAAAAACTCTACTCGTATAGAGCACGTACTAGCTCAGTATAGAAATTGCCATCAAAAAATCTTTTAAAAAACACAACTTCTGCTTGAACTATGTTTTCGGAGCCGGTTTGGCAAACTGTCACCTGAAGCTCAACGTGAGGTGCAAGCTTTTAACTTCAACAGAAAGTTCTTTGGTGGTAATTTCTAGAAGAATCGGTACTAGAAAGAAGCATGAAATGGGGAACGTTGTCGAGAATAGTTTCCACAAGTGAGTAGAGTCGACTTAGCAGAATTAAAGGCTCGCATCGTATCAAATTAGATTTCGTGGGAAACAAAACTCTGAACAACCTCAATCGTACGCATAGACTTTCGCTAGTTATTGTATGAGATAAGATCCCTGTCTGCACAGACCTGGCGCTAAAAGCAAAGACGCAGAAAAGGAAAGGGAAGAGAGAGTTAGTACAAGGACTGTTAATGCTGGAGGTCGCAGATCAGGACTTGAAATCGGTAGCCTAGGATCGCTGCCGGGGATATGTCTCTAGCAAACGACTGATATGCTGAATCGGCACAAGAACAAGAACACATCTGTAGCAGCCTGTACATAAGTGGTCTGCAAAAGTTGTAATCATAGACAGATGCGAGTTTCATAAAACTTACAAATCCCTATAGACCTTCTAAACACAAACATGTGGGAGCCATCAGATTCTTTTCTAAAGCACTTGAAGCCTTGCTGTAGTTCGTCTAGTGAGTTAAAAGCAAGTTTGTGAACAGAAACTATCCCCCCCCCCAGTAGCGGACGCAGAAAGTGGGCGGGAGGGGGGGGGGGCGTGGGAAAAAAATGGGGTCTCCGCCGATTTGGGGACCCAGATGGAAAATGAAATTAATAAAAATATTAATTTTAATAATAAATAATAAATAAAAATTATATTAAAAATAATAACAAAAATAAACAATTAAAAATAAACTAATACAAGATTTTCATTTGTATTGTGAAGTAATTTCGAAAATTTGGCGACCCGTTCTCGGGGAGGGCGTCCCCCCTGCGTCCGCCACTGCCCCTCCCCTCTCCCCACTCGAAAAAAAGGGGTAACAGCCACCAATCTGAAGACATCACATAGCACTATCAACTGTGCAACGATCAAGAATTGAGATGAGATAGAGTAAACAAGTGGATCGTTCACCTTATATCCTTTGCGGAAACCATCGGATTCTCTTCTAACATACATGAAGCCTCCATAGGGGTCATCGTCCTGAACAGAAACATTCTCCACATTTAAATCAAGCACACATGAACATAGGAAACTAGTGACTTTGAGACAAGAACATCGAGTACAATAAAGCAATGACCGCGATCATTCTTTTTTGGTTTGTTAATTTTTTGTTATTCAACTCACATCGTCAACCACAGGTCTTTCCACGGTTTCTTCGTTCTTAGCAATTGTGTAGTCTAAATGTTAATAAGTAATTAAGTTTACTTAATAAAAACACTATTTAATCGAATATATATTTTAAGTCGGCAAGATCGTCCTGTCGTTTTTTTTTTCGAAACCAGTTTTCTTCGAATATAGTGTAACCCTAATATACTGGTCATGGTAGTACCCTTGTACGTCAAACCAGGAAACTCACAAGGGAAGGATACTTCATCAGTATCGCCTTTCGTAGCAAGGCGTATACTTACGCAGCTCGTAATGCCGATTTCAAATCTGTTTTCATCTGCTCCCAAATTTGCCTCTATGATTAGTTACACCCGTTTTTCCACTTTAGGAATGCTCACGTAAGGCGCACAAAGCCGCTATGCTTGGGGAGTCGTGGGGCAATGGTAAGTCTCTCGCTCTTCAGGATCAACATTGAGGGTTCAGCTCCTCTCACAACACGCTGTTTTGCATTTTCCTCCCACCTACAGTTTTCCTCTGAAATCCATTCTATGCAGTTTTGTGAGATTTTCCACCTACAAATTGATCTTTTGCAAGTTTGGAACCATTTGAAAGGATTCTCACCACACCGATTTGGAAAAAGTCGTTAAGCTCACAAATTTCCATCAAATCTGAAAGCAAACAAAACTCAACTAGAGTTGTAAATCCACACGGGTCATTAGCATCACTGTCACTGTTTCCAAAACCGGTGTAGTGAGAATCCTTCCAGATGGTTCCAAACTTGCAAAAGATCGATTCGTAGGTGGAAAATCCTACAAAACTGCATAGAATGGATTTCACAGGAAAACAGTAGGTGAGAGGAAGATGCAAAGCAGCGTGTTGTGAGAGGAGCTGAGCCCCCAATATTGATCCTGAAGAGCGAGAAACTTATCGTTGCGCCACGACTCACTTAGCACAGTGACCTTATGTGAGCATTCCTGAAGTGGAAAAACGGGTGTAACTAGTCATAGAGGCAAATTTAGGAGCAGATGGAAATAGATTTGAAATCAGCATCGCGAGCTGCGTAAGGCAGTGTACACCAGGGCTGTGCGTTACTAACGTAACGATTTAACGCTTCAACGTCTAACGGCTATTTTTGGCCTAACGTAACAATTTAACGAAAACCCCCAAAAATCCGTTAGGATCCACTTCGTTAGTAGACCAAATAATATCTCAAATGCGTACTCTTCTCGCTCTGTACAACTTTCTCACAATGCACAGCAGATTATACACATAATCGTGATGATTGTGATAAATGATCCGCAGTAAGGCAACCAAGCTATGGCGGTGATTAGAGCTATATTACAAATATTGAGGTTAAATATGCTAATGAGAACTTTAATGAATCTGCAACTATTTTAGGAAGAGGGTGAATACTAGTGTTGCACTCGAAAACTTCTTTCGGATATTCGAACACTCGAATAATCGAATATTTTAAAACGGCCGAATATTCGAATATTTGAATAATTCGAATATTCCTGTCCCTCGAATATTCGAATCATTCGAATATTCGAATACTTCGAATATTGGAGGAATTGTTCTTGATTTATTTCTGCCGATTATGCAAAGGAAGTTCTCTGAATAGAACAATTACTTGTTAGGTGGCACTTGCTTTTGTGTGATGCCAAATTTTCAACAGTGATTTGGAACTATCTGTTAAAACATATACACAGTGGACGTCAATGATGGAGGCCCATCCGCGGCCTCAAGGAAAACGCAGCGCGACCACATGCGCCGGTATCGGTATCGTCTGCCGCCAGAATCCTATTTCTAGGCGCTTTCTTACCTATTTAGTCGAAAATCCTCAAAATCGGGTAGAAGCGCTGCTAGATATGGAATAACAACAGCAGAAAACATTGGTTACGGCACGTGCGCGCGGTTGCGCGGCCGGTAACCTTGAATTCTACTGCCAAAACGAGAACTACGTCCTCAGAACGCAATGTTCAATATTTGATGGAATTGCAAAGGAACCGTTTGTTGGAAGACGCTGCCAACAAACCCTAGTGTTAGTGTTGGACGACGATTTTACTCACATTACGTAGATGCTTGTTGTATTGTAGAAAAAGAATTATTCCGAAAAGACATTCGAAAATGTTTGGAAATTTGGCGACGATCTAACAGAATAGACAACACTGATAAGGGATAGGAATCAATGTTTCAAACCTGATTTGAAGCGAGCCCAGTTCTCAGCTGGCGAGTTCAGTAAAAGCGCTACTATTGATTGCATGAGCTAACCCAAACCCAAATTACTGAAGCGTCAAGATAGTACTACACTCGTTTCTGCAATAAGTCTGCATGAGTTTGGTGAACAACAGATGTAGAATGGCCGAGTCAGCATGAGTTTCTTAACAGGTACTGAAAACAAATAGGAGCATTTTCAGGAGTTTTTGACTCAACAAACTAGTACGTCAAACGTTGGACGTACTTGCTAATCGCATTGCTGCGGCTTCCATCCAGCATTTCGAAATCGTTTCTCAGAACGGGTACTTTGTATTATATAGATAAATGACGTTATTTTTTTTAAATTCCGAGCACAGAAGTTACAGTGCCATACTGGTGGTAAGATTGCGATCGGGGTTGGAAAAAGTAAGGATTACTCAAAACGGAGGCGTAAAGCCTTGATGACAGACTAGGATCAAAAAGGTTGAAAATCCCTAGCAAGTTTTTTTTTTGCTTTCCTGAAGTGTTTGTTCACCAAAATGATTGCTCAAAACTTGCCACAAAATTGTAGCGATCTGTCTACGCCAGAAGTTATTCTCAAACAATGTGTGGGTGAGCCGCGGTACCAATATTTGGCGCAGCCGACTCCACAGTTAATCAAATAACTGAACACGGTCGGTAAAGGATCGGTGTGCGACTGCGCAAAGTACGCTGTCAGCCCGCTGAAATGATGATGTGGCATGTTGACAATGGCAGTAATGCTAACTGGCGATGTGTGAATGAGATTTTAGCTATGTCAATTTTAGCGACAGCAGGTGCTTGCTGATGGGATTACTCGAGAACGATATTAGAGCGAAGGTGATGTTGCTAATGACTATTCGATTATTCGGATAATCGAATATTCGTATAAACCCACCCCGAATATTCGAATATTCGAATGATCGAATAATTAAGAATGACCGAATATTCGAATAAACGAATGTTTTGAAAGCGTCGAATATTCGAATATCCGAGTAATCCGAATATTCTAATTTTTCGAGCGATATTAACCCCTCGAAATTCCTTCATATAAAAATGTTGGCCTATAAATACCTTTCCGAAACAAAAACTGAGTGCGAGAACCTCTTATCAACAGCAGGCTCCATTATGTTGGATACAAGAACCACTTTGACTGTAGAAAACTTAGTGAAACTGCACTTTTTGCACCATAACATACTTATACTAGGATTCTGAGGTGGGCATGAGCGTCTTGTCCTCTGAATCCCTCACTTTCACTTCTGAAGCCTAGTATCTTAAAAGCAGTACCCACCATAGTTCTCGTAGACGTTGAGTGTCTTGGTCCCTGAACAATAACCCTAACAAACCTACGAAACTTGCACCGTCGTAGACATCAACATTTTCGAGATGTAGAAGCGAAGATAGATATCCGTCTATACCTGGATGAGTTGTGGCATGAAGGCCGATCGGTTATTCTGTTTGCTACCACTGTCTTTCTTTTTAATAAAGCTCGTTTTCGATACCGATTTCCATCCAGCACACCTAACTATACCCTTTCCAACTCGGCCACTCTTTTTTGAAGGACCGGAACGGGTGCTTTCAGACTCGCGTTTTCCGCAGCTTTGGAGAAAATAGATGAGTGTATTAATGTTCATCATACAGGAAACCTAGAATTACAGCTAAATCTTGATGACCAAATTTAACATAGATGCCGCCTTTAAGAATCCTCATCCGTTCCTACTGCCAGAGATTTATTATGAAAATTGTGAAGCAAAATTACCCAACTCCTAACCAAAAAAATTTCTTTCATGTCTTTTTTCAGTGGTCTGACGTCATGTTTGTTTCTTCTGAAGAGAAGTTATCATTTCAAATGTTTTTATCTTGATATACCGTACTTCCAAAGCCAGAAGAATCTACAGCTTATTTGCTTTTATTATCAATAAGGGAACTCGACTGCTTACTACAGCTGATCAAACCTATCAAAATTTTCAGAAATCCATCTTCTAACGAATTAACGAGTTAACGGATTAACGAATTAACGCGCGTAACGGTCATTTTTGGCCTAACGTAACGAATTAACGAAATCTGAAATTTTTCTAACGCACACCTCGCTACGAAAGGCGATACTGACGAAGTATCCTTCCCTTGTTAGAACCAGCACTCCTGGGAGAAAAGCCGGCCCGAGTCGTCGGAATAGGTGGACCGTTATTTCTACTAATCATGGTGTTCACGTTGTTGACTGAATAGATAGCTTGACGAACATATGGCAAGAATTTTAGAAAATTTCATTAATTTTGGGACAGAACTTTTCCACCAACCTAACATATACATGAAGAATGTAGGGAAACAGCGATACCTGTTTCCTCTTCAATAGGAACCGGACTAGAAACCCTTCGCTTCGGATAATCAGTTTCGCATTTAGTGTCGCACTGAATTACGCCACTAGTAGAGGTAGACGGTTTTTCATGCAAATTCGCTCCTTTATCAGGCAAGCGAGCATCCTCATATGCTTCGTTCTGATTTTTTCGCTTCAATGTCTCATTCCGTTCGCTGCGATGCTTCATACGACGACCTTTTGCACGCAACCTTTTCCTTTGATCTTCTACTTCCTCGTCACTGTCACTGGAAGTTAACACAATCCGTTTGTGGTTCCTCTCTTTGATTGTCTTGTTCTTCTTTGCCCTCTGCTTGTTCGAGCTTGGCTCAGAACGATAGCCATCATTCCTGCTCCTTTTACAACGAGCACTTCCAGTTTCATCACTGAGATGACCCGACGTCCTGTTTGGGGACTCGCATTCCTCGACCCTTGGACCATGTTTCCCTTAAAGGAGAGGAATTTTAAAATAAAGCAGTCGGAAGAAGCAAAGAGAAATATATTTCGTGAAGAGACAGAGCCACAATAAAACCAGCATGGGCAACTATTTAGGTTTTCAAAGTGCAGATTTTCAAACTTTCGCCTCACATGTGATGATAGGGGTCCTCCTAGAATCTCCTTTTCAGTTCACCTCAACAACATGATATTTCGAGATAGAACTAGTTTTTTTTTGCATCAAAGCCTTAACAACTGTAAAATCGCCTGAGGTTAATTGCAAGCTTCATTACAAAACGTCACTTGTGCATCTGTTGGGAGGAGACTGGAACGCTCCACCAAGGAACTCTTCTACATCGCTCAAACATGACTTATTCCTAAGACTTTCATATGTAGGAGAATGCTTTCGGAGCATCTGCACCATGGAAACAGGGCAAAATGGCAATGAACCCTCCCCACTTCATCCCCTGATCAGTGGTTACAAATAATGGATGCATGTGATGATTACGCTAATTACTGGAGGCTTCCAATAAAAGGAAAATAGAATCTACTGAGGTTCAGAGTGTCTTTAACGTTTCCCGGAAACCTTACACAATCCGCCAACTTTAGTCCTCAATTTATGCTGAACACAGGAAATTAGTAGGAATGAGGTGGTGTTCGAGAAAATTCAACGCTGCATTGATAAGTATTATTTAAAAAAACGAAGTGTGGAGAGAAATGAAGCTGGATATTGCTCGCTTCCAGGAAATGGGGTGATATCATGAGAGTCATCCTACCAAAAGAGATCGCCTTAACTAACACGAGGATTTAGTTAGGGAAAGATGCAAGCTCTCCCGCCATGGTAATGGTAATGTAATTTTTTTCATTGCGCACTTATGTACGTCCAGAATTTAGTCTAAAAAAATTTCCGCCCTACTATTCCACACCATTTAGCAACAGTTGATGGAGTACGTAAGCAGCACCTACTGCTTGCCAGTGTTCGGATTAGATACATGTCACGGTGGCACATGGAATTTCCAGCATGTGAGAGAAGACTGCGGAATAACCCATTATGAGAGGTTACCACATATCCATTTCGACATTAATCAGACTTCAGCAGGAACTTTACTCAAGCAAAGCGGGACTTTGTAAAGATAAAGAGAGCAAAGGGGACTCCGTAGTTAGAACTTGCCGAATAACCATCCACTCCTTCGCAGCTAAGAGTGAAGAAGAGAAACTGAACCGAAGAATTTTTTTCTATTGGTTCTGTAAAATATGTCTAAAATAAGATCAGACTTGAAGCTTTTTTAAGAAATACACTTGAAAAGTTAGCGGTAACCACAGTATCGTTATTACTGAAGGAATACTGATCAAACTTTGTGATAAGATTAGAGATATCACTCTTCATTCAACTTCTTCTTCCTAGCCAATTAATTTCCCAAGGGTTGGGATCGGCATTCCTCGTGTGGTTGCGCCATTTTCTTTGATCAAAAGCATCACTGGTTGTGAGCTTCAGTAACCGCATATCCTCAATCCTCTAGCAATCGAATTTTCGGTCTTCCCCTCGGTCTACTTCCGTCCACGGTGATGTTCACGGCTGATTTTGCAACTGAACTGTCGTCACTCTTCAATACGTGACTGTACCAACGTAATCGAACCTCACGCATCTTCGCCGCGATAGGCGCCACTCCGAAAATCGAGCGCACATCCTCGTTTCGAACTATGTCGAGTCGTGTGAGTCCCTCGCCCATCGGAGCGTCCTCATTTCCATTGTTTGAAGGGTCTGCTCGCGTTCCAGAGTGGCAGGCCAGCATTCCGCTCCATACAATGCTACAGGTCGTATAACTGTGCGATATATCTTCGATTTCAACTTCAGCTTCAACTTGTCAATGAACGACCGTCCTGGTTTGGTAGGGCCAAGGAGTTCGCGAGCTCCCTCGGTTATTCCCCGCTCCAGTAGCGACCATTTCGTGTTTACATTTACAACAGTGGCAATCCTGATTACAGTCTTGACCAGCTCTCCAACGCGGTCTCATTATGTTCGGCCAATTTCCACCACTTTATTCGTTCCTACGAGACTTGTGGTCGCTTCGTGCGCCGATGTTGGAGGCGCATGTCCATAACAAGGAGATGGTGCTGTGGTGCAATACAATCCGATGGTATTACGTTGGCATCGATGACGTTCTTCAGCTCCTTGCGACGCACAAAGATGTAGTCAATTTGCGTCGTGCAGCCTCCACTGCGATATGTAATGAGATGTTCATTCTTTTTCTTAAAAAACGTGTTCACTACATCCAAATCCGCCGCCGCAGCGTGGTCAAGGAGCATCGTTCCTTCCTCGTTTTGTATGCCATAACCCTGAGCGCCATGCTATCTCTCGTAACGTCCCTAGCGACCAGCCTGCCCATTAAAGTCTCCGTTGATGATTACGTTCCCGTGCTCATCAAAGCCCTGAAGGAGTACTTCGAAATCGCGGTAGAAACATTCCTTTCTGTCATCAGTGCCGAGGTTACCGCAGGAAGAAACGTCCTAAGGATTGTCTCCGCATTGTGGTGCATACGCGGAGACAATCCTCAGGATGTTGCTCCCTGCGATAATTTTGATGGACATCAGGCGCTCGGAAACGCGTTAGACGCTGGTGACGAAGTCTCGGTAGCCTTCACTGACGATGATCCCAACACCATTGCTGCCAGATATTGTGCCGTGGTATATGAGCTTGTATCCATCGTCGATATCACGTGACTTCGCCCCCTTCCACTTGGTTTCTTGAATGCAGGTGATGTCGACTCTCCGCTTCTTCAGCGTCGCGGCAAGTTCACGGCTTCTTCCTGCTAATGTCCCGATGTTGACTGGCGCTAGCCGGATCATTGGGTATATAGTGTTGAAGCGCAGGGGACGACCTAGCCTTATACGAAATTTCTTGAAAAGCACGAACCATGGTTTTATTCTGACGTGACGTGGTATTCATCGGCCGACTTGTCGCAAACTCTGACGCCGGAATCGCAAAAGGAGAGGGATTCCCTCCCAGGGACAAGGGGCTTATTGGTTAGAGGCGGCCCTAAATCGCCTCTCACTCAGAACCCCAAAAACAAGTTTCTGATCGCATCGGAAACTTGCTTTTCCAAAAGCTTGTTGACAAGTTGTTTTCACACTTCCTTGCCGACAAGTTGTTCGCCCGAAAAGCTTGTCGACAACTTGTTTTCAACAATGAAGCAGTGAAAACTAGTTGTCGACAAGCTTTTCGGGCGAACAACTTGTCGGCAAGGAAGTGTGAAAACAACTTGTCAACAAGCTTTTGGAAAAGCAAGTTTCAGATGTGATCAGAAACTTGTTTTTGGGGTTCTGAGCATGTGCTTCCCAGTCATTAGAATGCGGGCGTTTGGTAGGACCCGATGTGGAGGATACAGCCTACAAACAAGCACTTGCACACACCCACACGCGTGAGTGCATGTTCACACTCACATGCCGGCCATATGAATCGAGTCCAACACTGCAGAACTAAGGAGTCCATCTGTCGTGACTGTCCGCCACGACTTCCTGTCAAAGTACGCCTTCGACCAACGTCAATGGTCCCGCAACGAAGTCCGCGGTGCGCGCTCACTCTCAGCCGTATTCACTCGCGGGCCGCTGATAGGCCGCTGATTGGCCACGCCCACTCTCCGTCGTTCCACCGTTCCGTTCCATCCGCTCCGACGTCCTACCCGGAGCTCGCAGTGGCCCATGATTCGATGATGCCGTCGCCGCAAATGAAGGAGGTCCGTGGGTTATTGTTATACAATCTCCAATAAAATTAGATGGCTTGGAAAAAGTTGCGCCATTTCTCTCGCACCCTAATTCTATATCCTAATAGTTCGACCATTTTTATTTGAATTTTGAAATTTATTTGAATTTGAATTTTTTTGAATTTCTGCTCCTACTTCGATAACATCGGAGGAACATTTTAAAACTCAAAAGAAATGGAATGTTATTAGAAAGAAAATGAAGAGAATGGCTTTCTCGATGAAAGGACAATCCTACAAAATTTCTATCTGGGTCTGCGCGAAAGTCCGAAAAGCGACGGATTTCGAAGGTTGGTCGGCCTTCACTACGATCTAGGGGGCGACAGGCTAGCCATGCATTTATATTTCGCAGGCATACGCATCTTTGCTCAAGAGGCAAACTCGCCGTTAAACCTACAATGAAAAAACGGCTGCGGGGAAACTCGTATAACTCCGCCCACTCGTGGCGGGACCTCCCAACAAGTCCATTTGCCATCCCTTCAACTTATGTGCAGCAGCTCTCTTATTTCAACTCACTCTTGCGTCATCGACTTCAATTTTTGATTCTTAAACAATTTGGACGTCTACTCTCGTGTTACACAGTTCATCGGCGGCCATGTTAAAAGGCTTCAGGTTCTCTGGGTAAGTTGCATATCCTCGAAGATGCAACGCTAAGTTTTCTACAGAGATATAATAGTTCTTGAAGTGAGAGGTCACCTCAGGAACTATTACTTCTCTCTAGAAAACTTCCGGAAAGGGGAGAGCCAGATGGGACCTCAGCGGTTCCATTCATCTTACCATCATTTCCTCTTCCGATGATTGAGGCAGCACTACAAATGTTCACTCGACCATAATGGTTTCAACATACATCTTTAGTAATATAAAGATTTCAACATTAATCTTTAATTATATAAAGATGAAGGTAAGTACTGCCAGGATAGACTGACAGGTTTTAAATTCTTTAGCGATACCCTCCTTCACCTTCGAGTATCGCGCTAGTCGAGCGCATTCTTTCATGGAGAGTCCTGTAGATCGGGAGGGAAGGATCTCCGTGACGCTAAGAATCCTCCACGTCGTTCCAAGTTGTAATCTCGAGCAAGCAGATCATGGGTCGACATGTTACAGATGACTGAAGACAACGTTTGACCATGATACGCAGTTATGTCTAACATGTTAATCAATGGTCTTCTTGTTGGAGATAATGACGTGGGGGAGCACAAGCACCGCGGAGATCCTTCTGTCTCAATCTACAGCATTATATACTTTCATGCATCATTTCCAAAGGCGTTTTAAAATGTCGAGAGCTTAGAAATCCCTGAGACTAATAATTTAGAATATACAGGAAGCTCCAAATGTACGCAGACAAGGGTAGAGAGCGCGGCGCGGCTCTTTTGGGCACAGACGCAGGCGCTCAGCATGCAGATAATTAAAAATTGAGCGGTTGTTACAATGGCAGTTTAGACATCGTGGTGGACAGAGAATGGCCTGCAACGTCGACTACCAGCTGCATGCGCGAGGTACAAATAACTGTGAAAGATTTTCATCGCCACTACTCCACCAGAATACTCAAACCAAAGAGAAGATTCTGGAAAACGATATCAGTGTTGTAGCAGTTGTAGATGACCACATTAAATCACGTCAACCCGCGCTCACAGGAATGATACCTGGGCTCTCCATTGTGAACAATCCTTCTGGTTATCGAAATTCAGATGCTTGTTCTGAAGTCTGTGATACAAACACTGCTCCTCGATCCTTACGCAAGCGCATACATACAACTCGCAAGGATAGGCGGCTTCTATCGTTTATATACTGTTATAGGAGTATCAAAAAGTTTCCGGCCTCGACCTGTTCCATCCCTTTTTTCTCAAAACTTTGAGTGTTATCGTGTAGCCTGAAGTCTTGGAAGCCACCATGCCAATTTTCACATTCTCAAGCTGACTCGTTCAAAAATTCTTGAAAGCCACCATGCCAATTTTCACATTCTCAAGCTGACTCGTTCAAAAATAATGGCCCTTTTCCGCCGTCTAACCATGATGGGTTTCACATGCTTTTCGACAGCGCACCCATCCACAGATTAGGGGTTGCAGTTGCTGCCACCCGAGAACGTGGCTTCAAATTATTGCCTCACATATCCTATAGTTTGAATCTTGCACCCAGCAACTTTATTCTATCTGGAAATTTGAAACACCATCTTCGAACGATGAGATTGGAAGTCGAAAACGTCAAAAAGACTGTTGTTGAAAGATGCTCTGAGATATGTGAGAAAAGAAGCTCTTTGTACGGTTTAAAAAATTCAAATCGAGCCATGAAAACTGTGTCAGTGTTCGAGAGACCTGTATTTTACTACAACAAAATTTCGTCGCTGTAAACCTTTTGGAAGTACTCTAGGCCGGAAACTTTTTGATACCCCTATATCTCAGTTTTCAATTATTTTATGAATGAAAGATCAAGCTCTGCTTACTCATGAAGCTTGTTCTCGGTTCTGCTACTTCTACTTTTTACTCTCATTTTACTATTTCCAAAGAACATTTATTTGACACCTCTGTGACACCAGTGTTTCATAAGTATTGCAATAAGACATCCTCTCAAAAGGGAACAAAAAACATAGTTTCGCATGCTGAATCTACGATCTACGCGTGTTTTCTTCCAACTCGAAACGATATTATTTTCGGTAAGAATTCAGTAACTATTCAAGAAAACTGCCGAAAAATGTGGAACATTAAAAGGAAACCACTTCTGAAACACAGGAGCATCTTCACATGCACAAGCAATGGCTAAAAATGAAGCATTATGCTTGACGAAGCAATTATGTGTGGAAGCAAGAGAGCCGCTGCTTCTAAACTAAAGGGGTGGCGGCTGGAAGCGATGGCTGATCCCGCCGAGTGGGCGGAGTCGGACGAGTTTTCTCCGCAGCCGTTTTTTCATTGTAGGTTTAACGGCGAGTCAAGAGGCAAACATTTTTCGGTTTCTGTCCTCTAGGCTTCCGGGCTTGACAACGGATTTCTTCCATCCCCAGTTCCCCAACATCATACCTAGGAAAAGTACTTTGGTAAAAAAAAGGAGTCCTAGTCGAAATGAGTGGTTCACGTAGCCTCGCAGCAAATCGGCTGGGATCCTTCAGGTGAAGGAGATCCGTGGAACACTCTTCCTTCAACTGTCAAAGAAAATTGGAACTAATTGATTTTAGCAAGAGTTTGAGTTTGTGGGGTTCTCATGCGGAAATCCTGCCAAGAGCACTGCTTTCAGCGCTTGTAAAAGGAAAGGTTCTGCCCAGATCTTGCTGAACCAGGCACATGGCTGCAACTGGCAGCGTTTTATTTAAATCCGAAAGAGAATTGTGAATTTAATTGATTTTGATAGGAGTTACAGCAGTAGCGTGATGAAGTTGCTCCTATCACGCTACTGCCAGTGTTATACAAGGTTTTCACGCATTGCCTCCTGACGCGCATTCGGAGGACGCTGGACGAAGCTCAACCGGTAGAGCAGGCAGGATTCCGGCGCAAGTTCAGCACGCTGGATCACATAATCACCTGCTGTCGATTGATCGAGGCCGCCCGAGAATACCAAGAATCGCTAGTGCTGACTTTTGTTGACTACAAAAAGGCCTTTGATTCAGTGGAGCCGGCAAAGGTCTGGAAAGCGCTGGAAGAACAGGGTGTTGAGTCTCGGTACATAAAGGTTTTGTCTGAGTGCTACTCGGGATGCACCACGGTGTTTCGGCCGTTTCTCAACGATATCGAGGTACCTGTGGAGAGAGGAGTCCGTCAAGCCGACGCAGTTTCACCGAATTTATTCTCAGCGTGTTTGGAGTCGGTCATTCGCAACTGCGACTGGAGCAGCTTTGGAGTCCTCATCGACGGGAAGCGGCTGAACCATCTACGTTTCGCAAATGACATAGTGCTGATCACGAGGTCACCGGACGATGCCTCTGAAATGCTCAGACTGCTGGACGAAGAAGGAAGAAGAACAGGTCTCAGCATCAACACGACTAAAACGAAGGTCATGAGGAGCGCATTTTCTAGTGAGCAGCCGGTATTTCTTCAGGGTGTTCCCCTCGAAGACGTCAGCGAATATATCTATCTTGGTCGCCTCCTAAACATGGAGAATGACATCAAGCCCGAGATCGCGAGGAGACGACGAGCAGGCTGGGCCGCTTATAATTCGGTTAAAAGCGTACTCGAGAACACCAAGGACCAGAAGCTACGCTCGGATCTCTTCAACTCGACCGTGCTGCCAGCCCTGTGCTACGCGAGCGAAACGTGGGCGCTGACAAATATCGCTGAGACTCAGCTTCGCTCGCCCCGGTCTCATTTGAACGTCGCATGCTTGGGCTGTCCTTGCGCCAGCAGCGAAAGCGTCGTCTACATAACTCAGATATTAGAGCAATGTCGATGGTCCATGACGCTGTTCTTCACGCCGATGAGTCGAAACATCGGTACGCAGGACATCTGATGAGATGCTCGGATGGTCGATGGAGTTCTGCGGTTCTGCGATGGTACCCTCGCGACAGAAAGCGACCGCGCGGCCGACCTCCTATAAGGTGGTACGATTCGTTGGCTTATCGAAACAACAGCGGTGCTTCCGGTTCAGTTAAAGTCCACTGGTCGATTAAGGCCCAAGACCGATCGGTGTGGAAGAGCAGTTGGGACCCGCGCAAGGCCAACCGCCGTGCTGAGGAACGGGTCGAACGAGTCCTATTCAAACCTTATGAATAGATTTCTGACACTAGTCTTCCGCCAACCGCCAAAGGGAAATAGAGTTAATTGATTTTGAGAGGAGATATTGCTTTCGAATTCTCTGAACCCTAACTTTACTATAAAAGGTTCAGCACCTGTCCAAAGAATTTTCATCAAACAACTTTCCCAAAAATCAATTATGTCAAGCTCCATGTCCTCTTTTCTTGAAACCTGGGCATGATGTAGCTATTTGATTAAGTTCCAGTACTATGCCTCACAGGTTGGTATTCGAGCACCTTTATTGGACCTGACGTTTCAGCAATACGCCGTCTTCAGAGGCCTGGAAGTGGTTCAAGTTTATACGAATTCGTAACCTATCCCATCAAACACTTCCTCTCCCAGTGCATTCAATTCGTATTAGCGAGATCACTGTGAGGTCCTTAGTAGAAGGTGACACTCACCAGGTGCTCCACGGACCGAGCGGAGATGGATTTCCGCTTTAACTTTTACACTAGCAACGGACCGCAATGAGTGAGCTGACGCGGATCACTGGGCCTTACTGGTGGTGCTGTCAACGCATAAATGATCTACAGTGATGTTATAGCTCACATAATGATAGGAAAGGCATTAGGTCACTGGTAACCGCTAAATGCTCATTTCTGCCATTCATTTTTGGGTTCCGTTCGTAGATCCAAAGCGCTTCGAGTGCTTTTCTCGCAGATGTTTGAGATTCGTTTGCGAGAATGGTACATTTTATGTCGAAGTCGGCTCCACCATGATCTTCTTTCCGATGTTTCCCTAGAGGTGTTATCAGACTTTCCCGTTTTTTACTGGCAAGATGTTCATTCACGCGTACGCATAGCGGTCTACCAGTCTCTCCAATATATTTTGCATGGCACGTCAAACATTCAATCTCGTATATAACCCCCATTTTTTCGCAGTCTCCAGCTTTCCCGTTAGGACAAACGACACAGTTGTTTGATATACAGGCCCTGTCGTAGAGTCTGTTTCGAACCAACTGACGCTTGATGTTATCGTTAGGGATGTTCACTAAAACAACATCATCGTCGAGTTGCGCACGAATCAGGCATTGCCTGATTTCGATGCTTATCCTATCGGAGATGAAGGGGAGGCATAAAGGGACTTTATTGGTACGCGACTCCTTTGGATTTGGAATGCGTGGTTGTCTTGTTCTTTTTGTTCTTGCCTGGTAACCATTGTTATGCAATACTAGCGCCCCTTCGGGAAGCTAGAAAGTGGGGTGGGGCAGCCACTTGGGGGAGGTGCAAAAGCTTCCCACTTGCCAAATCTCTAGGAAATTAACAAAGAAGCAACACTAATCATTACAGGGGCTCAAATACGAAATTCTTGTTATGAGTTGAGTATGAGTACGAGAAGTTCTTTCTCCATCGCAGGGCGTAATCGTATGTTTTCCACACTTACCAACGCAGACACGTTTTCCATCGGCGGACCTGTATCCTGCCGTTCTCCACATTATTGGGCCAAAGCGCACCCTTCGCCCATCAATGAACCCGTATTCTGGCGTCATCTTCGCGGTTACGCCACAGCGAACCCATTCACCGTAGGCTGAACCGTATCCTAGTATTCTCACTGTTGGACCAGAGCGTATATCCTGGCGTTCTCCACACCACTGGGCCACGGCGGATCTTTTCTCCATTAGTGAATCAGCATTCTGGTGTTTTCCTCACTACTGGGACACACCGGGCCCTTCCTCCATCGGTAGACCCAGGTCCCGGCGGTCCTCACGCCACTGGACCACGTAGGACCCTTTCTCCTTTAGTGGATCACTATCTTGGCACTCTCCATGTTATTGAGCCACAGCGCACCCATCCTATATCGGCGGACCCATATCCTGGCGTTCTCTACGCCTCTGGGCCAAGGCGGGCCTCTCTTCCATCGGTGGAACCGCATTCTGGCGCCTTCCTCACTGGTGCGCCAACGCGGACCCTGGTCTGCCAGAGCAGACCCTTCCTACATCGGTGGACCCGCTTCCTGGCGTTCGCCACTTCACTGGGGTACGACGGATGCGCTCTCCTTCAGCTGAACCGTATCCTGCTATTCTCCACTTCACTGAGTCATAGCGGAACCATCTTATATGTATTGGAGGACAGTATCATGGTGTTCCCTACACCATTAGGCCACGGAGGACCTTATTCCATCTGAGGGCCCGCATTCCGCTGTCTTCTTCACAGATATGCTAAGCCGACCCTTTCCCCATGGGCAGGCTAGCACCCCGTCATTCTCCAACGACTGGACCAAAGCGAGCCCATATTCTGGCGTTCTCCATACCATTGGGCCACTTCGGGTCCTTCCTCCCTTGGTGTTTTCCTTACTGCTGCTCCACACCGGACTCTTACTCCATCGGTGAACCCATATCCTGGCGTCCTCCACGTTAGTGAGCCAGAGCGAACCGATGCTATAATGGCGGACCTGCATGCTGGTGTGCTCCACACTATTGGTCCACAATGGGCTCTTACACGGTCGATCAGATGTTATTCTGGTGTTTTTCCTTTCCAATTAGACCAAACCGGACCCGTTCTCCATCGGCGGAGCCGTATCCAAGTGTTTTCACCACTTTTGAGCCACGGCACACCTGTTTCTCATCGGAGCACCTACGCCCTTTGTAAATCTCGAGAGTAATGGTGAGGGCTTGGGAGTTATTCAGAAATTTTGGCAATTTGTTGATTATAATCAACTATTGGTTGATTGCTGACACAATATCATGCTTGCTATTATGAAGCGTTTACTCTATGTGTTGGTGCACAAGCTCTCTCGAAAATAACGGATATCGTGACTGCACAATCCCATCGAGACCTCAGCTGGGGATGGGTCAGAGGCATCCCCCAAATGGGCTGACCGCGTATGTACAGCCACCACCCTGGTTCCGAGACGCTGTAGAGTTTTCAAAGAACCCGCCCTTCACTTCAGTAGAGGTGACTAAAGAGCCGCAGCAGTGGTAGAGGGGTTTTCCAGCTTCGTATTCTGCACGGCCCGAGAGTTGTTAACACTCCCTCACCCCTATGCTGCCCAGCGAAGGCGTTGAAATCACCATCCTGTGTAGGAAAGAGAGCCACAATTGACGTAATTATTGAGTCCCGAAACGAACGTGTCGGAGTCCCTAAAAATCGGCCACTCGGCCTCACAATCTGCGCCTCATGATTACCGGTGTCTATGAGTGCCGCCGCGTTCATGGAACAATATGTCAAGCCGCTCTAGCCCCCCTACGGCGCTTTGTTTAATAGATCGCTGAGGGAGATCTGGATAAATTCAGCAAACCTCGATATCTCAGAAAAACACCTCGGGCAGTAGCTAGACCAGAGTAGAATTTCCTAAATGCCTCGTCTATTACCATCCTGTTACCAATTCATACAGGTTCACATACTACTAAGAGAAATTTCACTGAGTGTGGCGTTGGACCTCTCTCTGCAATAATGTGTTGGCCAGACCTTTACCTGGAGTGTCCTTTTGAGCTTGCGGTGAATTCAGTTCTCATCTAGAAAATTCAAGCGTGTACTGAAAATCCAAGGGAAAATCTCAAGTTTGAGCTGCGTTACGCACCGTGTAATGCGCACCTCCAAAACGGTTATTGTTTATGGGACAACATAATAATTAAAGTTTGAATAAGAAATCCTCCTTATGAGTTGTGTGTGTTTTGCAAGTCTGGCCGCCTTACCAACTCCGGACTTCTTGTACTCGCGATGCTAGCCTTTCTCGAGGATTCTTCCTCATCCATCAACAAGTAAAGCTACTTTCTGATGCAATGATACATGCCACGTTTGTTGTCACCGCATATTTTAAATGTCCATGGACCTGTCATGCTAGTCACCCTCTACTCTGTGAACAAATTATAGTGAGGAAGAGAATGGCATGCAAAATTACACTCACGCAAAAAAGTATTAGGTTAGGCAACAAAATCGTGCGGTTTTTCGTAGCATTCAATGTATTTTCACGGACTGGACCAGTTGCATTTGGGTTTTTCTAGAAGCTAAGATCCGCAGTACTGCGTCATCACAGTCGGAGATGTACGCTCTTGGAGGGTCTCCTCACCATAGTGTCTCCACCACTCCATCCGTGAGCCCATATTCTGGAGTTCCCTTAACTTTTAGGCCACAGCAGACCATCGTCCATCGGTGGACCCGTATCGTGGCTTTCCACCTGGGCAAAGCGGACCCCTACTCCATCGGCACAACCGTGTCCAAGCGTTCTCCACACGTTCACGAACACGGCAAACCCATGTGCGATCCCTTCTCCATCCGCAAGCCCATATCCTGGAGTTAACTTTTTGGCCATAGTGAACTCCTCCTCCATCGAAATAACCGTATCCTGGCGTTCCCCACTCATCCAGGCCGCAGCAGACCCGTCGCACATCGGTGGATCCGTATCCTTGCATTCCTCACACCTGGGCCACAGTGGATCACTTCTCCATCCGCGAGTCCATATACTGAAGTTCCCTTAACTTCCCACACTTTCAGGCCACAGAATACCTATGTGCCATCAGGAGATCCGCATCCTCGCATGCCCCACACTTGAAAGCCACAGTGGGCCTCTCGTCCATCGGTGGACCCATATCCTGGAGTTCCTTTAACTTTTAGGCCACAGCGGAGCTCTCATCCGTCCGCGAATCCGTTTCCTGTCATCTCCCGCACTTTTAAACCACAGTAAACCCCTCTGCATTCGCATAACCGTACCCTGGCACTATTGGCCCTTCGTACATCTGTCGCCTATCGTAACATCCATCTTTTGTAATAAATCTCAAGAGCAATGGAAGGAGGTGGTTATTCAGAAATCTTGAATAATTACATACTTGTCACTGGAAATGTCACAACGACCTATGATGGCGCATTTTTTCTATGCATGTAAGTATACAAACTGGAACTGATTCTGTGGCTGCAGAATCGCTCAGGGACTTTCGGACGGATGCTAGGACGAGAACGTGCCAGTTGTGAGAGGGTGATACGGATACCACCGCAGCACTACGCCTAAGAAGCTCTCATGCCGTTCAGTGATCTCATCGCCGTCAGCGGAGGAGCAGCATGGCTAATAGGCATTGCCTATACGGCTCAATTCTTTGTGTCACCTTACAGTATGCCTGTAAAGTGGTTATCCTGCTCCGTATATTCTTGCAAACACTATCTCATCCGGAGGCTGTGACCTAGACGCGGGTCGCGCAGCGAATTGATCATGAGAGACTTCTTGACTCCATTGGAAGCGTGTGAGGCTGTTATGAAATCGCAGGTCCCGCAAATCTAACGCGGGGCGCTGTCTGCGCACTCTCGTTTCGCCGTTATCCATTAATCGGTTCTCGTCGCAAACCTGCGCATCCACTCTTCATCACTGTCCATGCGCTTTTTCATATGATGAAAGGTTAAAGAAACAGACGGACCCTCACCGTCTGCAAAATGAGAATCAATACGCTATCATTCTTTATATAGCAGATATTGGAGACTTGAGCTAAAGAATGCTGACGCTCTTCTTCACCGCTGCAGACGCGAAGTGCCGTCCTGATCATGTTACGGACCACAGCACGTTTTACGGCAGTTGGGTGTGCTGACGTTGCGTGAATGATGATGTTTTTTGAGCTTTCCTTACGATACCATTTTACATGGAACGTACCATTCGACAGCTTCAGCTGTGTGTTTAGATATGGGAGCCAACCGTCACGTGGGGTTTCTCTAGTTAGAGTAATGTACTGCGACTGCCGATTGAGAACTTCGAAGCATTCATCCATTTCGGATTGCGTGGAAGTCACAATGCAACAGTCATCGATGTATCGGCAGTACATAGGGGAAATCGTGAAAGGACAGGCTGCTCAATTTTGCTCATGAAGCAAATAGCTAGGACTGGTGCAAGCCTTTGTCCCATTGCAAGACCTCGTTGTTGGCTGAAATATGTTCCCGACCATTTGAAAACATTACAGCTAAGACATTCCTTGATTAGAATCATGACGTGTTGTCGACTCATTCCGTACATCTCTATGGTTCGACAATGCAAATCAAGCATTTCAGATAACGCTTGAAGAGCAGCACTGTTTGTGACGTTGGTATATAGAGATGTGACATCAAATGATTCTATTACGCGCCGTTGATTGAAATTGGTACTACGGAGATGATCAAGGAATTGAGCTGTGTTTGTCAAATGGGAAGGTATTTTGGTCATCTCCGATAGGATAAGCATCGAAATCAGGCAATGCCTGATTCGTGCGCAACTCGACGATGATGTTGTTTTAGTGAACATCCCTAACGATAACATCAAGCGTCAGTTGGTTCGAAACAGACTCTACGACAGGGCCTGTATATCAAACAACTGTGTCGTTTGTCCTAACGGGAAAGCTGGAGACTGCGCAAAAATGGGGGTTATATACGAGATTGAATGTTTGACGTGCCATGCAAAATATATTGGAGAGACTGGTAGGCCGCTATGCGTACGCGTGAATGAACATCTTGCCAGTAAAAAACGGGAAAGTCTGATAACACCTCTAGGGAAACATCGGAAAGAAGATCATGGTGGAGCCGACTTCAACATAAAGTGTACCATTCTCGCAAACGAACCTCAAACATCTGCGAGAAAAGCACTCGAAGCGCTTTGGATCTATGAACGGAACCCAAAAATGAATGGCAGAAATGAGCATTTAGCGGTTACCAGTGACCTAATGCCTTTCCTATCATTATGTGAGCTATAACATCACTGTAGATCATTTATGCCTTGACAGCACCACCAGTAAGGCCCAGTGATCCGCGTCAGCTCACTCATTGCGGTCCGTTGCTAGTGTAAACGTTAAAGCGGAAATCCATCTCCGCTCGATCCGTGGAGCACCTGGTGAGTGTCACCTTCTACTAAGGACCTCACAGTGATCTCGCTACTACGAATTGAATGCACTGGGAGAGGAAGTGTTTGATGGGATAGGTTACGAATTCGTATAAACTTGAACCACTTCCAGGCCTCTGAAGACGGCGTATTGCTGAAACGTCAGGCCCAATAAAGGTGCTCGAATACCAACCTGTGAGGCATAGTACTGGAACTTAATCAATTATGTCAATTTCTGCTAGAGCGGTTAGCTTCAGGAGAGGTCGCTCGTTTCAACGAATATGAAAACTGCCACCTCTCTTGGTTACAGCGAAAAAAAAAGTTAAAAAACAATCTCCAGCACCACTTGGACACAACTTCCACAAATAACTTTTTTCAAAAGCAAATATTTCCAATTTCGCCTATACTATCGTCTTCAGAAAGTATTGCTCTATCGAAGTTATGGCAAAAACCTGCGCAATCTCCATCTTTTTTCAAATTTTAACCGGAAATTTAAAAAATTACAACATGGTGCTGCCATGTTCCACAGCCACTGCGCTTGTGAACACTTGTTAACTCGTGTGGACAAGCCGATGAGCATTATAAACATGAAACTACTGCTCTTCGCACAAACTTGTTTTAACCTGTTTGTTTACAATGGGGGCTTCGTAGAGGCTTTAGCCGTCTGGACAACAAGCCGCTGTCCAACGCGCGCTGCCGCGCGCGGACGCCAAGCACTAGGCGACAAAGAGGGCGTGTCCCGTACGAGATGACTCGACGGCAGCAGCATAGATGTCCCCAGGTGTTGCCGCCATCAACCACGTTATATTGAGAATGGTCTGCGTATTCTCATTATTCTACGGCAACCACGCCAGAGCAATGTTATAAAAAGTTCTACGGCAACCATGCCAGAACAATGTTATAAAAAGTAATGGAAACAACCTTCATTCATGTGAGAGGCAGGGAAAAATGAGTCAGTATTGAATTTATCAGTCATGCAAATGGGTCTGTGCATACCTCATTGCTTTATCTCTACGCACGAACTCCAGGATTGAATCCAGGCGTTAATTTTATAATAGGTTGCAAAAATGGAAATGACCGTTTGGACGAAGAATTACATTCCCATAAAGGTAAAAGTTCAGCAGCTCGCTCAAGGGCAGCCTTCGGTGTTCATGACATAAAAGTCTCGGGTACTTGGGTGGTAAGCCGGTATGGCGAGAAGCCCTAGTATGGTCTAAGCACACATGGTGTAACATGCAGCGGGGAAAGTGGGGACTCCTGCCTTACCTTGGCGGGTGCAGGATTCCCCTGGCAGGACTCCGTCTCACCTTAGCAGGTACAGGGCAACCACCGAACCGCGACATGGTGCATCGTGCCGAGCGCATGGTAGGGTGACGGGAAACCGGCCGTACGTATGGGCTTTGGGTAGACGAGCCCCCCTGCCAGGGTGGTTTTAAGACATGGGTGTGTGAGACGGCTATTCCATCCGCCATGCGTGTGTAACGAGCCCGTTATTCCTCCATGCCCTGTACTAGGTGTACTAAGCCCAGGTAAGTAGCATAGGTAGGGGTATTTATACTCTAAGTACCATTTGTTTGCGGGGCGGTAGGCACATCCTTACGCCATACGATGAGTAGGCAGAGGCCTATGCGCTGAGCTATTAGTCAGGCGAGACTGTGGCAACTTGCCAAATTCTTAGCTCCAGTACCCGAGATGCGTATTGGGTCTCTGCTCAAAGTCGGCGTGGCTCTGTGTCTGCATACGGTACTATACAGGGTTTCGGTATATGCGCCATATGTTTGTTGGTTTCATAAACAACCACCTAGTAAAACTACTTCTCCTACGCTCCTCCCCATTCTCTTCTCTCAACATGCCATGTAACACCTTTTTCCTCTTTGTCCTTCATATGCTGGCTATGGAGTAAACCCCCTAGGTATACGGTGCAGCTGTGACGGCTATTTCATTAGTCCAGCATATGTCCCTCCAAGTCGGTTTTCGGTTGGGCTTATATTTGGTTTAGGGCACGTACACGGTTCCCCATGTCCTTCATATGCTAGCTATGCAGCGAACCCCCCTGTACGCGTCGGTATACGGTGCAGTTGTGGCGGCTAGCTCATAAGTTCAGCATATGTCCCTTTAGTTGGGTTTCACATGTTCGTACTATAGCAGTATTAAGTTGGGCCTGCCATCACAATCGTGTAGCTTAGTTCCAGCTTGTACTTGTAGTTTTAAATGTTTGGGTTAGGGTTAGGTTTAGTTTTAGACTAGGTTTCTTCTAGTTAGTTTGAAGTGGTAACAATCATGCTTTCCTATTTTCTCATTCATTTCTTACAACAAGTAGTTTTTCACGGTCACGCTCCTCTTTACTCCTCCTTTGTTAAGTGTCATGTTCCGCCAATTTGTCATCATCCCCATCACTTCTGGGCGCGTCGTTCCTCCGCTCGTTCGTGGGTGCTCCATTTGGGGAACCCCACCTGCGCGCAACCTTTCTTTGTATAGGTATGTCGCAGCTCGGATACCACAAAGCGCAGTTGACAAAGGCTGAGAATGCCTTGCGCAAGAAGATCGCGGACGTCGACCCAACGATCATGGAAAGGGTAATCCTAACTAGAAATCCAGGTATGGATATGGAGGCTATCCTTGATCGTAAACAGTGTCTCATCATTTCTGCTTCTACTATCGATCATGCTGTGTCCTTTTTGAAGAGCCGATGAGTTGCGGCTCAGGAGTTTGCTCGGGAGAATCCCGACGAACACGTAGAGTTCCCCTTCCTTGATGCTATCCAGGCTCACAGGGACGCTGGTGAACTGGATGAGGCTATGGAGGAGGCGGATACTCTTCTTATTCGTTTGGATGCTTTCACCAAGCTCCTGCCAACTCCTGAGGCAATGGCAAAATCTCCTGTTTGTTTATCAGCTGCTTCGTTTAATGTAGGGCATAATACTCCTCCCCCTGGGCAGGGCAAAATTCTTTGGGTAACAATACTAATAGTCTCCATCGATCGGCTCAGAATTCTTCTGAGCCCCTCGATCATCCTCCCCCTGTGCATGCATCTGACCTTCCGCAGGAAGGATGTCATGTGCAGCCTGGTAATGGGTCTCCACATGGGTTCGGTCTACTCTCGGGTCCCTCTCATAACTCTTCTTTGGCATACCCCCCTGGGTTAACATCATTTCCCCCTCCAGGGGTTTCAAATGGGCATTCCTTGGATCAAAATTTTAATTCCCTCAATGCTCCTGCTTATGAGCAGCCTCTTAAACTACCAGCTTTCGAGCTTCCGGAGTTTAACGGTGAGATCGACGCATTTCCTCAATTTTGGGATCTATTCGCTACTGCTGTGCACAATAACACCAGTGTACCAGTAGCCCTCAAGTTCATGTATCTCACAACTCACCTCAAAGATAATGCTGCCAATCTCATCGCTAACTTCCAGCCCACGGCACAAAATTATGAGGATGCAGTACGGATCCTCTTGAATACGTACAATCGTCCAGAGATTCTCAGAAGTCGACTCTGGGACAAGCTCATAAACCAACGAGCTTCCACAGATGCTCCAATCTCGGACAGGACTACCCTTTGTGCGGTTCAAGCAATGTGGTCCCAGATAAAACATGTAAATGAGGATGCCTCGGCGATTGGAACGTTAAAATTGATATGTTCAAAATTCCCCAAGCGCACGCGCGAAAAAGTTGGCGAGATTCCATGTGGACGGTAGACGAATTGCTGAAGGCTCTCGATAAAGTTATCGATCAGCTGGAGGTAATTGAGGATGCTGATCCCACACCGGACTCCTCTTGTAACATCACCTCTTCTGTTCGTCAGGGTCCACGGTCTTCCTGTAAGTGTGCTTGTTGCAATTATGGGTCCTCACCTAATGGCCATGTTAAGCGCGCGCAATATTCAACATCTCCTATTAGGCATCACCAGGGTTCTTCTCGCTCACATCATAGGTATTATCGCGACCCACAGTCCCCCAGTCCCGGCCCCCCTCGTCCCCATGACGACCTGCAAGGCAATATCGTCGCAGTTCTCGAGAGCCTCGCTGCAACTTCTGTATGCGTCGAGGGCATAAACCCGACGCGTGTCCAGAATTGCAGACCCCTCGAGAACGTAGGTCGTTCGTCGCTCAAAATCGACTTTGCTGGAAATGTTTAGAGGACGATCACTGGAGTGGCGAGTGCACCGCCCCTCCGTGTTATTTCTGCGACAGGCAACATCATAGCTCTCTCTGCAACAACAGACCGAGTACGTCCAGGAATCGAGGTCCTCCCTATTCCTGTCGCAGTCCCTCAAGACGCGCAGATCTAGTGGCGCGATCTCGCGAAATGCCATCTCGCGAATCTCGCTCTTCCTTCCTCTCAGGTGGAAGTCTGTCGCCGGCTTCAACATCTCGGCGTCGAGTGGGATCACCTCATAAGAGGCGAGTTGGTTTTGTTGACCAACCTCAAGTCCAACCGGTTCCAACTAGTCTTCCGTCTGCGCCCTGCGTGCCCATGAACTCACTTCATCAGACCGGGAGTAAGATGGTCAGAATGACGAGAGGTACATTAGCTAATTTAACATCCTAACACGGGTGATCCACCGGCCGGCTCGTGTTCAGCAATGTATTTATCGTCTTTTTGTCTGTTACTCCTTGTTCGATAGTAGTTCATGCCCCCGGTTGCGCATTTCCTTGATGCAGTCATCAGAGGGATCGATGTAGCCTCAATGACTGTCTACATTAAGGATCACTTTTTTTGTTTATGTTTCTAACGCTATTTCTGCACCCTTGGCGCAATCGTTCCCCACTCTTCATTAGGGTCAACCAAAGTCGTTCTTTCTAGGAATGGACTACTTTGAGCACTATCTGATTAGGCTTCCCCAACAAGGTTTCAAGTGTAATATCTGGGCATCTCTCTCCATTTGTATGTCCATTCTCTCTTCACACTTCAAGGTAGTGTTTAACATTTCGACTACTCCTCTCCTCCTAGCTCTTTTGCCATCTATCCTATGCAGCGGCATTCCGGACTCTGCCGTTGGCGATTCGTGTTTTGTCCATGCTAGATATACAACTCCTTGTTGTCAATGACCTCTCCAGTCTGAGATATGACCCTATACTCCTGCAAACTACTGTGGACAATGATTCCAGGCAGAACCTTATCACTCCAATTTTTGCTGTGTAAGGCAGGTTCTATGAACGCTCAATCAACTCTGTGGAAGCACTGCTTTAAAAAACAGTGCACAAACAGGGTTCGGTTTTTGGATTTTTGGTACGGTTCTGTTTGAAATCTGGGTTACTTTTAACATCAGGCCTCTTGTCCCAGTAACATAAGGTCAGCTGGACTAGAACCTGGTCCTACGTCCGACTGACCTCATTGATCCTCAATTCCGTTTTGGGCGGCTCAGTAACATCACACCAACGGTAAATGGGGCGTTATCAAATAAGTCCTGCTAGGTAACAACATCGTACTGTAAAGTCAACCACGGTTTGGAAACGTAGTAATAATTCAGCAGGAGAACCTATGAAGATCCATGTAGCCGGTGGGTCTCACGTTTCAGGTCAAAATCTCTGGTCATGGAGTATTAAGATCAGCTCAGCTTCGCGACAAGACGAACAACACTGCAGGATGCCCAAGTAGCTAGTTGTGCCCTTTGGAAACATTGTTACGGACATAAAAACTCTGGGTACCAACGTCATCTAAGTCCACATTTGTCCAGCCGCGAAGGGCAGTCAAAAGCTATACCATAGCATCCGCTCTGAGTTGTAGTAGTAGTTTGCGCCTATCTTCTGTCACGATAGCTTTCCTCCATCTGCTCTTTTTTCACTAAAACAGTTGTGTTTTGTATGATATATACCAGTTGCTTCTTCGACAGTTCAAGGTTATATACAGTGGATCCCCCCGCGAACGCGTCGCAGTCGCATACCATGATGCTAAATAGAAGTCATCAGTTGGTTAGCGTCATTGTTTCATGTCAATTCACAGGTTTTTAGTCCGTTTTCGTAGTTTCTATCACATATTTTTTGTCTTCTTTTGATGTTTCAAAAATAAACTCAACCTCTTTTTCCTGCTGAACGTCTATTCTATTGGTACTGCTATCCCTGTCTGTTTAGTGTTCCTGCAACGATGTAGGGCCGTCTCGATCCTCCTCCAGAACCGATGGCAACTGATCCAGTATGCTAGCAACGTTAACATCCAACCGAGCAAGAAGTCGGAAAAACGGAGTCCAGGCGAGAAGAAGACCACTTCGCTACTTGCTCTATTTTTGCTACTACTTGATTTGCCTTGTCATCCAGCAGCCTACGATGAAGCACCCCTTTTGCATTTTCCACCAAAATCTCTCATCCTCCGCTTCATCATTGGCTGCCAGTACATCTCTGACTTCTTCGGTACCTCGATGCCTCTACTCTCCATCGACATTCTCGTAATCGCAGAAACAATCTGCGTTGGCAAAATCTGAGATTCCGAGGCAGAGCATGAGAACTTCTATGGTTAACCTAGTTTCAGCGTCGGCGTGTTCATCTATGGAGAAGACATCCACCTTTAATATTACTGCAGCTTGTCTTTCGGTGCTGGAAGTTGTCGCGCTCGCAGCATCGTCGCAACCGCGCGCTATAACATCTCTTGCGTTGCGCCTGCGTTTTGCTGTATTATCATCTTGCGCCGCCAACCACACGCTGTCTTAGTACCGCTAGGTAAGCTGCGTAACTTAGGCAACCTCTTTTCGCACCCAACGCTGTTGTTCGCCTTTGCTGCTGTTGCGCATTTTAGAAGCGCTGTTTACAACATCTGCTCTGGTCTTTCGCAGCTCAGCACAAACAATATACGCGCGCTCTTAGCACTGCATTGCTCCATCCTTCAAACCATCGTATCTGCCTTGCATACCAAAATCATTTCGCTCTTGCTCATGTGGCACACTGTCTTGCTCCTCCGTTGCGGCGGGAGGCTGGACTGTCGTCCACTCCAAAATTCGTCTTCTTAGCTCATGTGCTGGGCAGGATTAGCGTTGGTCCAGAAAAATCAGTGCTTTTAGTCACGCTTGTAGGTTAACATCGCAAGAAAAGCCGCGTATTCTCGTTCGGTGGAAAGCCGACGAGTAATACTGCCTCTCAGGGTAACGTTGGCACTAGGATGTGAAGGACCTCTCTGTTGATTAGTCTCAAGATAGTGGACTGAAAGTGTGTTCCAATTATAACCATTTAGACCTTGGTTATGCTTCTTTTTTCTAGACCTGGTAGAATGGTTGAGTGGTAGCTGGATTAGAAGTTTTGTGGATGTAGATGGTTTGTCGGAGTTTGGTAGAATGTAAGCGGGACGCTTACTTTCCGCGGGCGTGGAGTCCTGCGAAGGGCCAGGAGAAAGAGATGACTTGTGCATCTCCAGTATCCTGGTCGTGCCTTCCTTACCCATCATGTACATATTGTATATAGCTTGTATATAGTTACGTATCTATCCTTAGTCATATTTAATCACTTCTATATATACGCTGCACTTACTTTTATTTCTTGCCTCTGAAGTTGACTTCCCTACCCTTGTTAAGTTATTTGTTGTTGTTATTCTTTTATTGTTATTTGTTGTTTTGTCTTGTTATATTGCTATGTTGTTACATCGTTGTATTGTTCCTTGTTACTTGTTCACTAGTTGAGTTAGATATGTTTGTAGTTTGTGTGAGCGCTTCGTGCGTTTTTAGTTAGTGTCTAGTCATTTCTTTTTGATCCCATCTTATATCTGAGTCGCTGTAGTAGTTTCTTGCCTATGCGGCCCCTCTTATCTCACTTCTCCTTTATGGGATGTTAATGGATAGTAGTTCTTAACTATGTAGGCAAAAAGGGTCACAAACCTAGCTCCGCAGTGCTATCACGTAATCATCAACTCGAACGCCCAAGCCATCCTTTTTCGAGGCGGGAGTGTCGCGACCCGCGATAGCGGACTCGCTCCTCGGATTGGGTTTGGCCGGGAGCACTGTTCTGTAGCGCCCCGCGGTCAACGATTGCTGTCGCGGCGCTCACGTGCGCCGCTATGGCAGCCCTGGTTGCCTTCCCTTCGCAGGCTCCTCCCACTCCCCGAAAATGCTATAAATAGGTGCCGCGCGGGCACTTGCGCCCTTACGAGGCAGTGACCGACGGACGCGGTATGAGAGTTCGAATGGATCGATCGATTGATGATGGAGTGAGAGTGGCAGACCCTGATGTCTTGCACAGTATCGATCGTCACTTGATGGTATGATGAGTTGGTTGTTTGGATTGATATCGATTGGAATCAGGTATGACTCAACTTAGTAGCACGGTGGCAGGACTGAAGGGTGCTGCGCCGTAGCCTCACGCCTTGGCAGCGGTGACAGGGATCTAGAGGGCGTGGCCCACTAGATTCTTTTCCTTTTATAATTTTAGATATCCATTAGTATCCCCCTCTTAGACCCCGTAGGCTTCTCTTTCTATAGTAGTAGTATAACTAGTATTAGCACTAGTAGTAGTATTTAGTTTATAGTATTAGTATTGTAGTAGTTGTAGTGTAATAAACTATACTTAATCTAGTGGTGCTGTCAATCTACGGGCTGTAGTACTCTTGGTGCAAGTCAGTAGTAGTTCCGCCCCTTGACCCTGCCTAAAGCGTGTTGTCTAACCGACCGCAAATCTTGCTAGGCAGCCTTCGGGGTGTTCATGACATAAAAGTCTAGGGTACTTGGGTGTAAGCCGGTATGGCGAGGAGCCCTAATATGGTCTAAGCACACATGGTGTAACATGCAGAGGGGAAAGTGGGGACTCCTGCCTTACCTTGGCGGGTGCAGGATTCCCCTGGCAGGACTCTGTCTCACCTTAGCAGGTACAGGGCAACCACCGAACCGCGACACTGGCATCATGCCAGGTCCAGCGTCGATGCATACCAATCTGGCCCTGGGAATGTGATACGTCTCCAGGTGTTGCCACAATCGACCGGATCATACACCAAAGTCAGCGTATTCGTATTAGTTCTATGGGTACCTTGGCAAAATAGTGTTACCAAAAAGTAGTAGAAATAACTCAATTATGTGAGGAGCAGGGAAAAATAAGTCAACATTAAATTTAGCGATCATGCAAATGGCTGTGTGGATATTTCATCACTTATCTCTACAAAAAAATTCCAGGATTAAGTCCAAACTTTGATTTTATGAAAGGTTTACAAAATATAAATGATCGTTTCGATGAAGCAAACCTCTACAAAAATAAAATAAAATCAGCAGCTAGGTACTCTTTTCCTCATTCGATGGTCCTTCTCCATCCCTCATTCGAGGAGCAGATGCTCTTTTCGGTATGCAGTGTGTCGGAATAGCGGCCCACACAAATTTTGGCTTTCTTAATGTTTTGAAGCTTTTTCTCTTCCAAAAAATGTGTCATCGATAGGAACGAAGAGCATTCTAATTGTGTCAAGTCTAGGCTATATAGTGATCATATGCAGGACCCCTCATCCAAACCAGGAAATGAAAGCGACCGATGGATTGATTGACAACCTCAATTTGGGTTCAGTTATCCATGTTTCAGGAAATTTTCAAAAAGTCACTTCACGTACGGAATTAGCGGAGTATCAAAGCATACTACACTCTCTGTATGCATTATGCATCATCCCGAAAGTCCGGGATGTGAAAATTTGATTAAAAATGCTAACATTTGAGGTTTCTACCGATGTTTCTAATACAGAAAGGGTAGCAATACGCGTTTTGCTTCTGGAAGAGCACTGTCCTGCACTGTTCTGTTATACTAAAGTCAGGTACGAAATGAAGAAATGGAGACTTTTCAACCTTTCTAACAATAACTTCTACTTTTGTTTTCATTTATATCCAACCTTTCTTCATCGTTCCTTGTTTATTGCCCTTCTCTAAAACCACTGCCGTGTCCAACCACTGCCGCGTCCACTTGAAGCAGCCGGTAGGTCCTAGAACTTAATGTTCTTCCTCTCTTGATTCTGTCTAATGCTAAGCGCTTGAGCATTTTCCCGCAGAAGCGTTCGGAGACTACCTTTCCATTGTATCAGACTTCAAGGCAGAACATGCCCTTTCAGAAGCAAAACGCGTGTTGTTACCCATCCTGCATTAGGCTAACATCGGTAGAAATGCTGCTCACATAATGAAACTATGCCCTCACGGGTTCGAAAAGAGAGAAAAAGCAAATAATTGTGGGAAGATGATTATCCTCCATATTGGCTTTTCCTAATTACCCACTTGAATACTGTATCCAGTTCACTGACGAGCATTTCTCTTTCTTGCTAAAAAAAACCATGCAAAGGAGATGAACGATGTACGAGAGTCAACATTCCTGACGACCTAGACAGCTCCAATGTACAAGTAATTAAAGGTGCGAGAGAGGTGCGAAAACCATCCGAGCGAGCGCTTACCGCTGGGTGCGTTGCACTAGGCGACAACGAGAGGCGTGTCTCGGACGAGATCTGCAAAACTCTGTCATCTCTGCACTCTGCAGGGTGGCAGTAAGCGCTCGCTCGGATGGCTCTCGCACCTCTCTCGCACCTTTAATTACTGGTACATTGGAGCTGTCTAGGTCGACGTCAGGAATGTTGAGGTTAAACGCTCGTATATCGATCATGTCCTTCCAATTTTTTTAGCAAAAGAAAAAGGGGGAAAATGCTCGTCAGGGAACTGGATACAGCATTCAAGTGGGTAATTAGGGAAAAGCCAATATGGAGGATAATCATCTACCCACAAGGTTATTTGCTTTTCCTCTCTTTTCGAACCCGTGAGGGAATAGTTCTATTATGTGAGCAGCGTTTCTACCGATGTTAGCCTAAAACAGGATTGGTAACAACACGCGTTTTGCTTCTGAAAGAGCATGTTCTGCCTTGAAGTCTGCAATGGGAAGATAGTTTCCGAACGTTTTTGCAGTACAGTGCTCAAGCGCTTAGCTTTTGGCAGGTTCAGAGCGGGGGAACATTGAGTTCCAGGACCTACTGGCTGCTTCAAGTGGACACGGCAGTTGTTTCAGAGAAGGACAATAAACAAGGAACGATGAAGAAAGGTTGGATAAAAATGAAAAAAAAAGTAGAAGTTATTGTTAGAAAGGTTGAAAAGTCTCCATTTCTTCATTTCGTAGCTGACTTTAGTATAACAGAACAGTGCAGGACAGTGCTCTTCCAGAAGCAAAACGCGTATTGCTACCCTTCCTGTATTAGAAACATCGGTAGAAACCTCAAATGTTAGCATTTTTAATCAAATTTTTACATCCCGGACTTTCGGGATGATGCATAATGCATACAGAGAGTGTAGTATGCTTTGCAACTCCGCTAAATCCGTACGTAAAGTGACTTTTTGAAAATTCCGTGAAACGTGGATAACTGAACCGAAATTGATGTTGCCAATCAATCCATCGGTCGTATTCATTTCCTAGTTTGGATGAGGGGTCCTGCATATGATCACTATATAGCCTAGACTTGACACAATTAGAATGCTCTTCGTTCCTATCGATGACACATTTTTTGGAAGAGAAAAAGCTTCAAAACATTAAGAAAGCCAAAATTTGTGTGGGCCGCTATTCCGACACACTGCATACCGAAAAGAGCATCTGCTCCTCGAATGAGGGATGAAGAAGGACCATCGAATGAGGAAAAGAGTACCTAGCTGCTGATTTTATTTTATTTTTGTAGAGGTTTGCTTCATCGAAACGGTCATTTATATTTTCTAAACCATTCATAAAATCAAAGTTTGGACTTAATTCTGGAATTTTTTCGTAGAGATAAGTGATGGAATATCCACACAGCCATTTGCATGATTGCTAAATTTAATGTTGACTTATTTTTCCCTGCTCCTCACATAATTGAGTTATTTCTACTACTTTTTAATAACACGATTCTGGCAAGGTAGCCATAGAACTAATAGGAATACGCTGACTTTGTTATTCTCAGTACGACCTGGTCGATGGTGGTAACACCTGGGGTCCTATCACATTCCCAGGGCCGGGTTGGTATGCATCGACGCTGGAGCTGGCAGGATGCCAGCAATTCCTACGTCTATGCTGCTGCCATCGAGGTATCTCGTACGGGAACGCCCCCCTTTGTCGCCTAGTGCTTGCCGTCCCTTACCGCTACCTTGCAGAGTGCAGAAATGACAGTTTTGCAGATTCGCCCGAGACACGCCCCTCGTTGACGTCTAGTGCAACGCACCCGTCGAGTGCCGTTCTGTCATGTAGGTCCTAGAGCGTGCTTTCTCTTGCTATCGTAGGGCCACACATAGGTATTGAAGTGTGACAATTCGAGTAGGATTTTTTTTTCAAAGGGTAGCAGCTACCACACAAACTTCTATCAGCAGAACATCAATAAAGATTGTAAGTGTTGACAGGATGCCCAAGGTTATGAAATTCTTCCATTTGATGTTAGACCTTCCGCAGACATTCTTCTATAAGGATCGTAGTTCTGCTATGAGAATCTTAGTTGTTTCTCAATAGGATAGGACTGCACAACAGTAGTCTATGGAAGTAAATCACCACGAAGTGGCCATCAACTTCCTCTCTTTTAATCTTTCAAAAGTAAGGAACATGTTTTAAGTGGTTAGAGACACGCCGCCTATGTGGTACTGACCGTAAGAGCTCGTTGTGACTGAGTTGTGGGCACTTAACTCATCCACCTCTCTGCTGTTTGAGAGCAGCAGAACAGAGGGACCAATGTAACCATGCAAAGAGTGCAAACATGTCATATAATCACAGACCTTACAAAAAAAATTAACAATTAGCTGGAACGTAGCAAGCGCAACTGAGCGGTAACTGAATTCAACGATAAATTTCAGCCATTATGAGCATACATAAGTCAGCACTATTCGGCTAGTTCTGCTCCAGAATTTCGAAGTAAAAATTCCCTTCCAGACTTCGCCTGAGAGTTATTTAAGGTCCTGAACACGAATATCGTATCTGTTTTGCACCGTTACTCCGTTTTTGTGGGGTTACAGCAACTGTACTGTACGCACGGTATCTCGCGGAATCGTCTCAAATTTTGCGCATAGGGGTTGTCTTAGGTGCTGGTTAAGGATATCGTATCCGTTTTGTACCGTAACCCCATTTTCGAAGGATACGGTGGGTATGCAGGAAGTTCGATTCTTAAAGAAAATGCCGATTTCGTAAAGAAAACGGAGGTGGTGTGCAAAATAAAGTTGGTAATAGTGGTCAGCGGCTAAGACAACCCATTATCCAAAATTTGAGAGGACTTTTTGCACTGTACCTCACGTAATCCTACAAAATCACGGTTACCGTGCAAAACGGATAGGATATGCGTGTTCAGCACTCAAGTAACTCCGCTAGGCAAAGTTTGGACGGAAAACATTCTCTCGAAATTTTGGGGCGGAACTAATAAGCCGAATAGTGAAGTCTACGCTTCTACTGATACAATTTGGACACTACATGAATATTGGAAAGACCGAAAGGAAATGTACAAAGCTGAGTCAGGAATGAATTTTGTGTTTCCACAGTATGTGAATTTACATTACTCCATTCATACCTGCGAAAGAAACGTTCATCTACGTTTTCTCACTTAATAACAATAGGAAATTAGAAGCTTCCATTTGAAAACCTATGTAAGGCCCGACGATAGCAAGATAAAGCGGATCGCACGCAAAAGTCGACAAAAAGGGGGCGGTCCGGACGAGTTAGCTCGCCGACAGCCTGCAGGCGAGGGTAGAGACGCAGGCACTACTGGCATCTTGCCAGATCCGCTCCTAATCCATCTCCAATGAGATTCTTCTTACTCTTGGGCCGTTTTTGGTCGGATTTTCGCCAGTTTCGACGGATTATTCGCTACTTCTCCTGCGAAGACCTTGTGAAGAGTCACCCTAAGGCGCTTATTCCCTATATTCACTGTACTGAGTCTATTCGTTTCTACTTTAGTGCTCACACATGCTAGTGTTGGTTTTGTCTCGTCATCTACTTCGCATTCTCAGTGCAATTTGCGTTTAATATAAAATGCAATTTCTCTGCTGATGTTGAAGTGGGTAACGATTTCTTAGATTGAATTATGTAGTTGCAACGTGGTTGCATGATTTAAATTTCTCCAAAGAAAAACAAGCAGGATGAGGAACGTGTTAGTGGGCAAACTGAATTCCAGTGTAGGCCTAACATTCCTATTTATTTAATGGTAAGTGAAAGGCGAATTTTTTTTTACTTCTTTCAAGTTATAAAGTAAAAGGGAATGATCAAAACGTTCTGATTAATCAAACTACTTATTATTTGGGTTTGGAATCGAGAAATAGAACGAATTTTCTCTCTCGCACATTTTACTTAAGTTTCTGTACCAATCCGCTTTGAATTTCATGTGTCTGTGTTTCATGGAACTCTGAAACTCTGAATGGGAGCATATTGCCAAAAGAAAAATCTTCAACTGGAATTCAACAACTTCGTTTTGTGTACACATTCACACATCAACCTTTTTCTTAATTTAATAAGCATTTGAGTAACGTCCGTGCTTCAGATCCGTCCCTCATATAAAACAACTGGCACCAAACCGGGAAGAGTCTTAAGATTCCTCAAAAAATATACCGAGCATTGATTCAATATCTGTGCTCCTAAAACCAGGGCTTCTCTAGGAAGTCATTTAACTCATGAGGTTTTAGTCAGAAAAAGCCTACATGAGGACTATCATTTTAATGATCTGTTCTAAGCATTTCCAAGCAAGTTCACTTAAAGGCAGCAGGAGCTGAAATCCTCGACTCCGAGCTGAGCTGTGGGTGATGAAGTACAGACTCATCACATCATAAATGTGAAACGAACACAGACAATTATGGCTTACCCGCAGAGAAAATGGAACATTCGTCGCGAGCACGCCTGGCCGTGTTCGTGCGCGGACGAGTTTTCCCCGGCGCAAAAAGCCATTGCGATGCGTGTTTGGCGCAAAAGGAAAACGAAATGCATTCAATTCACAGGGTTTCATGGCGGGACTCGGCCAAAACCACGCGCCGCAATGGCTTTCGCGCCCGCCGGGGAAAACTCGTCCACGCACGAACACGGCCAGGCGTGTTCGCGACGAATTTTCCATTTTCTCTGCAGGTAAGCCATCATTGTCTGTGTTCGTTGCACATTTATGATGTGCCGAGTCTGTACTTCACCACCCGCAGCTCAGCTCAGAGTCGAGAATTTCAGCTCCTGCTGCCTTTAAATACATCAACAACAGTCAAAGTGGAAGGTTATTAAAATTTCGCAAGTCTTTGCACAAATGCTGATTTGTTGTCCATCAGTCAGTACGATCCTTGAGATTCTGCATAGCATAGCGGTTAGGATTCTCATCCCTTGGTACAACAACTGACTTTTTGCTATGGTGATAATAGACATTTGACTCGACCGAGTCATATCGAGTCGAGTTTCGAATAAATCGACTTTCGAGTGACTCGAAATATCGACTATTCGAAAAATGCCAAAAATCGAGTTATTCGAAATGTCGACTATTCGAAAAAAAATCCCGTCGAGTCAAACGTCTAGTAAATAACAACAGAGTGATCATCATCCACTTCAATCACCAGCAGTGTAATTGCGTTTCATATTAAACGCTAACTGCACTGATAATGCGAAGCAGATAACAAGACCAGACAGACACTAATAAATGCATGCGTTGAATTTAAAAAAGAAAAACTCAATAGAACGAATACAGGGAATAAGCGCCTCAGGGTGTTTCTTCGCAACGTCTTTGTACAGGCAGCAGAGAATAATCCATCGATACAGGCGAAAATCCAATCAAAAACCGCCCAGGAGTACGGAAAAAGCACGTTCTAGGACGCCTTTAGTGCGCTCCTGTATGACAGAACGGCGCGCGACAGCGCGCGTTGGACAGCGGCTCGTTGTCCAGACGGCTAAAGGCCATCGTAGATTTTTGGCTAGGTCAAAGGGGACTTCGTAATTTTTTTCTGCTCGAGCTAAGCTTGTGCCGAACTCTGGACATTATCTCTGGCCCGTCACTCCATAATAGTTTCCGAAGCCGATCAATGAATATTTCGAGCATGCATGCACATAAACCCAATAGCGACACGCCTACAGCAACCATTCTGCAGTCTTTTAATCCCTTACCTGAGTTATTCCAGAAATGTTTCGATGGTTGAGCCTAAAAACGTGCCGTTCGAAAAGCAGGTCCATCAAAATTGGTATACAGTAAAAGGCAATTGCTACTGCAGTGAAAGAAGGCCACAACACACCAGTGGTGCGGAGCGGTAGATCATCTGGGCGTCGTGATTTTTACCGATAGACGAGGTATTATATTATTCCCCTCACTAGTACTCCTATACTATGATATCTGGATCAGGTATACTAGCACTAGCACAATAGCACCTCTACCGGTAACACTCAAAAACCACAGCACCCACATGTTCCGTCCAACACCCCAGTGATAAATCGCGTCCTTCCTTGCAGCGCAGTGACAAGGGCCACTCACTGTAGTTGATAGAAAACAGCAATCTTACGCCGAAGCCTTCTTCACTCGATGAACTGCCACTAGAACACATATCAATAACTTCGCAGACCTGAAATATATCTTAGAAAATACTGAAAAATGTTGAACAAACAAGAATATGAGAGTAAACGTACATTGGCATCAAAATCGTGACCGTTTGCGCTGTCTTGCGAGAACTTTGTGGCAAAGAAGTGTTTCTAGAAACAATCAGATAAAATGAGTTAACAATTCAAAATATTCGCCCCGATGAGCTTGAATTTTTGCATGAAATCACACCCATTAATACTAGCGTTGAACGGCACGCTCCCAATGTTTGATTGGTATAGTCTGTTCCACGGGGGAAGATAGTTGGGGAAACGCCGCAGAGAAGAAGAGGGCGGGAAAGTGCGCAGATTGGAGAGTGTGCAGAGAAAAACAGACACTGTGCATGAATACTCAACTATCATCTCTGGCGAAACAGACTATAGTTTGAGAATCTAAAAACAGCAACTCTTGCTGCTTGGACTTGGAGCAGTCGTTAGAAGGTTTGCGAATCTCATTTCCAGATGCAAAACCAGATCTCCCCTGCGAAATGTTAAAGGGAGAAGCGTAACCGCACCACAGATCGTTCCCTCTGCTCAGCTTCCAGTTTCTTTCTCCTCGCCAACTCGGCTTGCTGTTCGAGTTTCTTTGCTCTTTGCTTCTTCCTAAGCCGCTCAAGGTCCTCGAATTCTTTAATGAGGTCCGGACACATCTAAAACAAAGCAATACAAAGCAAAGCAACAAATCAGCTTCCTATCACATAACAATACGATTGGCGGTAATATTTGGTCAACCATAAAGATGGCGAATTTCAATTGCCAGTACGGTTGCCGAACGCATCTACTAGACAAACCTTACCAACTATAATGTAATAAACTCCAGAGCTAAGGGTTCTACTAACATAACAGAATATCGGTAAAGACCAGAAGCTTACCATATCTTTCTCCTCGACAAAATTTTCAGCGTCAGACGATGTCTCGTATCCAACCCACTTAACATGGTACAGATAGCTTCCGTCGGCATTGACCTGTAAGCACAGCAATCACACAACATATACAACGAAGGTACTGGAAAGCAGCAACTCACAGTTCGAGAAATAATGCGTTCGACTTCATACTGTTCCTCTCTGCAAATTTCTCATTTTTAAATAAAACTATCGAGACAGGGGAAAATTACTCCGTAGACAAAAAAGACAACTTACCCAATTGACTGTTGATCAGGACTATTCTTCGGTTCATCCACTTCAATAGACAGGTCCTCCACACCAGAAGAACTATCATCCTCACTTTCTGGTTGGCGATTAGTTCCAGAATAACAAGCAGAAGGAGGTGAAACAGGGCCATGACGAGTTCTCTGAGCTTCATCAGAGAAACCATTGGTTTTCTCAAGCGCTTGCTCTTGTTCCTCTAAAAAATACAAATGCATGACAGTTCCACATTGACTATTCCATGTTGTTATGGGAAGCATAGAAGGAAATTTCATAACGGTAAGGAATTTGATGTAAAAGCTCTACTCTCGGCAGAGTATAGGTCATTCAGCCGATAGTGATTATTGATGGAAGGATCATGGAAGGTTTTAAATCAATATCAAGCATGCTTGATAGGGCACAACAACATCACTTACCTTCAACATATGAATTCACCAATATTCACTCCCTTCTATATGCCCTACAAGTAATTGTTAGCTCTCCATATGCAAGACACTGCATACGTTTTGAATCTCATCAAAATGTCGGAGATGATCAGGGAAAACTAATGCATTGACATCAATGAAAAATCGCTCTGTTCATTGGTGGCTTTGATCCTATGCTGGTTCTGCTCGTAGTGTACGGCTGCTGACATACAGGGTGTTTTTCCGGGAGTAAAGATCGGTGCAATTGCGGACCCAGTACAAAGGCTACGTGCGGACTGCTGGAACCTCTGCTCTCACGTGGTCTTCCGACTGAGGATTTGATCTATTGGAATGGATCAGATCGCGCGCGATGTTTACTCCCGGAAAAACACACTGTAGAGTGGCGGCCACATATTTAGCACGCTGCCCATTTTGGGCGGCCAAGTGATGAAAATATAACATCCATATTTCAAGGTTGAAATGGGGCACAATGAGAAAAACACATGGCTTGGTTCACACTTGCCTGATTTGATGAGCGACCTTGATTAATACTTTCACCAGTTGCGATCACTGCTTACCCCTACTCGCACTCAACTACTAGAGGTTCTCGAGCAGACATATAGGTTGACTGCTAATATTGTAAGATGTACAGTGGACGTCAATGACGCTGGCCCATCCGCGGCCTCGAGAAAGACGCCGCGCAACCGCGCCGCGTGCGCCCGGGTGTATACGCTCGACAATTATCTGGGTCTCCTCGCACCTTGCTCGCACCTATACATAGGCTATATCAGATGCAGCTACAGTATCTGAATGCATCTCCGCCCTCCTTCGCTAAAATGACACCCACTGAGATAACTCGGACGCATTCGCCGTCTGCGATGAATGCGGGTCCCGGATCGCGCCAGCTTGGAAACGTGGAAATAAACACTCGGGGATGCTGATGTTACATAGCCTACCGAATTTGCATGTAGTATAGCGATAGCAAGTTATTGGTATCCAATGGTCTCTTTAATGATCAGCTGTTCGAGTTAACCTTACTCTTAAAACGATGCTAAACTGAAGTATGTAACGCATAACGCGTTGGAGTGACAAATTCCCATGCCCACTTATAACAGAAATATAAAAGCTGACTCGTAACCAGATCGGTTTTCTTTCGAAATTTTCGTTTATTCTTTACCTAAAAGGGTAATTTGGTGCTCCTGATCACGAAAATTGCACTAGTTTCCTATCTTATCTTCGTTTTCGTAAGGATACGGTGGGAATAACGTAGGAGAATGAAACAGAATGTAATTATCAGGAAAACTGCAGAAAACTAGCGCGATTTTCGTAATCGTATCTAACGATTACCTTAGATAATGTCTAGGCAAAAATTTCCAGGGAAAACTGACGGAATATGCAATACTTTAACTTTTAAGGCAATATGAGTCGTCTTTCATAATTCTGTTCACTTCTATTTTCTCATCATTACACAATTTTCTGGTTAGACGTAGTTTCTATAACAGTCAATCGTGTTTGTGAAGGTGACCGAGCACTCCTGCAGGAGATCAGTTTTGCCTGAAGCGTGCCCTCAGGGATGAGTGGTTCTCGTTATAGGACGATTGGCATGTGATACGATAACCAACCTGGCAACCCTTGAGGACAAATTAGCCTCTAAACGATAGTCAATAAATAATAATTCATTAGTCTTTTATTAAACAGGTAATATTTCTGCGCTGTTGCCTTCGTCATAGCCCGGGAAAAATAAAGACCAGTATGATATTTGGTATTTACCCCCAAATACTTCATCACACCTACAGGAATCTGAAATTGAAAGCAAAACGAAAGAATCGAAAATTCCCATCTTCCATTCTCGGTGGAGATTTTCTGGGGCGGTATTTGAGCTAAACGAGAATTTAAAATGTTCTGTATTGTAATAATTCGTAGTACTGATGCTGTTTGGTTAGTTAGTATGTATTATACCAAAAATAGTTTCTATTCATGACTACTCATAGGAATGAGGGAAGCCAAAGGGGTTTAAAAGGTTTCGGTTTTGGATTCCTTATACATTCTTGATTACGCTTTTGTAAATGTATTGTTGTGTATAAGTATTGCTAGGACTAGTAGTGTTTTCAACTCCAGGAATCTCAGGCTGCTGGACATCACATAAAAACATTGCGTATTTCCTAGAGAACCAAAGTATGTCGCTGTTCATATCATGAACATATCTAACGTATTCCCACATATAGTCTGTTCCACCGTAGTGAGTTGCAGAAACACAAGAGTTAGTAAGGTAGTGGGGAGCTGTAGACTGTTTAGAGCAAGGCAGGCGGTGTGCATACTCAGGGGGGGGGGGGGCGGTCGTATGGCGCGACTCCTCGGGTGGCACTATAGACAAGCTAAGCCTGGGGCGTGCTGCTACCACCCGATTACGGTCATGCGTCGCGGTTTGCCTGGATCTGCCTGACGGAGCAATTCGTCCATCCACCCATCATCCGACCGAAGAGGAGAACGTTCAACTAGCGGTAGTAATAGGTGTTAGGGTATGGATAGCGTATAAGGAAAGTTTCGAACATACAGCTTATCTGAATACCCAAGTGAATGTGTTTTCAAAACAAAGGAATTACTACGGAAGCTCTATGAATACTCTGTTAGAATAAGAAGCTTTCTGGAACACCCGAACAAACACTTCTAATATGTAGGTTTTTCGAACTGCTAAATAGTTGAATTACGCGGACTTATGGCTTTCTGAAGTTCATGAACATTTCATGGCTGCTAGGAATGACTCCTATCAGAGTTGAATATCTGACGTCAAGTTGATATATAAAGATTAGTTTCTTCAAAGCCCTATCAACTCTATATTTAAGTGCAGCGCTTATAGAAATGAAACCTAATTCCTTTAGGCGTTTGTTACGCAGAGGAATCTCCAACTCTGTACGCTCTTTTCCATGGTATGGCAATGGCGGAAAGGTGGACGAGTTGCTCCATCAGACAGATCCAGGCAAACCACGACGCATGACCGTAATCGGGTGGTAGCAGCACGCCCCAGATTCAGCCTGTTTGTAGTGCCACCCGAAAAATCGCGCCATACGACCTACACCCCATACTCAGCCATCGTCGCGTTTGCAACAGCCTTTGTCCCAATACACTTTCGCCGCTTGCGACGCACGACGTCGATGGCGGCAAGACTTGTACTAGTGATACCGCCCACAGCAGCCGGTAAGAGTTGGTTGGGATCAAGACAGCTCCTACAAGACACCAGCAGTTAGAGGTGAGAGTAAGGTGCGAGAGGGGTGTGAGAACTATCCAAGCGCACCTGTTGACCGCCACCCCGTGAGCTCTAGCCGGTGTCTTCTGCTGATGTTATGCTATTTCTATAGTCTGTTTCGCCAGCGATAATACTTGAGTGTTCGTGCACAGTGTCTGTTTTTCTCGGCACCCTCTCCAATCTCTGCGCACTTTCCCGCCCTTTCTCTACGGCGTTTCCCCAACTATCTTCCCCCGTGGAACAGACTATAGCAGCTTTTCTGCATGTTTTAATGATTTTCGACGGAATAGGGAAAAGCTCTCAGGAATAGCATTCCGGCGGCAGATGACATCGATCCCGTTGCGAGTGACACGGCTGCGCGGCGTTCTTCCAGCCGCGGATGGGCCAGTCCCCTGAATAGTCTTTCTCAAAAATACTTGACTCACGTTTCATCGCCCATGTGTTAAGCCGCGCCACATCACCTATGTATTATCATACGTGGGGTGAATAGGTTAAGGTGACGGACGGTTCAGCGTGAGGTAAAAATTTTTGAGAAAGACTAAGTGAATGTGCAGCAATCAAATGAGAGCACCACTCGGCTAGTTCTGCACCCAATCTTTTCGAGAAAAGATTTTCACTCAAACATGGCCCAGGAGGGTTATTAGACATGATGAACACGAATATAGTATTCGTTTTGTACAAAAACCCCACCTTTGTCAAGGTTACGATAGGTGCGTCGTAGGTACGGTATCTCATAGAATACTCTAAAATTTTGGGTAGATAGGCTATTTCAGGCTCTGTTCGCAACCATCATTTGTTTACTGTGGGTGTATGTGTGTATGTGTGTACATGTGTGTATGTGTGTATGTGTGTATGTGTGTGTATGTGTGTATGTGTGTATGTGTGTATGTGTGTATGTGTCTGTATGTGTGTATGTGTGCGTATGCGTGTATGTGTGTGTATGTGTGTATGTGTGCATGTGTATGTGTATGTGTGTATGTGTGTATGTGTGTATGTGTGCGTATGTGTGTAAGTTTGTGTATGTTTGTGTATGTGTGTATGTGTGTATGCGTGTGTATGTGTTTATGTGTGTATGTGTGTATGTGTGTATGTGTATGTGTATGTGTGTATGTGTGCGTATGTGTGTAAGTTTGTGTATGTTTGTGTATGTGTGTATGCGTGTGTGTGTGTATGTGTGTATGTGTGTATGTGTGTATGTGTGTATGTGCGTGTATGTGTGTATGTGTGTATATGTGTGTATGTGTGTATGTGTGTATGTGTGTATGTGTGGACATGTGTGTATGTGTGTATGTGTGTATGTGTGTGTATGTGTGTATGTGTATGTATGTGTGTATGTGTGTATGTGTGTATGTGTGTATGTATGTGTATGTATGTGTGCGTGTATGTGTGTATGCGTGTGTATGTGTGTATGTGTGTATGTGTGTATGTGCGTGTATGTGTGTATGTGTGTATGTGTGTATGTGTGTATGTGTGTATGTGTGTATGTGTGTATGTGTGTATGTGTGTACATGTGTGTATGTGTGTATGTGTGTATGTGTGTGTGCGTGTGTATGTGTGTATGTGTGTATTTGTGTATGTGTGTATGTGTGTATGTGTGTATGTGTGTATGTGTGTATGTATGTGTGTATGTGTGTATGTGTGCATGTGTGTGTATGTGTGTATGTGTGTATGTGTGCATGTGTGTGCATGTGTGTATGTGTGTATGTGTGTATATGTGTGTATGTGTGTATGTGTGTCTGTATGTGTCTGTATGTGTGTATGTGTGCGTATGCGTGTATGTGTGTGTATGTGTGTATGTGTGCATGTGTATGCGTGTATGTGTGTGTATGTGTATGTGTGTATGTGTGTATATGTGTATGTGTGTATGTGTGTATGTGTGTATGTGTGCGTATGTGTGTAAGTTTGTGTATGTTTGTGTATGTGTGTATGTGTGTATGCGTGTGTATGTGTGTATGTGTGTAAGTGTATGTGCACGTGTGTGCATGTGTTTATGTGTGTATGTGTGTATGTGTGTAAGTGTATGTGCACGTGTGTGTATGTGTGTATGCGTGTGTATGTGTGTATGTGTGTATGTGTGTATGTGTGTATGTGTGTATGTGTGTATGTGTGTATGTGTGTATGTGTGTAAGTGTGTGTGCATGTGTGTGTGTATGTGTGTATGTGTGTGTATGTGTGTAAGTGTATGTGCACGTGTGTGTATGTGTGTATGCGTGTGTATGTGTGTATGTGTGTATGTGTGTATGTGTGTATGTGTGTAAGTGTGTGTGCATGTGTGTGTGTATGTGTGTATGTGTGTGTATGTGTGTATGTGTGTATGTGTGTATGTGTGTATGTGTATGTGTGTGTATGTGTGTATGTGTGTATGTGTGTGTGTGTGTGTGTGCATGTGTGTGCATGTGTGTGTGTATGTGTGTGTATGTGTGTATGTGTGTGTATGTGGGTATGAGTGTGTATGTGTGTATGTGTGTATGTGTGTGTGTGTAATTTCAAAGAAACGAAATTCGGGGGTGGGGGGGGATGGCCTGGAGCGAAAAAAATGCTCTACAACATGTCCACTTTTGCTGTAGAGGTGCGCCGGCGTCCAAAAGTGCGGAAACGCCTGAAGATGTGACAACCGACGGAGGAGGGTGTGTCACTAGAAAGAAAATAACGCATAAAACCCTGCGCTGGGCTACAGTATGGCTCAGCTATAGGGTCAGGCTCTTCCACTCGAAAAGCTGTTCGTCCTTTAAATGAAAAGATGTGCGTCCTTTAAGCATCCCGACGAGTTAATTTCCGATTTTCTGAGGCATTTCGTTGCCGATATTGATTTCCGTGGAGATGAAGGGTGACAATATGTTTCTGGCAACATTTTGACTTTCTCGCAACAACTCGAATGCTTGGTGGACTCTAATCAGTAAATTGCAGTATTATAATCTCAAGTATTCAGGTGAGAAACTGGTTGTCTGGGCAAAGATTTGAAGTCCTAACGACCAAGCTTCTTCGTTGATCAAGTTTACAAAAAGTACATTTTGATCGAAGGAAGACTGATTTGATACACTGAGTCTTTACTCGGTAGGAGATATGTATCTTTCGCTGCAAAGATCTCTCACACTCCAGGAAAGTTGGAGCGACTTTGAGTTCTAACACGTATGTATGATGTTTTCAGTGGGCTCGGTGAAAGTACTAAGATCTTAGAACTGCTATAGATGGTTGCGCCATTCACAGAATAATAATGTGTTTTAATTTGGCCAGCGTGGTAAAGTGTCTGTCAAATTAGCCCACTGTTTCAAAGGATTTTCTGAGGTGTCGTTTAAACCGCATGCACAGCTCCCGCAATCTCACAAATACATGATCACGGTACACATTGAGTAAGAATTCAGCGATCTGCGCATCAAGTAACCAAAGCTTGATCGAAAACGGTGACTTTGGTATTTTTGCGGCAGAACTGCCGTACAGTTTCCTAGCAGTCAAATACTATTAGGTGGTTTAAAAATATTAGGGTAAAATAGTGAAATGCTATCGAAACGTGTCCACGCCAGGAGGGTTCCAGGCGAGCGGGTTATCTTAAAGGCAGCGATGCTATAGCTGTTCATGTGAATAAAGGAATCGAAATGGCGCAGTTAGTGTTGAATGGAGCGTGCAATGTGACCGTTGCCGCAGACAGAAAAATGATGGGCGAATTTCTATGTGAAGGATAAAGAATTAGATATTAGTGAAGGGTGTGTAATTGAAGCTTAAACCTAGTGAGTTTACATGTTAGAAGTAGGAGGCCATAGATAGCATGTTTGGGGAGAAATTTGAAGATGAATCTTCGATCCGCCCATAAGATCCTTAAAAATTGAGACTCGGAAATGGGGTTTGCCAGCAGTCTCGCATGGAATCACGTAGACCGTGGTGATCGCCAGCTCCTGGAGATTCTTTTCACGTTGAGATCTCAAAAACGATCTTGAGGTGGGACGCTGCCTTTAACGGATGCGCATACCATGGGTTTTAGTAAGGGAGAAAGTGGCTTCTCAGGAAAGCAGGTCTCGTTCAACCAAATGCAGCTATGTTATCAACAACGGAACGAGCATCTTTTCTGCAATCAGCAGACCCGAGAAGATTCACTTACGTATGTCCAAGCTGGAAACGTCATCAAAGAAAGAGAATTCAGGCGCTCACAATGCAACAAAACCAACAGCAGAATGGATAAAGTGTTGCGAGAAACTTATCATCACCCTTCATCTCCGGAGAAATCAATGGCCCGTATGCATGAACATCCCCGCAGGGGAGGGGATGTGCTGTAAAGCATTGCAGCGATCCCCAGCGGGGTTCGCGCACATCCCCTCCCTGGATCTCCGTATGCATGAAGCGAGGGGATCCCCTGAGGGGAGGGGATGTACATCCCCTACGAATAGTAGGGGTTCTTGAGGGGATCAGGCCCAGCAAAAACCGGTTCCTTTCTGAAATTCTTCATTTTTTCGTGAATTTCAAAGTTTTCGATGGTTCTTTAACCCCATTTTCAAACAATTTTCAATTCTTGTCTAATCGATTTCTAGCGTCTCATATCTTCCTTTGTGTGTATCTGTTGCGCGTTTCTTCTTTCTAAACGATTTTATCACCTGTTTTTGGCTGAAGATGCTATTTCCTCTGAGGAATGCTAATTTTTTGCGTTTTTTATAGTTTGTGAGTTTAAAGGCCAGCTAATAGAAACTCCTAGAAAGAAATGCAACGGAAGTTATTTCAACAAGGTGACTGAAATGCAGTAGAAGACGAAAAAGTTCGAAAATATTCAAAAAAAAATGAACTCTCATACTTTGAAAACCGAATTATTCCCGCCTCAGTGGCACTTTCACACGGCATTTTGTTGTAAGGACGTAATTGCAGAATGCACACGCAAACAGCACGCGCAAGGGATGTATCCCCTCCCCTCGAGAAGTTTCATGCATAGCACGGAGCCCCGCTGGGGAGGGGATCGCTCCCCAGGGGGTGCGCATCCCTTCCCTGGGGATGTTCATGCATACGGGCCAATATCGACAACGAAAAGACTGATAATGTCAAGGACTCGTTGAAATGCTTAAAGGACGCACATCTTTTCATTTAAAGGACGCGGAGCTTTTCATCCAAATGATCCTGAGTGGAAAAGCCTGAGTCTAACTGACCTATACTGTAGCCCAGCGCAGGGTTTTATGCGTTTTCTTTCTAATGGGTGCGTCGGAATTCACTACTGAGAAGATGCCGTGAGTGAGGTCCATCTCTGCTCAGTCGATTCGCTTACGCCTAACATCGATCGTAGAACACTAAATGTCACAGCTCAGCAGTGAGTAGTATGCAATCCGTGTGATTCCCTCCACTTCACATCCACTCCTGCGTTTTTCTTCTTTCATTTGTTTATGAACACGGCACCCTCTTCTTTTATACGTTCGAACTGGCTCTTATCACTTGACCAGTTATAAACAAAGAATGATGAACGATTTCCAACATTCGTTCGAGGTTGAATCGGTTATATATAGGCACAAATAGTTGAGCGGAAGATAAAACTACCCTCAGATGTGCGGTTAACCTTTCTTGGTAAGTTCAGTGACACTATTCAACTTTACTGGCCCCAAAATCTTTTTTTAAAAATTTTTTGGCTGAAACTTCGCACAGAGGGGGGGGGGGGGGTGGTTTGGGGTGCTGAACACGAATATCGTATCTATTTTGTACTGTAACCCCATTTTTGTAAGGTTACGGTAGGTATTCTGTAGATGCTGTATGTCACAGAACCTTCCGAAACTTTGCATAGGGGGAGGGGGGGGGGGTTGTTTGAGGTGCTGAACGCGAATATCGTATTCATTTTGTACCGTAATCCCATATTTGGGGAATCGCGCTGGGTGTGCGGTGGGAAATCCGGAGAAAATGCCGATTGCGGGTAGAAACGGAAGTGGCTGCAAAATAATGTTGATAATCGTGATCAGCGTCTAAAACAACCCCTCTACACAAAATTTGAGGAGACGCTGTGAGTTACCGTTTTCACAGTATGCCTACCGTAACCCTACAAAGATGGGCTTACGGTACAAAATAGATACGATATTCGTGTTCAGCACCTCAAATAACCTACCTATGCGATGTTTCAGCCAAGAGAAATTCTTGAAGATTTGGGGCCCGTAAAGTTGAATAGTGCCATTCCAGTTCTACATGAGGGAAAATAACAGAAAGGATGTGGAACGTATTATAGCAAAAATGCGGCATAGCTGTGAGTTAGAATGAAAGAGAGATAAACTCCTGCGAAGCGAGCCGGACGGCCAGGTATATGATATTCGTGTTCAGCACCTCAAACAGCCCCCATAAGGCGATGTTTGGGCAAAGATTTTTAAGGCAGAGCTGGACGATTAAAGGCAGCAGGAGCTGAAATTCTCGACTCTGAGCTGAGCTGCGGGTGGTGAAGAACAGACTTGGCACATCATAAATGTGAAACGAACACAGACAATGATGGCTTACCTGCAGAGAAAATGGAACATTCGTCGCGAACACGCCTGGCCGTGTTCGTGCGCGGACGAGTTTTCCCCGGCGCAAAAGCTATTGCGGCGCGTGGTTTTGGCCGAGTCCCGCCATGAAACCCTGTGAATTGAATGCATTTCGTGTTCCCTTTGCGCCAAACCACGCACCGCAATGGCTTTTGCGCCGAGGAAAACTCGTCCGCGCGCGAACATGGCCAGGCGTGTTCGCGACGAATGTTCCATTTTCTCTACAGGTAAGCCATCATTGTCTGTGTTCGTTTCACATTTGTGATGTGCTGAATCTGTACTTCATCACCCACAGCTCAGCTCGGAGTCGAGGATTTCAGCTCCTGCTGCCTTTAATGCCCGGAACCAGTTCTTCATGTAATTTTCGCAGTCTTGTATATCAGATCATGCCGTAGAAACGGCCGACAAACAGTTCTTCTCGGAAAAATAGATCCAGTGAGTGCGAAACCGCGGCGGGACCTGAACGAGAAATGCGGCAAGAGCATCCTCCAAGAGATAGGGACGAGCAGTTATCACCACGATTGTGCGCCCGCGACCTTATGAAGCCCCGGCCTGCATCCCTCTATCTCTTCGAAAGGACAGTTGTTATGTTCACCGCCATGCTGCGCAAATGGTTCGAATTTCGGCTTAAAGAAGTGATAATGGAAGAACCCACGAGACTGGATCAGGTTGCGGAAGATCTGGAAGAATCGTTCAAGGTGTCCTTTTGACATGGGTCCCAGTGCTGCGCTCACTTTAAGATCATTAGGAGTGGGATCACGACTTTCAGCAATTTTTAGCAGCCTTTTCATGCAGCAATCCACGCTTTCCTGCAAGCACGTAGTTAAAAAGATGTTCATTAGGACTCCTTTGCAGAACGCCAAAGCTATTATTAACTAAACGAAACCTAGCAAGGCGAAAAGAAGTGCACTGCTGAAATTGGCACAATGTCATACTACTTTTCGTTCTCATCTACAGGGAACTCCAAACAGACGCAGACAAGGGTCGGGACCGCGGCGCGGCTCTCTTGGGTAGAGACACTTAGACAAAAATGCCGTGCGAGGGGGCCCGGTAGAACGAGTCGCAGTCATGTCGCCGCCACAAGAGCGGATGGGCCGAAATAACGTGCGAGCGACCCACGACAATCGTGCGAGCGGGTTGCGACTATACATTGGTATTCGAACGAATACTTTCGAACGAATATTCAAAAAATTCGAAATTTTCGTTATTCGACTATTCGAATAATTCGAAAAGCTAAAATATTCGATTATTCGAGTAATTCGAAATGTTAAAATATTCGATTATTCGAATATTCGAATTATTCGAATATTCGAATCATTCGAAAAGTTGAAATATTCGATTATTCGAATATTCGACCATCCATGATTCCAATAATCGGTTTAATGATAAAATTGCCAAGATTCACGGATTACATATTATGATTTACCCTCAGCAATTGAGCCACCTTGACTGAATACGAACGACAAGCATGCATCAATATTCATTTATTATTTTTCTTCGATTGCTTGATGAAAAAATTGGTCAGTACTGACAAAACCCGTGGAAAAGACGAATCTGACGTGTTTCAAATTACGTAACAGAGGTTGCTCATATCATCACCTGCAAACTTTTGATCCCATGGTACCTCCTCTTTCGGCTTACTGTTCGGCTGAATTCAAAAGATTATAGTACAATTCGAAAAGCTCATGCCAATTTACGTGAATTTGAAAGAAGTACACTCCTTCTGCGCAATCGGTAGAAAGTTTTCGAGCCCCCCGAACCTGTGGCGCGTGCGCGGCGCGGCCCGCTGGTAACAGTGGTCCGGCATCCTCGATCAGCTGTTCGAGGACACCTTTCGTCAAGTATTGGCCTAGGTATGCTCTTTTCGTCTATTTTCTCTATTAATTGGAGTACTTTGGACTGTTGAGGCCTGTGGCTGACCGATATTGATCGGACGGCCCCGCATGCCTCGTTTTTTGCAGGTATCGTTTTTCTTTGCTTTTCAATGTTTTTTCATTCGTTTTTGGCCCTGTAAAAAGCTGCTTGTCGCAGGTAACCGGTACTATTGTACTTGAGCGGGCCCCACTATCGAGCCCGAACTCAAAATCGTGGATTCCTCTGAAAACTTGCATACGGGGGTAATTCGATGTGCTGATCACGAATATCATATTCATTTCGCATGATATTATCGATTTTATTGATTTTATCGATTTTTTTTCCAAGTTCGACTCGTATCTCAAATCTCTCTGAAAAAGTGCATTTAGAGGTTTTTGAAGTTGCTGATCACGAATATAACAACCGTTTTGCATCATAGTATCGATTTCGTCTTTTTTCTCCAGATTTTTATCTGTAGGGCGATGTAATTGTCGACTTTATTGGAGCTTTCCCCATCAATTTGCCTGCTGGGGTTTCTGAAGGTGCTGGTTACAAATATGATGGAGATTTCGCAAGAAAAGGTCTCCTTTTCTTTTTGCTTTCCCATCAAGTCGACCTTTTCTTGCGAAATCTCCATCATATTTGTAAACAGTACCTTCAGAAACCCCAGCAGGCAAATTTTCAGAGAGATCCGAGAGGGGGTCCGTACTTGGCAAAAAAATCAATAAAATCGATATTATCATGCGAAATGAACATAATATTCGTGATGAGCACATCGGATTACCCCTGTATGCAAGTTTTCAGAGGAATCCATGATTTTAAGTTTGGGCTCGATAGTGGGGCCGCTGAAGTACAATAGTACCCAGGTAGCCCCTTCCTTGTAGGAAAGAGGACCCTGAGACGTGGTAGCTGGTAACGGGCCTTTTATTTTGTTCGAAATCTTTGATGTTCCGTCCCTGTTCGCATGGTCGTCGTTTTTTCCTTGTTTTCCTCGCATGTTTCTTTCTGAATAAGAGGCCCCATTATCAGCCGCCACTTCCCAGGATCCTCTTTCCTAAAAAGAAGAGGCTACCTGGGACGAGCAGCTTTCTACGGGGCCAAAAACAAATGAAAAAACATTGAGAAGCAAAGAAAAACGATACCTGCAAAAAACGAGGCATGCGGGGCCGTCCGATCAGTATCGGTCAGCCACAGGCCTCAACAGTCCAAAGTACTCCAATTAACCCATTGACGACCGCGCGCTTTTTCGCATTTTCCACATTCTCTCCATTTCTGGCTCCTTTCTCTGCTCCAAAACTTCCATACGAAATCCTGTGTAGATTTTTATAATGATGTTGACTTAGAGGTCTTACTGCGCCACTTTCTAAGAAAACCGCTGACATTCTTCGAGCCCGGTGATCCCTCAAACTGGACCATTCAAAAAAAAAAAGGCGCGGCTCACGGGTGAGCCACGCGGTCGTTAATGGGTTAATAGAGAAAATAGACGAAAAGCGCCTACCTGGGCCAATGCCTGACGAAAGGTGTCCTCGAACAGCTGATCGAGGGCGGCGGACCGCTGTTACCAGCGGGCCGCGAAGCGCACGCGCCGCAGGCTCGGCGCGCTCGAAATTTTCTACCGATTGCGCAGAAGGGTTATAGGCGGTCATCAACATCCGTATAAGACAAAACTAAACGATATTAGTTTTGTCTCTTACGGAGGTTGGGGACATAAATGAAGTTGATTCCTTCGTTGTGACACGATGGGAACATATGGTGGGGGTACGATGTGCGAATTTGACTCGGTTACAGATAATTCCTCCCACAGAAAGCTCGATGAATTACTACTATAATAACACGAGAAATAGAGTGAAAGATTGTAACTGCTGATTGCGTTCGCATCTACTACAGGTATCAGATTGTAACATAAATTTCCGCTGTCTTCGCATAGGCATATTCAAAGGCTTCTAATAAATGAATGGCGATAAGATTCGTTCTAAAGCGCATGACCCCACGAACATTCTGGAATATGAGACCTGTTTTTGCGTCTTATTCTGGAAGTGTTATTAAGTTCGGAGTGAACCCTTCGAAAATGCAAATTTTGAAACTGAGCTTGCACGGATAATAATTTTACCATAACGTTGCATGAGAATAATCATATTTGGGTAAAGTAGTCTCGAGGCCATTCTTATTCTCCCTACTTTCCCTCCCCATTTTATCTTCGAGCTGTCTCAGGCACAGGCACCAAACTTGGTAACCCGAAACTTTGATTACGCCGTTTTTCTCTCTGAAGTTGAAGCGGATTGAAGTGGGATTTCTTCCACTGTGGCTACGAACATCAGCCTTTTGCAGGTACTAATCGGTGGAATTTTGGGACGAGTTCCATTCGCTCTGTGGAAATCACACCATTTTGTCACACAGCGGAAGGCGCCTTAATTTTGCTGATTGAACTCTCCGAAAAGGCTAAGATTTCGCAGAGGAGAACCGATTTGCCAAAGTCAGTGACCTCCAGCACTGCCCGCTTAGTTCTCTGCCTCATAGTCCACGAGTTTCTGGAGCGAGGGAGTCGAGCTCCTGCTGTAAAAACAGCAAAAGCCCAGCGACTGTTGTGGTTCATACTTCGATAGGTATCTCTTGTTATTCGATTTTCTATAAATTTTTTTTCATCGAAAATTCCAAAACAGCGGAAACTTATGTTGCAACCTAATACATTTATGTGTACAGCAAGCGGACGCAGAAAGTGGGCGAGAAGGATGGGGGGGGGGAAGATGGGAGGAAATTGAGGTCTCCACCACTTTGGGGACTCGGGTGGAGAAAAAATTGAGAATGTCAGTTATAATATCGAATACTCAATAGAAATGATTAAAAACAGGCAATCAAAAAAATTAATACAAGGTTATTATCTATTTTGCGAAAAGATTCCAAAAAAAAAAGGTGACCCATTCTCGGAGGAGGGGGGAGGGGCGTCTTCTTGCGTCCGCCACAGGAGCATTGATATCCCATTAACACCAATCTGGAGCAGTCCATAATAACATTCTCTTCCAATTTTTTTGAAGGGTAACAGCTTTACTTTCTTGTCTTAATTCGTGGTCCCAGAGAAGAGGGCATAGTGACGCGGGTACCACGACGGGAGAAAAAACTAAAGACGGTTTAAGAGCATTGCCCAGCAGTGTTGCAATCACCGTCCTGAAAGACGGGTCAAAAAGCACTTTGAAACATTCTGTGAACAGCGTGTCAAGAAAACCAAGAATCTGTTGATAGTTTAAATATTGGATTGGGGAACAAGTTCGTACGGCTTTTTTTTCAATTTCTTTTTCATCGTCGTTTGAGCATCGCTTAATTTGCCTCATGGACCTTTTGTAGGTCTTGATGTGCTCTTTACCGGCAACACAGCTAAGTGCCTCAATTATAGCTTCACCCTGTTTTGTACTGCATGAAATGTGACCCTCCAAGTCGACAAGACTGAACCTCCCCGTAATCCGCTGCCGTTCGACTTCAATGGTGGATCAAATATGGTTCAAGTGGCTAAAGCTATCAATAACGTCAGCAGAAGAAGTTTTACTGTTGGAAAGACAGCACAGGAATGGTATACCCGCTTTAGACACGGCAAATTTGGCTTTGAAGTTGCTTCTCGTTCTGGCAGCGCAGCCTGTGAGACATGGAGGAGATTATCCGCTACAGTTGCTTGAAACTTAGTAAAAGTCACTACTTGTGCTAACTCATGACAATATCTATGTCTAGCTAATGCGTTCTTTGGAAAACTATAAAGTGCCCGATATGGGGTGGTAGTTCACATCCGGTATGCTCAATTTATCTGCGCAAATTTCACCAAAACGACGACCAAGATACTCGAATGTGGAGGGTTTTTACCATTGCCGACTCTACAGGTCTGATGCAGTCACACACATCCTACTTTGTTTATTACCTATTCATTTCATAAATTGTGATCCAAGAGTTGTGGTGGCAGGCTGCAAAAGGAGTCATCCGAAACAACGCGATTTTTCGGAGACATGGAGGTGAGAAGCTGCCCTGTTCCTGCCAGCATTGATAAAAGATGTAAGAAGCTTTGCAACTCATCTAGTGTGATTGACATTGTTCATGGAAAATAGTGGTTTCTATGCTTATGAAAAACCGCAGGAACTTATTCCCCATCCCAATACTTTTAGAAAGATACGAAGATGAGATGGGATTTCGCTTTGAACGTGCACCACCAGAAGTGTTAATTTGAAAACGTGTATTTCTATTTCTTCGCATATGACAAGACTGTTTTACCTATTTTCTGTGAACTAATACATCGCAAAACCACTTCAAACCACAAAAGTTAAAATATTCGATTATTCGAATATCCGGATAATTCAAAAGTTAAAATATTCGATTATTCGAATATTCGAATTATTCGGAAAACTGAAATATTCAATCATTTGAATATTCGAAAGAAAAAGTTCGAATACCAATATATATTTGCGACAACCGCGCGGGCGGGACTCGACATGGCCACCACCCCCTCTACCGGGGCCCGCTCGCAGCTATGTCGCATCCCTCTATCGGACCTGTGTCTGAGCATGGGCGCCTTGCATGCTGAGCGCCTGCGTATCTGCCCAAGAGAGCCGCTCCGCGGTCCCGACCCTTGCCTGCGTACGTTTGGAGTTTTCTGTATACATAGTTACGGTCAATCTCTTTTGCATCACAAAATTCGGTTCATCTGGTGTGTTGTACCGCATCACCTACAGGAAACTTAAAGGCTAGGTGAGTACGGAACAGTTCCACGGCGAGGTAGCGTTGGGCAGAGAGTATCAGAGAGCATGACCAAAGCATTATCGGTCGGGGAGTGCAGTAGACAGCCAGAGTGCCATGCCGCGCCGCGGTACTGGTCTGTATTCACTTGGCAGTTTGGAGTTAACAGTACGTTGTGCGTCAGACCAGCTGCATGTTGGGTGTTGTTCTCAGGCGGTTCTTTTTCCACCGTTTTCTTCGTGAGCTTGTCTACATCTAGAAACTTTGGATGAAATATAAGAGAATTCAATACCTGCGATGCACGACAACCATAGAAGCCAGAGCTAGGATTCGTGAACGCATAACGAAGCGAACCCAGGCTAGCAAACCAACTTTTGCCGTCTGCGTCTGACACGTCTGACAGCACTGTGGTCGAACAGAAGCTTAAAGGCAGTGTCCAGGCAAAACCTCTGAGCTTGAGTGCTCATTAGATTACGATAGCGGGTCGACTCCATAGGCAAATGCGAAAGTTTCAGCGAAAAAGTCGCAGAAATAAGCGAGATATCCGCCTTAGACCCAGTACCCAAACCCAGCTCCAGTGCCCAGCCCGCCCACGCGGCGTTTGCCATTTCGCGCGTGGAATTGGTGTAACGTGGAGCATCGTTGGAAAATATCGGACTGATTGTATCGGCGTTTCTCTGCTATGACTGTTTCATCTTCATCTCAAGTTCGCGTATGTGTTCTAAACATTCAGGTACTGTTGCTCAACACTCCAGTTCTTCGTTTCAAATGATCCTGGATCTACGGTTTACGGGTCTATACTTGGGGGAGTGTTCCACGATCACATTACGGAGGTATTCACATACTGTAGATTGGGCTGCGAAATATTTTGATAACCAATCTCGACTTTCACATCAATTAGTTACCATGATACCAAGAAACGGCGAAAAAGAAAAACTTATTTTGTGAAAGAGACAGTTTCTGCACTGCTAACATACGTTGCCGACAACAGCAATAATCGAAATATACCTCTTCTTGTTAAATCTGAATACCTCTTGTTGTTAAATCTGATCAAAAAGTGCTGTAGCAGTGATACGGACCCCTGAAAGAGAACGAACTGACTTATTGAAGCTAAAACTGAGGCAGCGAACGGGCGCTCTCGATCGATGAAAATTTTCTCTGCGCCCTCTCTGACGAGAAAGAGGGCCATCGGACATCTCGTCCGAATCAGCTAAGAGGGGTCTCAGAAAAGGGTTTTTTCCGAGGGTTTTTTTTGATCTGTAAGTTTCGTATCTGCAATCAGGGAGCCAAAACTGGCCTAGGAACCACAGAAACCGAATACCCGAAAATTTTGCCTGGACACTGTCTTTAATGACAGTCCGAAGGGACACCTCGTCCGATAGTACCGAAGGCTCTGCGCATCAAAGCCCTTGAAAGCCCTTCATTACAATCAATGAGTAACTCCTCCGTATATGTCTGAAACAATCAATTTTGACGTCTATCTTCAGGTGGTATACCAAAATTGTAACAACTCAGAGAGAAGTAACGTGCCAGCGGGCCCCGGTAGAGCGGGGCGCAGCCTTGTCGTGACCCGATCGCTTGGTTGTCGCGGCCCGCTCGCGCGGGATTTTCCACAAGCGTGTGGGCGGGCTACGACAACTGTGCGGGCGGGCTGCGAAAATCGTGCAAGCTGGCTGCGACAACCATGCGAGCGGGCCATGGCTGCAACCCTTTTCCCTGGCTCCGCTCGCACGGCACTTTTGCCTGAGCGTACGCGCGCAAAAATTTAAAGAACTTTGATATACAGGCTCCTAGGTACTGTCAGATCAGATGACCCCCTCTGGATTGTCAGTAAGTTTCTGTAGGCAGTCAATACGATAACCAATCCTAGCCATCCTTGATTGCTTGGTTATTGTTTCGTGAATCCCAGACTGGCTGGTCTGCAGCATACCGGAGGTGGTGCGGTAGACCAAATGTGCGGTATTCTGTTATGCAAGAGTGGTTCACCGGCACTGCAGACTGTGAATACCCAATTGGACGAGAGAGCTAAGAAGTCCTAGAAATGATCTCAGAACAACCCCGCAACTTGAAGAAAAGAAAAGCATGTGCAAAGCATTTTGAAGAAATATTGATACCTGAAAAGAACACAAGATGAATTGTTCAGGCCGGGTGAGGAGCGTTAGTTGCGGTTAAGCATTAATTGCATGAGGTGAGAAGATCTCGCACCTTCGCAACACAGACAACCGCTGCTATAGCAGTCTGCATTCCATAGAGCTGATCAGGGCGACTGCCGAGACAACTCGGACCAATTGTCGCGGGCGAGATTTAGGTATTACAACCATTCTGTAGAGCACGTCATTAAGGAAAGCGGGCGGACCTGGAACAATGCTATTCGACATCCTATACGAAAGGTCAATTTATGTCAAGAAAGGGTGAAGCTTCTCCCTCAAGCAAAGGAATTCATATTGAATATCCTATTCAGATTCAGATTTTGTTTTTCGATCAAGCATTTCTCACCACAAACATTCAAGAGTAATGAAGTGAGTAGAAATCAACTGATGAGAGCAGTTTTCTCAAAACATTCTCAGGAGCTGTTTTTGTTGTTATCGTTCAATTTGCCACTTTTGTTGATTCTCTATACCAGATGTCTTCGGGATAATTTCTGTCCCATAATTGGGACAAAAATTATCCCGAAGACGTCTCACTTATCCTGCCGAAACGTCTCGAGGATATGATGACGATCTATTGCAACCCTAGCCCTTTACTTCACCACATCGATTTCTAGCAGTATACAGACAAAACTGAGGAAAAAAAATGATCGATGTTGTTTTACACCAATACCATATTCGTTTTACATCATATTTAACTTCACTTTTGTAAAGTTTAGGTATTAGGGTCGATTTTAGCGAATATTCGGGAGTTTCGATGACATTGTAATATTTAGAAGGGGCAGCTTCACATTCTGAACTGTAATATTTAGAAAAGGCAGCTTCACATTCTGAACCTTTTGATAAAACTTCTGTGCACCTCATTGTTGTCTTAAGAGGAAGAAAGGGGCTCTATAAACCTGTTGTTGCGGCTGATGTGGTTTCCGAAAAACAGTGGTATTAACTTCTATGGAAAAACTGCACGAACTTATTGCCTTAAAGGCAGTGTGTCACCTCGTTTCGTGGGCTGAAAATACCAACAGACTCTAGACCTTCTCCTCTAGTCACGCTAATTCCAAAGATGTACGTCAAAGCTCATAAAAATAACGAAAACCCCGTTTTCGGAGGGTCCGAAAGTGCAGTTCGCGGACCACTTGGGCGGAGCGGTCCGTGAATGTGCTGGCTGCCCGCCACGTCCTCGGCGTTGGCCAACACGTTTGGACGTATCCGATCGATCAGATCAATGGCTTCACGCGACCACTCGGCTCGACAAACTGTTACAAATCCCGTCCCGAAAAATGTTTAAAAATAGGGTTTAAAGACCTTTTTGTAACATTTTAGGTACACCGTTGGATTCAGCGTGTCGAGGAGATTCAGAATCTGGTAGAAGCTCAGACACGAAAACGAGGTGACACACTGCCTTTAACTTAACTTAATGCTTTACGCCGGCTCAGCACTCTCTCCGCTCCTTTTCATCATCGTCATGGACGTCCTTACAAAGGACCTCCAGAGACCAGTGCCTTGGACGCTGCTCTATGGTGACGACGCAATGTTAGCATCTGAAGACAAGGGCGAACTTGAACGGCAGACGCAAGCGGGGAGTGACCGGCTGGCACTGTTTGGACTTCACCTCAACATTAAGAAGACCGTACATCTAACCACTGATGAACATGAGTCCGGCACTATCAAGGTCGATGGCACGGATCTTCCGCGAGCCACTACCTTCATATACCTCGGCTCAATGGTTTCATCAGAGACGGTAATCTCGCTCATGAGATCAACGCACGCGTCAGCGCCGCGTAGCTGGAGTGGCGCTAACTGACAGGTGTGCTGTGCGACAGACATTACAGACCGACTCAAGTCGAAGATCTACCGAACAGTGGTAGGCCGGGTCGCCCTCTATGGTGCTGAATGTTAGCCTATCACCAAGCAAATGGAACGCCTAATCAGCATCATGGAGATGAGGATGCTGTGGTGTACGGGTGGCATTACGCAACTAGATCGCATATGCAGCCAGGACATACAGCAGCGATTTGGGGTAGCTGCGATAGTCGACGAGCTCCGTGAGGCGCGTCTGCGATAGCTTTGTCACGTTCTCCGTGCCGATGGCGACAAAGTTTAGGATTGATTTCGATGTAGACGTGCCAGGAAAGCGACCAAAAGGACGACCTAAACAACGATGGCTTGACACTCTGCACGCCGACCTCAAGCTGGCAAGGATCCATCCCGATCAGGCGCACGACAGGGTAATATGGCGCCAAAGGATCAGCGAAGCGGGCCCAGCTACGAAATGGGAAAAACGCTGAGGAAGAAGAAGATTAGGAAGATAAGAAAGTCTTGAGCCGTCTGACACTTTTTTCTGCTTTATTTTATTACTCAATGGAATCTACTCAACAATATAATCAATACAGATAGTCAGTGCGGTGTCCCACCTAATGGGCAGGTCAGCGGTCCCCTTCTCCTAGAAATGGCGAAGCACGGAGTCAAAGAAATCGCTGACCGCCCTTTCAGCATCTCCAACTTTGGTGAATTTTTCTTAGCTAGGGATGTCCTAAGGGAGCTAAATGGATGATGGTCGGAAGGGGCAATGTCAGAAAAATAGGGTGGGTGAGGAACTGTGCCACAGTCCAGCTCCTCCAATTTTTCACGGGTCTTTTCAGCTATATGGGGGCCTAGCATCATCGGGAGGAGGTGTACAGAATCTCGTCTCGGCCGTTTTTCTCGAATAGCGTCCACGAATTTCTGGAGCTGATTGGTGTAGGTGTTCCCGGTGACTGTGTGTGTTTGCGGGAGCAGCTCGTAATACAACATTCCTTGCGAACTCCAGAGGTAGCAAAGAAAACACTTATCTGAGTGGAGGTGCGACTTGACGGATCTTCTCGTCGACGGAGCCACATGGCACGATGCGTATCAGAATCGTAGAGGACCCTACTCTCATCTCCACTCATCAGGTATTCCGGAAACTCCTTTCGGTGCGAGCAGAGCAGGAAAACTGATTATGGCTCGGAGGACATCTTGTGGAACTGACGTTGTAATTAAAGTTGGAGAAGGCAACTCGACCATATAGTATGCCTATTACGGAGAAGCCCAAAGTTTGGTCTACAACTACCGCATGGTAGATCATGGGTAACGGTCAATAAGCAAAAGATCTGGAACTTTCAAAAAAAATCGGCTCAAGACTTTTTTACCACCCTAATATTGGAGTATGAAAGCTGCACCATCAAAGGCATCATCATTCTGACAATGAGTAGGTAAGAAATCAGAGGTGCTTTGATCATCAGGCGGATGAGTTTAAGAGTGAAACATTTTGGATTACAATCACTTCCTTCATTTCTAGCCCCCTTCCAGTTCCACTCTGCACAGCTCGCCCATTTTTTCCTAAGGAGCTACAGTGGGACCAAACAAAATCTAATTTAGCGCAGATTTTGACAGAATTGATCACCACGTTCGTCCTGACCATAGTGCTGAACCTAGGGTTGCAGCAGAATCTGCGGGAGCAAAATTATTGAGTGCTGCCTTCACCCGGCTGAGGTTTGTGACAACTGCGATATCGCGCGCGACGTACAGGGATCGCAGCGAATATCAGTTCTGGGGGCCTGCCCGCATGCTGTAATGGGCGATGCGAGTGATTTGGACAATTAAATGCGCGAGCGAGGTGCGAAGACGCTAATGAACCTTGAAGCATATCAATAGTCTCGCACCTAAAATTGGACCGCAAATAACGCTCGCCATCCGTTCAAGCCGCGTCTTACCGTAAGCCAATCAGGCGTAAAGCAATGTCTTGGGTGTAGCCGCACCCGCGGCACTACAATTGACGGTTAGGTCAAAAGGATGAGAGCTCATGGTTACCTTATGGCGGCAATTGCATTTGGGACTGTTCTGAATGCCTCTTCCATCTGTTCCTACTAATTTGAAGTCTTCCAGTTGGTTTTTTCACTTGCCGGCAAATCTCATAGGATCATCACCACAGTTAATCCAGCAATCATCTTCTGTATATATAAAGTAGAATGTATGTGTGTGTGTGTGTATGTATGTATGTTCCTTATAGAAATCGCGGAGGGTGAACCGATCGGGACCAAACTTTGCAAGCTTATTCCACATGGGCCGGCGGAGGTTTTAGGCTACTTCATGCCAGGCATTATCGATTGATTTATCGATTTTATTGATTTTTCGCTACTTTTGCTCAGGGGCGACGAGGACAGGTCTACTGGGGTTTCTTAATGCGCTGAACACGAATATGATAACCGTTTTGCACCAAATATCGATTTATCGATTTTATTGATTTTTCGATATTTTTGCCCGAGAGTCGGTAGGGACAGGTCTACTGGGGTTTGTCAATGCGCTGAACACGAATATGATAACAGTTTTGCACCAAATATCGATTTGTCGATTTTATTGATTTTTCGATATTTTTGCCCGAGAGTCGGTAGGGACAGGTCTACTGGGGTTTGTCAATGCGCTGAACACGAATATGATAACAGTTTTGCACCAAATATCGATTTATCGAATTTATTGATTTTTCGATATTTTTGCCCGACAGTCGGTAGGGACAAGTCTACTGGGGTTTGTCAATGCGTTGAACACGAATATGATAAACATTTTGCGCAGAATTTCGAATTATTGGTATGATTTTTCGCCATTTTCGTCCACGGGCTGGTGAAGAGTGTCTACTAGGATTTTCCACTGGGCTGTACACGAATATGACAACTATTCTCCACGGATATGTCGACTCAGTAACTTCTTTTGCTCTCTCTCTCTCCGCTTTTGGAAAGAGACGGGGTAGGAATGTGTTCACTGGATCAATCGAGAACGCTGAACTCTAAGAACGAATATGGCAACTGCTTTCCATGAAATTGACACTGAAATAACAGTACTAACTTTTCGCTTACGGTTACATGAGCCTGCTAATATGCTTACCACCAAAACTATAGGCATCCGCAATGAATTTGTCGGCACTAGCAAATGTCCTCATTGGTGTGAAATTGCCGGGGTAGTAAAACACCCGAGCGAAGCCGGGTATACCGTCTAGTTAAGACTACATGAAGCTCCAAATATTTTGAGTTAGAGTTCAACTAACAAAGTTAAAGTTAACTTAGTTAGTCAAACTAACTAAGTTCAACTAACTAAGAGTAACAGAACATTCCAAGTCAAAATTAATTCCTGTTATTCCTCCTGCAGAATTGTCTCAAGTGGTGTCCCGCAAGGGGGAGTTCTGTCGCCTGTTCTGTTTGCTCTCTACACTGCAGATCTACCGCAGTCTTTGGAAGAAAAAAGTGTCACTTGCAAACAGTTTGCTGATGATATTAAAATTTACAACAGAATTGACACCGATGTTCAGCTTTGTGAAGTTCAGAATGCTATAGACCAGATCTCACAGTGGTCATTAAAATGGAAGCTTCCTTTAGCACCTGAGAAAACTGTACACATGCGTTTAGGTAGTTCTGCCCTTCTTAATAGATACATTATTCAAGGTCATATGATAGAAAGTGTCAACAAAGTTGTTGATCTAGGCTTTCGATATGACAACAAATTGGACTTCTCTAATCATTACAGATATCTCTGTAGAAAGGCGGTAACCTACACATACCAGATCTTCAAAGGACTCTGTTTAAAAGACAAATATGTACTTTTGAAAGCTTATAAGTCATATGTGAGACCCATACTTGAATTTGGCTCTCTAGTTTTTTGCCCACATAGAAAAAAGGACATACGTATGTTGGAAAAAGTTCAAAATAACTTCACCAGGAAAATAATGATCAGATGTGGAGGGTATCATTACTCAAACGTTCCGGTTGGTAAGATAAGGAATCCACGATGCAAAATTCATACCCTTGAATCACGAAGAAGGGTAAGAGATGTTTGTGCTGTCTATAAAATTCTAAGTGGCATGGTGAAGATCGATGTGATGAAGTTTTATAAGATACGTTCATCAAAAACAAGAGGTGGTTCGGAGAAAATTTCTTATGCAGGTCCAAGAACAACTGCTAGACGGGAAAGTTTCACATGCCGGGCAGGATCTTATTATCTGACTTACGATATAAAACTACCCCCACCTCTCTGAAGTACTTTTCTTTCAAACGATGGGTCTCCAAAAAGCTTTTGTGTCACTAGTGCAATGAGTTTATTTCTGTATGCTTTACTCGATGTTACTTGATTAGGTCATGTCATGTCATTGTCTTTTTCACGTCTACCTTATGTGGCGTAATAAATAAAAATAATAAAATAATAATAATAACTCAACATTAGTATAGTCTGTCCGAAACCACGAGTCCGCCCATGCACGCGGAGATCGAGATGCTGCCACGTTTGCCAGCGCTCCACGTCATTATCCCTGATCTGCGTATCACGTTTCTTCATGGTATTGACCAACTAGCTGCCGTACCCGGCTTTGCCCGGGTGTTTTACTACCTTGGCTACATCACACTGCTGAGGCCAATTACTATCGCCGATAAATCCATTAAAACATTGAAATCTCCCTAATTTTGGTGATCAGTATGTTAGCAAAGCCCAAGTGACCCTTCCCCATCGACTTGTGGGCGAAAAGTTAGCAAAGCTATTTTGGTGACATTGAATCGATGCATTCGTACAAAGCGGTTGTCATATTCATCTTCAGCGTGTCAAAGAACCCCAGGAGGCATGTCTTCACCGCTCCATTGGGCGGAAGAGCCAAAAATCAATAAAATCGATAAATCGCTATTTCATGCAAATTCAATGTCATATTCGTGTTCAGCTCATTGAGATGCCCTAGTAGACATGTCTTTACCAAACCATGGGCAAGAATAGCGAAAAATCAATAAAATCAATAAATCAATATTTCGTGCAAAATGGTTGCCATATTCGTATTCAGCGTATTGAGGAACCCCAGGATACATGTCCACGTACCTCCCCGACCGAAAATGGAAAAAAATCGATAAAATCGATAAATCAATATTTCGTGCAAAATGGTTGCCATATTCGTGTTCAGCGCATTGAGCTACCCCAGAAGACATGTTCCCACCGACCCCTGGGCAAAAATAACGAAAAATCAATAAAATCGATATAATCGATCAATCAATCGATAATCCCAGGTGCAAAGTAGCCTATAACCTCCGCCGGCCCGCGAAGTATGTGCATGCAAAATTTGGTCCGGATCGGTTCACCCTCCGCGATTTCTATTCATTACATACATACACACACACACACACACACACATACATACAAACTTTGACTTTTATATATACAGATGATTTGGCTGTGACGTGGACGATGTGGCAGCCAATAGCATCCGTCCCAGCCGCATCGTCTCTCGATTCCCGTGTGCGTGGGCGGACTCGTCGTTTCGGACAGACTATAATACTAACATCATCAGATGGACCAAAACTGTTCTACTCACTGTGACAAACGCGTTGGACGGGTTCATGGGACCTGACCGCTTCAATTTGCGATGCATGGGAGATGCTACGTTCGTTTCAGCCGCGAAATTTATTGTGTGGAATGTTAGGTGTTGTTAAATGCTGGCAATGAGAGCATGTATCCTTTTGTTGAAAAGCATCCATTGACTTTTCCTCGAGATACAAAGTGCCATCCCGGAAATATCTACTTCAGATCTTAAAGGCATCACGGAAAACCATTATGATTATGACCAGCAACTTGAACACCATGTGCGCGGTTGACATCCATTAACTTGACCACTGAAGCGCAGTAACACCAATGCTCACGACGTTTTCCTTCTTGAAAGCATGAGATTTCATAATTGGAGCAGTTATAAACTCAGACAAGAACAGCGCGCGGCCGCGTGCCATGGATGTCAAGCGTAGGATCGGACACCGTTCACGCCGATAGCGCGCTGATATGTGGTACATAGCATGGGTGCGCGGGTCGCACACTCGATTAATCGAGAAGTTTCCATGCTGGTACTGCGCGACTGGCGTGCTTCAAATCCGCGAGCGGCGTCCTTTTAGCTACCATCCGCGTGACCGGTGTCCGACCGCAGGCAGTTATAATCTGAGAATGAGAAAACTTGGACGCGGATTAGTTCTGCATGTCTTCCGCGAACGGAGCAATCACTCTTCGTTTTAGCAGTGCAAAAGTGGCTGTCAACAAGTGGGATGCTTCCTCTTTGTGATGGGCATTTATCCCAGGTAGTATTAGCAAAGTGCTATTACTATTACAATAATTGAGATTGTTCTCATTTGTGCAGCGTAAATGTCGTCAAAGACACAGTCCATCAGCTCTAAAATGGATCACCCATGCTGCTGAAGGCAAATAAAGGTGGGTAGCAGATCAAAAAGTCAGTTGAGCGTCAAAATACATTATCCGTTACGGATCCAACATTCACTTTTGTCAATGGCGTCATGGCTAGTTGCTTTTCGTGATGATCCTGTAGGAACTTCCTGGAGTCTGACAAAAAGCATGTGTAAGAGTCCAACATCAGCAGAAACGCATGGAAGAAGCCTCTGGGATAACCCTCACTACAATTGGTGCCACTAGATAATGAATAGCGCTCACTTTTTAAACCTTAACCGTCAGTTGTAGTGCTGCGGATGCGGCTACACCCAACGCTTTGCTTTACGCTTGATTGGATTACGGTAAGACTCGGCCTGAACAATCCATATTGTGAAAAGAACTTACCATAGTGTACCCATATTTCTGCACCAACTCGCTAACTTCAACAGAAAACTGGTAGGATAACTCGTCATATTTGCGGCGGCACAAATTCCCCCTTGACGAGAACATCCTGAAAATGAGTACGCTGGTATATGGTCAGAGATTCGGTCGAATAAAATCAGTACAGGAGTTACTATAAAATCAGTGAAAAAATGGAAAAAGTCGAATAAGAAATAAGCAACAAAATATAAATGAAACAAAAATAAAGTTGCACCACGTCAAGGACAAAGGCATCATCGTGACAAACCGATTTCATGTTTATTTTGAATTTTTATGTTGACTTATTATAGAGCACAATGGCCCCTTTCTGATCACAGTAAGCTTCGATGAAAGTAAATTAAATGAGCGGCGACCCTTTCTTTGACAAGCGTGAAGGTGCTCGTTCTGTAATTACATAGCTTGCATAGAAGCTGACGGTGAAAACGGTTGAGGATTTAGCTCAGGCCCCAGCACGGCTTGTCGGTAGGCAAGCTGGGCTTCGTAAAGGGATCGAAAAGCAAAGGAGGCTCCGTACGGGGCCCGCGGTGGAGCCCCGAAAAAAGACTTTGGGGTGTTCGTTGGTTCAAAGAAAAGGAATGTGTTGATAGAGGCGATGAAAGACGAAAAAGGCTTGCAAAAGAACTGCTCGTACAGGGTGTTTTTCCGGGAGTAAAATCGGTGCAATTGCGGACCCAGTACAAAGGCTACGTGCGAATTGCTGGAACCTCCGCTTTCACGTGGTCTTTCGACTGAGAATTTGATCTATTGGAATGGATCAGATCGCGCGCGATTTTACTCCCGGAAAAACACACTGTAGCTTGAGCAGAGCAATAGCGGCGATCCAGATTGAGAAGTTCGATTGGAGCAGATCATGTACAGGTTCCCATAGTCCGGAGGACTCAACGACTCCTGCGCTGCGGAATCTAAACGGATTGAGTTGGAATCTTCAATGAGATAAGAACTAAAAGAACACTAAAAGTTTTTGAAAAAGACACTCTGAACTTATGTAAACTAAAAAAGTGTATGCTCACATTCTGAGTCTGAGTGATTGCAGGGCTCTCCCGTTAGGTCGAGACTTAACCGATAGATACCAGATTTGGGATGAAGAAACGTTATGGCACTCACAATAAATGTATGATGTCAGATCACAAAACTTATGTGAATCAAGGAACTGTATGCTCGGTAAAGGGTCCAGCCTATTTTCAACAGGCTGGCATAGAAGCTGAGCCTGTCTGGAGCATAATTTTCCTATTTAAACGCATAAGTTTCCAACCTCCTACCATACACCCAAACTAATAGGTACTAATGTGCTATCATACGCCGCACATCTTATCACTAATCACCCCCCACCTTCTGAGTATTTCTCCTTTTACGCTCGCTCCAAGGTACTATCGCAGGCCGTTTAGTGGAAGCAGAACGCCGATCCAATCCACTCGCTGCGCGGGAGCCCGAGTTTTTCAAACTTCTTTTTCAAGCTAACAAGCTTCTAACGCTGGCCAGCACTCCATGTCATCATCTCTAATCTGCGTATCACGTTTCATCGTTATCTTCACAAGGATTTGGCTGTGACGTGGACGGCGTGGCAGCTAACAGCATACGTCTCGGTCGCGCCGTCTCTCTCCGCGTGCGTGGGCGGACTCGTCGTTTCGGACAGAGTGTACCGCATTTTTGTATGGTCATCTTTTCTCTAATACCTCTTCAACTTTCATGATAGCTGAATGCAGCTGTTCAACATTCGAAAAGGCTGCATTCGGCTCTTAGGCCACTAGCTATTTTCAAAGGGGGCTTCGTTAAATCTGGATTTTCCAAAGGGGGCTCCGTTCCGAGTCCGACCCTCCGATGGGCTCGTGCTGGGGCCTGGCCAAAGGCCTCTCCAATCTCTTTACGTAAAAATGCACCAATACTGACTCATTTCTGAACCACCTGTATACTACTCTGAACTTTCTGCCCGCATTAGCTCCGCGGTACGAGGTCAATCCGCGGTGGATCTGCGGGGGTGACGGTCAAGAGGTGCGCTCGAGAATTCCTCGCACATCGCTCGCACCTATAATTGCGGGTGTCGTGTAGGAGCTGCCCATATCGGCATCAGATGTTACCAGCTAATGTAGGGTGTCTCACGAACCGAGCCTTGCCTCCAAAAACGTCGCGCGCGGCAGAAGGGCGTTGAAGGTGTACAGAAGACGCGGACACCACAGTATGGATAGGGTAATGCGCTGTTATTTGAAGTAGTTGGGAGCTTTTGGTGCTGGGATGCCAAAATCGCATCCACCCATGCAATAAAGGGGCTTTCATACATTTGCCGCCGCGGCAAAAGTGGGTGCGCGGCAACAGTTCCCGCAGAGCGGCATGCCGCGCTTTCATACTGTTGCGAATGCCTTAAGGAAGAACATCTAAAAAAAACAATTGGAGTGGTAGTGGCAAAAAGTATTGCTCAAAACCTAATCATACTCACCTCAATTGATAGCATCTGCGCAAAGAAAGGAGAAGTCAGAGCATCAAACATTAAACATTAACATTAACAACATTAAAGGTTCATACCATATAAGTGCTCATTCGCTATAAATACGATACATAGTTTTCTATATCTAACCTTAAAAAACAATTAAAGTTGAATTGACGCGGTACAAGCGATAAAACGGGCATCTACCGAAGGCCGCGGCAAACGTCGCCCAGCGACAAAATACCCCCTCGACAGTGGCTTTCATACATTTGCCGCGGCGGCAGTCGCCCATGGTTAAGCATAGGCCGGCGACGTCGCGGCGGCGGCGCCGCGGCGACGTCGCCGCGACAAGAGCTTGTTTACTTTTTTTGCCGCGGCGCCGCCCGGCGACGTCGCCCAGCGGCAAGCGGCAAGGAATGGTCGAGGGGTATTTTGTCGCTGGGCGACATTTGTGTGAAAGCGCGGCATGCCGCTCGGCGGCAACTTTTGCCGCGCACCCACTTTTGCCGCGGCGGCGGCGGCGGCGCCGCGGCAAATGTATGAAAGCCCCTGACCATTCCTTGCCGCTTGCCGCTGGGTGACGTCGCCGGGCGGCGCCGCGGCAAAAAAGTAAACAAGCTCTTGTTGCGGCGACGTCGCCGGCCTATGCTTAACCATGGGCGACTGCCGCCGCGGCAAATGTATGAAAGCCACTTAAGAGAATCCACTGTCAGCAGCAGGGTCAAGCGTGATGATGGTAAAAAGTCGATCCCCATACGACCCTCCCCCTTTCAGCCACCAAAAATACGACCCCCCCCCCCTTACACAAATTTCTTTCTATGCTTGCAGAATTTAGATATTTAGATATCTCATTTCAGGTGTTCGTACTGCGAGAGGTGTGGTGGAGCCAGAGCATAGGAAGGAGAAGGAGGCTCTTTTGTATCTAACTAGTTGTTTGGAAGTTTTTTTGGAAAACGTTGAAATTTACGCGGTGGACAAAAAACGTGCATTAATTATGCAATGTTGCTTACGTAACTAATGAGGCTCGAACACATCAAGAAAAAACATCTATATACAGGAAGCTCCAAATGTCCGCAGTCAAGAGGGCGTGGCCACGGCGCGGCTCCTTGATCAGACACAGGCGCTCTCTATGCTGCCTCTGGCTTCTCTGACTCTGCAGCCAACCAGTGGCAGCATGCCGAGCGCCTGTGTCTCTGTCTAAAGCCGCGTCGTGGCCACGTCCCTCTTGTCTGCGGACATTTGGAGCTTCCTGTACATCATCTACATGGTGAAGGGTTCGATCCCTACCGGGGCTAAAATTTTTGCTGAGGGTTAAAGCGTGTGCGGTGAGCGAATTTCAGTCTGAAAGAGACTTTCTAAACGAAATACCTTCGTATTCATCACGGAAAACAACCATACACATCATCGACATGGTCAAGGGTTCGATCCCCTCCGAGGCTAAAATTTTTGCATAGCGTAAAATGACACGCGCTTGTAGTGGATTCGATATGATCGACCGTAAAGCACGAAATAACTGTTTATAGGGGTGTAAGACAGGGTAGGACTTTTAGTACGGACGTGCGAAAATTTCAGCTTAAAATTTTGACTCGTTCAGAGACATGGTTGTAGTCGGATACGAATATCAGAAGATCTGGCCCGTTGAGGTCCCAATTTTTTTCAGGTTTTTAATAGTCGAAGGTTTGCGCTTTGAGGCTGTACAGCTCGTTTTTCCGCAGCTGCTTCCACCGCGATTCAACTCCGTCGATAAAAACATGGAAAAAAGGCCATTTTTATCGACGAAACCTCATCTCCGTAATTCCCGAATCTTTCCTCTTGAAGCTGGAGACCTGAAACTTGGGGTAAAGCACTATTTGGTAGGGTCCATAAAATGACTTTTTACCGGCCTGCAGGACTGGGTAGGACTTTCAGTACGGACGTGCGAAAATTTCAGCCTATAACCCCCCACTTCTCACTATTCAATTCAAACTATTCAAATCAAACGGTAAAGTCGTTTAATCACGTCAAAACAAATTCTGTGTATGGATAATTCAGTGTCCCACTCCTTCCGTTTTTTCTACCTTTTTTTCTACCTCCTATTCCACACTTCCCTCCCGACCACGACCCCACTCGCCGTTAAACCTACAATGAAAAAACGGCTGCGGGGAAAACTCGTCCAACTCCGCCCATTCGTGGCGGGACCACCCCACATTTCGGGTCGCCGCCCCTTCAACTTGAATGCGGCGACTCTCTTATTTCCGCTCATTATTGCATCGTAACTTGAACTTTATCCATTGTTCGTGTACGTGGCCATGATTTCGCGTTTCAGAAGCGAATGTCTTCGAATGTTTTCACATTATTGGGCAGTTCTCTCCAGAAGCATTTGAATTTTCAGGCAAATAATTATCGTTTCGAGTATCGTTTATAATGAAACACGCATAGATGATCCCTAAAACAAGTAAAAGTTCACCAGGATTACTCTACACAAAGTATCGGATCCGCCGATCCTTGCGACTGTGCGCTTGTGTGAAGATTGAGAAGCCGTACTTGCACCATAACTTCTCAAACCATCCTTTGAATTCCGTATCAGCGATATAGCCCGTAGTCGAGAACCCAGGTGTCATCATTTTCGTGAACGTGTGTTGTTGTTTAGCGTAATCATCTAGAACAGTTGTAATGTGGTTGTCGTGCCTCACAATCCTGTCTTTGATACGAACATGCTGGAGCGAATATGTAGTAACGATTTTGATTAAAAAGTCCTCCGGTCGACGAGTATGTGGAAGTTGTTCTCCAGGAAGTAGAACATCTGGTAGTCGATGAAGCAGGTCAATCTCCGTTCATTACAATGTCTCACACATTATTCTCCATCCATTACGATGTCTCCACTACCGTTGTAACTGCTCAAACTTTGGTGATTAAATTATGCTGCTAAACGTGTAGGGGTTAGAAATCGTGTCGCGACCAATCGCACCTGCACGATCTAGAACTACTATGTACGGTCGGTTCAGAAAACAATGAGTACGGCTGTATTGCTACATGGAAAGCCAAAAATTCCTTCTAGTCGCGCTTGATCTATATAACTTGCTGGTCGCGCAGATCTCTAGCTGCTTGACACGTTAAAACAACTACGGTGAAGTGATGTGGGAATACGTGATGAGTATGCATTCCGCCACCACGGTACTCGTCTGGTGAATGAAGGGTGTCAGTGAAGACTTTAAAAACTGTCTGTTCATCATGCCCATTACTTTCCTCTATGATACTACTACGAAGAGTCATGACTAACACTCACGAACGAGCGAACATTCATAATTCTACCACAGTCAACGTGAGAGGATATGATCTTCACCTCAAAAACTATTATTTCTCTCTTGAAAACTTAGCATTATGTACATCAGCGACGACATGCAACCTGCTTAGAGATTACCAAACCTCTCTAAGATGGCCGTTGATGAACTGTGCAACAAAAGTGGAGTGCAGTTTGAGCATGAAGCAATTGTAGTCGACGACGCAATAATGGTTGGAAGAAAGAAAAGAGCCGCACATAAATTAAAGGGGTGCCGACATAAGGCATTGGTTGGTCCCGCCGCGAGTGGGCGGAGTTGGACGAGTTTTCCCCGCGCCATTTTTTCATTGTAGATTTAACGGCGAGTCCACGACCCCTCCTTACGACCCCCCTCTTTCCCCACCCCCCCCATACGACCCCCCTTGATAATTTATCGACACACGCTTGTCCCTGGTCAGCAGTATATACCCACAAATAATGCCAAAACGTACAGTCCTTGTCGAAAAGATAGACGGATTCCGTCACTGCACAAACGCGGCGGGACCTGAACGATGGATGCGGAGGGGTGTAGGTCGTATGGCGCGATTTTTGGGGTGGCACTATTGCCAGGCCCAATCTGGGGCGCGCTACTACCATCCGGATTACGGTCACGCGTCGCGGCTTGGCTGTAACGAGGGCTCGGACAACTCGTCCACTCCACCGCAGTCAGCCCACCCCATATGGGACGCCGTCGTCGATTTTTCGGCCTACCCATGCCATTGCCATTCCACTGCCTGCCTGCACCACCATAGAGGGGATCTTTTCTGTTCTAGTATTCAATTCTGCTGTCTTGCATCCTTTTCCACACTAACGCAGTGTGCGCTACTACATTGTTAGGTGGGTTTCAAAGCATTTTTACCTGACATCATTGTTCTGGTGAGCTGCTTTGGTGAGATTTTTGTTAGGTATTTAACTTCCCAACAAATTTTTTTCTTAGTGGCTCCTAGGACTCACTGTTGTTGATCGGGTTTTGCATTCAATCCGTTTTTTAATGTTTATTGTTATAAAATAACGACTGTGGTTTAACATGCAGTTAGAATATGGCATTACAATAGCTATTACACAGTCTTTCCTGATATAAATCTCGACATATTTCTACAATATTTCTCAATATCCGTTCTGGTTGCTCCTTGGTTGCGGTAAAGCGTTGCAAATCTTGTCATGCTTTCTTCAACTTTCTCTCTTCGTTCTATGTCTCGTTTCCTTAGGCGCTTGCAGTGCTCTGGGTTCTGAAAGAAGATTTAATAGTATGTTATTTCACTCTCGACCACTGAGAAATGCTCACGTTCTCCAACAACTGCAGAGCGCATCTAGCCTCCAAGTCGAACGTCGTGAGCTTTTCTAGGAGGGTGCGTACGTCAGGGTGGTCGGTGCTGAAAGAGGTATTAAGTTTGCTGAAATCAAAAAAGTTATGATAGTTGAATTGAAAAAAAAAACAAAAAAAATGAAACTATACTTGCCTGTGATAGGCCTCCGCCAAGTTAGTTGTGCGCAAGTCCATAAGCTCCCACTTGCACCAGAGGTCGGCGAATAGGCTGCTGAACCAGGTACTATGTAAAGGGCATTCGGAAAAGAGTCGGTACTGGTGCATTCACGGACCTGAGGTGAGTCATGTGTTCCACGTACTCCCACATCATTTCCGGGATCCTTTCTAACATGTTAAGCAGTTAAAAATTACTGCGACTAACAAGCTTAAACATGCGCGACTTGGCAAAGGCCTCTCTAATCGCATTTACGTAAAAATGCACCAATACCGACTCATTTCTGAACCGCCTGTAGATAGCTGAGGAACTCCGAGCAGCCGCGATGAGCAGGATGGTCTTCGGGAACAGGTGGATAACTGAAACATGGATAATTTTACTTACACACCCTCGGACTGATATCTCGGAACTTACAAAAGGGCTTCAACATGCGATCGGAGATGTGTAGGAAGGAAAATGACACCTTTAATGGTGTTCCACCACTTTTCCACCGATTCGACCTTTGTGGGGCCTTGGATGAACTCCCATCTTTTTGCACCCTGTACACTGGTAGACATCACAGGACTTGTTTCTTCTTGCGAGGCAGAAAACATACGAGTCATTCGTATCTGGAATGCGAAAGACAAGCACATCCTTCTTACGCTGTTTACTTACCTCTCTTATTCCTCTGTATTGGCGTGAAACATTCCGTGAAGGTGAGAGAAGAAACAATTCAGCAGGCATTGGGTTTGAGAGTTTATGTTGAAAGACATCGTCTCCAATAACTATTTACACTGAGAAGAATTATGTTGCACCTATCTTCACACTACTTTCTAACTTTCCTCCAGCAAAGAAATGTGTCCACAACCACCTTGACAGAACTTTCCATATGCCCTTTGGATATGAAATCGGCACGGTCATGATCGGTTATGGAACGTCGTGGAGGTGCGAAGTCGTAGGTTACCCCTCAGGATAAACGACGATCTTAGTAGAGGTCATGCTCATAGAAAATGTCTCCCTACGGCAAAAACAGATCGATGGACAAGACAAAATGATTAAAAATCCATAAAAACTCACCTTCTGAGGAGTAAAATGCAGCAAGGAATAGTAGCAATGTGGTAGAGAATACCAGGGAGGTGCAGGGGTAAGGGTGAAGGAGGGTGGCAGGTGACGTACAAGGGACTAGGGTGAAGCGGAAAGGAGTAGAGTATCACAGGAGCGATGCAGGTAGCCAACAAGAAGAGGTTTGTGTTGGGATCATGAAATGTCCGAACAACAACCTCCCCATGCAAGCCAAACTTGCATCAAAGTCACAGAAAAACGGATTACATTGAGTTCTGGAACAATAAATTAAATGAAAAAAGCTAAGGACAAGCCAGCAAAGCAAAAATGCACTTAGAACGCTTTAAACGAGCTCAAAATGATTAAAAATCCATAAAAACTCACCTGAGGAGTAGAATACAGCAAGGAATATTAGCAATGCGGTAGAGAATACCAGGGAGGTGCAGGGGTAAGGGGGAAGGAAGGTGGCAGGTGACGTACATAGGATAGGGTGAAGCAAAATGAAGTAGAATATCACAGGAACGAATATCAGGACAGAAAAGGTCAGGACTGCAGTGCAGCAGACACGCACAAAAGTTATTCATGCTTGCGGCGCGTCAAAGTTTACGCGCCTAGACAAAACTCCACGAAGTTTTCGCGCCGACCCAAAGCGACGAAAATGGAAACGTGGTTCGTTCGCGCGGCAGTAGCAACGGCGAAACTAGGAACATTGCTGATCTGCCAGGATTTGTCTTCTACCTCTCTCCTTTGCACTGTGTATCGGCGCGTAAACTTTGACGCGCCGCAAGCATGAATAACTTTACAGACGTGGTGGGCCTAAAAGATCGATGACGGCGTCCCATATGGGGTGGGCTGACTGCGGTGGAGTGGACGAGTTGTCCGAGCCCTCGTTAGAGCCAAGCCGCGACGCGTGACCGTGATCCGGGTGGTAGTAGCGCGCCCCAGATCGAGCCTGGCAATAGTGCCACCCGAAGAATCGCGCCATACGACCGCCCCCCGATGCGGAGAGTGGATGCTCCAAGTGAGAGGGTCCAGTAGGTCCCACCGCGATTCTGCGATCGCGACGATATGAAACCGCACGCGCAATCCGTCTATCTTTTCGACAAGGACTGTATAAATAATCAAGAATGTGACTAAAATTTGTCGACTATGCTGAAAGCTTCTTCAAGTAATATTGGTAGTTAGAAACCACCGCCTGATTTTCCCCTTTCATCACGCAGAATCTATCTCAGCAACCATGTAGATATAATCGATGACTTGGACTTTACCATTCCAAAGGTTTCTCTAACATGGACATCATTCGTATTTTGCAACCATGTAGTCGAAACTCGGAGAGCACGTCTATGACTAACCAATTTGTCTTGAGTTGTTATCAGGTGATCCCCCACTCCCTAGTTCTCCGCTTGCAGAAAATATTCCTTCCTAAGGATATGCTACAGGCAAAGTTGATCTTTTCCGTAGTGCTAGGTCACTTTCGCAAGCACTACTCAGTGACTGATGAACTCAAGCTCCACCAAAGAAAAACTGCAACGAAATAAAACACGAATAAGAAAGATTGATTCTGAGAGCAATGAATGTGCAAGGATCTACCCGAAGCTCCCTTTCTTTTACTTTCTAAGCGAAGTTTTAGACTACCCAGCTCCATAAGCTTCTCGATGATGCAGTTTAACAGTCGAGATATCAGTTGAACAGTCGAAAAGTCTTGGAAGCTTTTCTCAAGCGAAAAAGACATTCTCTAGCGTTTTTTTTTGTACTGTAACAGGTAGCAAATTCCGTGCGAAGACTTGACGTCCTAAGCACGGAGTAACTCAGACACTCGGGCGGTTGAACCGCAGCAGGAACACTCTGGTCTCCGCCCATTTTTTGAATTTGGGGGCAATAGCAGCACGTTTCCTCGTGCAGCACGTCCCCTATTTAGCCCAGCACGTGCCGTGATCGCCCCGCAGCCGCGCCACGTGCACATTTGCGTGGGCGCGCAAATTCGAAAATCGATCGATTTAATCCGACGCCGCTAAAGCTGCGGCTCATCTCATTTCTTTCCTCATTCCCTTCTTTCTCTCTTCTTGCTCCCTTCCCTCCCTCCCTGCCTGTCTCGACTCGAACACTTTAACAGGTCGAACGGCCAGTGGAATGGTGCCTGTCATCAGTGATGGAAACCCATGGAGATAGCTGGCTTGTATCGTTAGTTGTAACAATGATCTATGATTGCTCTTAGTTGTTCTCGTTTTCTTTCCTTTTCTCAATTTTTGAAGACTCCTTCATTGATCCCGTTCTAGGTCCATTTTCCTGTAATCATTGTGCATTTGTGTTTTGTTTATTCAACTTTGAAAAAAATTTCAAATTCATTCTAAACTCCTAGAAAGAAGTACAAGTTTTCAAATTCAATCGAACGTGTTAAAACAGTAACGAAACATCCTCCTTTGCCTCTGTGGCACCGTAGTCTAAATTTCTTTTTTTTTTCTGCGAAAAGTTTGCGCATAGAGCTTCTGTAGGCGTTGCGGCGATCGCACGCGGTGACGCGGTAAGGAGGCGGACAAGGGGTGGGACTAGTGTGAGATCAATAAGTCGGATACATTACCGGTGATTGCCAATGGCACTCACACTTGGCTCGCACCTCTTTACCCGGCTGTCTGGGTAAGAAACGCGGCGAGCCCGGATGGAGTTCGATTCAAGAAGTTGTCGAGGTTCTCCTCTAGTAATCCGAAAGCTATATAATACTGCAAACGTACTATTTAGGTCCCAAGCTTAGCCTATATATCTGAGGTTGGAAGGACTACCTTTCAAGGAGAAATTGAAACCTGAGAATGTCATCTTGGCTGGGGTTGTATTTCTCCGTAAGAGTCCAAGTGAGACGATGCTTTTTTGTATCGACGTGATGAAATCACGTCACAATAATGTGGTCGTTGTGTTTCTTTGTGCTCCACTGCCACAATTTTGTTTTTGTTCTCACTTTTATTCTCCTCATGATGAAGTAATTCGTTTTCTTTTTTTTTTGTACTCTCGTACCATATTTCTTCACATGTTAATCTTGTTGTTTTTCTCAAATAAATGAAGAACTTGTTGGATTTCATTGCGGATTTGCAATAAATTGAGTTCACATTTTGATTTGTCGCTCTTTGGCAGTGTTCGGCTGCGTTACAATTACTTCCTGAGCCGCTTTTTGGACCTGAAGCTGACCCAGAGCCGAACGCCTCCTTTTGTTCCTGGCGGTTGAACCGCAGCCTTAATAGGCCATGTCCCACTACGGTACCAGGTAGTGGCGCGTTCCGCCATGAAAAAGTTGCTTTGAACCGCAAATACAACTGCGGTTCAATTCGGTTTCTCCTGCGGTTCAAACGCGCGAGTGTCTGAGAATGAGTGAGGTTAGGCAGATCTACAAGACCAATGATTAAATTAAAAACAAAGTTTGATGAGGCACTTCAGCGGAATCAGAAAAAGAAAGTAAAAATCGTCTACATCAGGTATATCTGCTAACGTGGTGAAAATCCTCATGAAATCTATTGAATTAAATAAATTGACAAGATGAAAAGAACTTCAAAGGACTAGGCCAGAATCTTATGGATGCCCTTGTGACTCAGAAGATCAATCAGTGATTGAGAGCTTAATCTTGAAAATCATACTTATTCACTTGCATTGAGATATAAAAAAAGGTTTTGCGCGAATTGGTTCTTTTCTATATTATCAAGTTGTACTACCACTGCAACGACGGTCCATCACTCGCGACGATTCGTGCGAGTTGTCCCACTAGCTGTCTTCTCTAGCTATGAAGGGTTCAGAGGCAGATGGATACTGTAGCCATGGCTGCCTCTGCCTGTGGGAAGGTGCGGTCGAGGTGCGACATGACCTAGCTAACGAGCGAGCGCACCTCTTGTCTCGGACCCATCTGCGGTTGCCCGCGACAAATCCGCACGTGTCCGCGGTGGACAACCGGGAGTGAGGTCACTCCATACCCGCACATGCTCACGGTGCACCCGCATATGCCCGCGATGCACCCGCAAAAACATGGCTACCGGCGGTGGACCCGTACATGTCACACGGTGGATCCGCACTTGCCCGCGGGGATCCGCAGTAGAGCTGACTGGGTCATGAATGCCAACAAAACCTTCACGCACGATACACGCATGGCGGAGTGGATAAGAGAGCGGACTTGGAAACATGAGTTCGAGAAGGTTTATATGTCTCGTTCCGAAAGCGCAGCTTAAGTTCGTGCACTTCCCTTGTGGGGGGTCTGAAGCCTGTCAGCGGTGCCAAGAGTGAAGGGTGGTCGTCGACAGGGGGGGGGGGGAGGCTGGGGCGTAGCGGCAGCTTTCCTAGCTGGCTGTCACGTCACAAAAAAGCGACGACCGGACTACAGAGGAGGGGTGGGGGGATCGTCACATTACAGTCGTAGGTGTTAGTGATTCAGTTGCCGTTTGCCTTCATCTATTTAGGCAAGCTCAGGTATACCCTTCCATCTGTAGCGAACTTGGCGGCGGCGCGATGAGTCATCGCCTCGACGAGGAAAATCTGGCACTAATTTCAACATGAAAAAACATTCAATTTGCGGATCGTTCCAAAGCGGGAGGGTCTGAGGAATATCAGCACTTCATATCCTACCTCCTCGTGTCCGATACCCTACAATTCACCTACAGCAAAATAGTGACCACTCTTTGTGAAATTACACCTATATTACCCGTCACTTCTTCCGGAAAGACGTTGTAAGCCGTTCCCACTAATGGTGAAGGGTACCGGAGCCAGTCTCTTAAAGGCAACACGAAAAACTTTGTCACTCAGGTTTTAGAGCGATCTTGGGTTTCTGACCATGAGGAGCATGAATAATGTGGTCAATTTTGTCAGAACTCATGTTAAAATGGTTTTTGGATGCTACCAATTTGCTGCGTTATAGCAATTCGGCCGAGTTACGCTTGTGGAGTAGATCAAGGAAGTCGATGACGCTGCCTTCATTGTCAACGAAATTCTTGGCGCAACTAGATAATCGACTGATTTTTCAGCCTTTCTGGAGGAGGAAAAGCACAAACGAAAGAAAAATAGAATGTTCACCACATGGACACATCTCAAGAAAAAAACCAAAACTTACGGTTAATTGTAAAGAGCTAACAAACGGAATTTCACACCATATTTAAAAACTTGACAATTTTGGGAAAAAGAATGGATCATACGGTCTAATAACAACTGAGCGAGCGTAAATGGGATAAATAGATCATCACGATGTAAAAATTCTCGAAGTGAGCATGGAAAGCGAACGGTTTCTTTGGAAAAGTGACAGACTGCGGCAGAAAACAGCTGATTCGGATCCCGCTGATGCCTTGGGCTGTGCAACTTGCGTAGAATTTCTGGAACTATCATCCAGACTCCAAAACATTCAAAATTTTGGACATGAAGGTTATCGTGGGTGCTGCCTTCAAAGATGGCTCCGGTTCTCGCTCTGCGTACTCCCCCCTCATTGCACTGTCTCGCTTTTGGCCGGAGCCAATGTACTGGTTTTGGCTCCACCCCCTCCTGCACAGCGCAGGACAGACTTTTACCCATCATGTCATATACCTATCGAGAGAGAATTTCTTCTACTTCTCTCTCCTGGACATCTCATTTGGTTTTGTATACGAAGAAAAATTCGTGAAAAACCTACTGCTTTCTGGAAGAGCGCCCGGAAGTGAACCGATCACGCCGGCCAAGCGCGCGCTACCGGAAGTAGATCAGGCAAGCAGGCAGTATCCCGCCAATAACCGCCTATGCAAGGGGGTCAGAAGACCTCCCACGCACATCTTCTTCTTCATCCTCATCCGCCGCCCTTCACCACCTTCGCCCGCCGCCATCCGTCGCCCATCGCCCACGTCGACTCGCGGACGACGCCACCACCACCAACTCCACGCCAACTCCACTGTCGCCAACCCCGCCAGAAGCCCAGAAGACCCCGCCACTTTATTTTACCCGTCACAATAAATTCCTTGTTTTAATAAAGATTTTATTCGTTAACTGTCCAGTCGCTCGAAGAAACCGGACGCTCGGTACATGGAGGCCGAGCCAATCTGATTCGAATGACTAGATAGCTGCCTAAAATCACATTTCCGCGTGTGGTTTTTTCGATAAGGGCTACCTCGAAGAAAGGGTATTTTCAAGGAAGAACGATACTTACCTCGAAGAAAGGGTTACAACTGAAGAAAGGAAGCGGGAGGAAAAGGTACAAAGACCTTAAATCGAGGAAGTCCTTGTCGGTCGCGGACCCTCGTTAGTGTCGAAAGTTTGTACCTTACTGCCTTGCACTTAGTGTGCTATTTCAGAAAAATGGCTGAGCAGATGGAGCTAGAACCTGCCGCCCATGTTAGTGAAGAAAATGAAGAGGTTAGTCAGAACTCCAGTCTTCCTTTCGTAGGAATGGGGGACGAAATAAAGAGTGTGGTGACGGATATCGAGACAACTATAACGAGGATAGATGAGTCTTTGAGGAATGCACGCATCTCAGTGAGAGCTAGAGAGTGCATAGATGAAGTATTGAAGCCTGATCTTAAGCGGGCTTGTGAGAAATTGGAAAACCTAGGAAGAAATACCCAAAGGTGCAGTATCCTTAGTGGTGAGCTGCACACAGTTTTAGAGCAAAGGGGTATTAACTCAGTGGAGGATTGATAGAGATACTAGGTGACGACCACCTACGTGGTCGTCACCTAGTATCTCTATCAATCTCTCTTCGAGCTAAGAGCATCTTCCAAGCCCTACCAACCGTCGTTAAGAGACAAGGGTTCGACGCGGTTACAAGTGAGTTGGGAAGACTTTTGGCAAACGACTCAACTGCTAGTAGGATGAGAGCGCTGACCGAGCTAAGAAATCTTCAGATGCGACCCAACCAGGAAGTGTCTGATTTCTGCGTAACCCTAGAGAAACTAGCTAGGCAAGCCAATCCAGGGTGCAGTATTTCGGAGCGAAGTATGGAATGTGCCCAAATTTTGCTGGATAATCTAAGACAATGGCCGGAACATGTCCAGCTCATAAGTGCACTGCATAAGGTAGATCCAGCTAACGCGTATGAGGAAATCAAAGAATTAGCCATAAGTATTGAGAACTCAAAGGCAATATATGGCATTAGGAAATCGCCCAGTAGAGCAAAATGGAGGGCGTGAGCTGAAGCCTATGGGCAGGTAACCTATCCAGACCAAACTGGAACGGCTAGGGCAGATGAACCACACCGCTTGGGAAGTGGCCACCAGCGGCAGACTCCAGCTAATACACTAGGTAGAGCGCAACAAACAGTAAGTGGACTAAGAAACTCAGGTTCAGAGAAAGGTTCAGAGAACCGCAAGTGCTACAACTGTAGCAGATACGGACACATTGTAAAGAGTGTCCATTGCGGCAACCGAAGGTTAACACGGTAAAGGAAAGGAGGCAGGGAAGACTAGATCAAGAGCTCCCACAGATTAACAAATGCAATGGAAAGGACGTGACCCAGACCAGTCCAAGCCAAAAAGGGGTACCTACATATTCGAGATGGTAAGAAGTCCCCAGAGCTTAGGCCTATCAGTAAAGGAAATTAGGAGTGAGTGCAGAGACCTAGTAGGAAGCCGAGTAGTATCAAAAGTAAAACTACTTGGGGGATCAGGACCAGCATTGCTAGATACAGGATCGATGATCAGCATTATCCCTCTAGGTGTGTTAATACGGGCCCACCAGAGAGGCTTCGACATCGATTCTCTTGAAGCAATTCCCAAGGAAGAAATACAACCAGTATTCGATGCCTCGAACAATCGGACGAATTTTATGGGGGCAGTTCGAATAGAAGTTGAGTTAGAGGGAGGTAAACCTAGTGACGTAGCATTCCATGTGGCAAAAAGAGATGAGGAAGAGATTCTTCTCGGAACCAACGCTTTGCCAGGTCTCGTTGTTCGACTTTCGCTCATGAAAGACGAAATGAAAACGAGAACAGAGCCTATCCAGATGGGTGAAGTAAGGGTAACCCAAAGGACATACATACCGCCACATCAATCTGTACTCCTACCGGTGCAACGCGACTCAATTGAAGACGGAGCAGAAGTAGTCTTGTGGCCGTCGAAGCAGGGGTGTGCGTAGTTACGATTTACGGTTTACGAATTACGATTTACGGTCATTTTTTTGCGATTTTCTTACGATTTACGATTTACGAAAAAGTGGCCCAAATTTCGTAACAGAATCGTAAATAACTACAAGAAAGGAATCTTGCCATAGCTCTTGTGGTCCGTGTACAAATATGCCCCATTTGTTTACGTCTGCATTCCACAGCGATATTAAGAGCGGATTCTCTCAATTATACCAGTAACTTAAATCATTTGTAAACGTGGTCTCGTCCCGGACTAGCTTCCAAGTTCTCTGTTGAAAAGATTTGCTAGAACCATGAGGATGACATGAAAGGCCACAAGAATTTCGAGTATCGTCCTTTCAGATCTTTTTCCGGAGAGTGATAAGCTCTTGCAAGAAGATCGCGCTGCCCACCGAGTCCCCGTCGTTTGTCAATAAGTTTCACATTATTTCCGGTAGTAACTGTGGCATTCTGCAGTGCGGGGTTTTTTCCTTAGTGACGGAGCTCATACGAACCTATTGATAGTGCCAACTGAACTACATAATTGATAAATGATCCCTTTTGGTATTCGCATCACATTCAACTTGATTTTAGAAGTGGCACTGAATACTCATATGCTCAATGCGATTTTAGAAGTGGCATTGAATGCTCATATGCTGAATGCCTTGCAGTGTCATCTGATAAATCGCATAAGCGTTTCGTCTTATTAGACCTCTCTGGAACTAGTCTCCCGACTTATTTGGAATGTTTGGTTGTTCTGAGAACAGAACCATCTAGTGTGTTCATTTTAAAAGCACTGGTCAGAATAAAAAGAATTCTCTCAACCTCTATGAATAATATTTAGCTCAGAACTGGATTGCCCTCAAAAACAACAAAAGAAAAGTTGTTCCCTCTTCACAATACCATCAATCTCAGAAGAAGATAAGGAATTGGCTGAGGAGTAGTTTCGCAGCGATAACTCTAAACGCTCTAAGGATGATTTTGCTTCAAACAATCAAGATTTTTTGGATCCTACCAGTGGTTTCCAGTTTCTTTAGTTACGATTTACGGTTTACGATTTACGGCGCTTTTGGGAAGTTTACGATTTACGATTTACGAAAATCAAATTTTTTATTACGCACATCCCTGCGTCGAAGCAATGCATTCCTGCAGGAGTCTTCAAAATTAGCCACAGTGGGACAGTTCTTCCAGCAACGAACACCGAAGATGAGCCCCTTTCGCTTGAAAAGGGAGAAAGTGTTGGACACTGGGGAACTGAGAAATGGAAGGAAAATTGGGAAGACTTGGGCCCATTGATGTTGACGAAAGAGAACGAAAACCTAACGGCTGAAGAAGGGTCAGAAACGCTACTGCGACAGATTTCGGAAAACATGAAATCAGAGCAAGTAGAGGAAGACCTAGCCAACCTACTCAGAGAATTCCAAGATAGTTTTGCTATAGCTGATAATGAGCTGACTCGTACCGACCTAGTGGAAATGACTACAGACGCGGGTAACAGTGAGCCTATCAAGATGAAAACGCGCCCTGTACCTCTAGGAGTGCGGCAGAAACTGAAGGAACTATTGGAGGATTTACTGGACCGGAACATCATAGAGAGGAGTCAGTCAAGCTGGGCATTCCCAATAGTATTGGTGGAGAAGAAAGACGGTACTCTTCGTCTTTGTATTGACTATCGGGAACTCAATAAAAGAATAAAGCTGGATTATTACCCCCTACCCACTATTGATGCAGTCCTGCAGAGTATGGCGGGAAAGCAGTACTTTTCCACGTTGGATCTCTGTAGTGGGTACTGGCAAATACCGTTAGCAGCACAGACGAAAGAAAAATCAGCCTTTACAACCCCTGAGGGATTGTTCGAGTTCTGTGTTACGCCGTTCGGGTTGAGTACGAGCCCTGCGGTTTTCCAGAGGCTTATGGACACGGTACTCCACGGCCTTCTAGGAAAAGAAGTTTTTTGTTATATCGATGATATAATGATTTGTATGTCGACAAGGGAACGTCATCTGGAGCTTCTACGGGAAGTATGCCGGCGAATGATGAATGCTAACCTGCGCCTCAAAGCTAGAAAATGCGTACTTCTTCAAAAGCAAGTGACCTTTCTAGGGTATGTCATCGACGCAGAGGGTGTCCACATGAGCCCGGAAAAAATCGAATCCATATTTAAGTACCCCGCTCGAGGAAATGCTAAAGAGCTTCGCACATTTCTGGGGATAGCTTCTTTTTATAGAAAATTTTATCTGGGATTCGCTAAAGCAACGGCATGCCTGTTCAGCTTGACCTCGCCTAAAGCAAAATGGCGATGGGATCAGGAACATGCCGAAGCATGCGAGACTATGAAAAGGATGGTTTGTACAGCGCCCGTTTTAGCGCAACCTGACATCGAGAGTGCGAGAAAGGGAACGCGTCCATTCATCATTTTTACTGACGCATCAACGGAAGGGTTAGGTGCCGTTCTTTCCCAAGAAGGGGGAGACAAACAACTGCACCTCATTTTTTTCGCTTCCAAGGGGCTAAGTAGGGCAGAAAAACGGTACCGCGTGACTGACCTCGAGGCGCTGGCCGTCGTCTTTGCAGTGCGCCGTTTCCATATGTTCATTTACGGATTGCGTACCATAGTGAAAACAGACCATCAACCGCTTACAGCTTTGTTTAAGCGTACGAACGTGTCAGCGAGGGTATTAAGATGGTCATTGGAACTGCAGCGTTATAATTTAGAGATCCACTACGTTAAAGGCACAGCAAATGCAGTTGCAGACGCGCTAATTAGGGGTAAGGATCAACGAGGCTGATTCCTTAGAGGTCTTGAACGAAGCCGTGGTAAACGCTGTAAAGGTGAGGGAAAAGTGTAAGTGGTTAGAAGAGTTGGAGAAAGACGATCAATTTGGAGTAGTGATAGACCTACTGAGGAAAAACGAGCTGGACGATGCAGTTAAGCTCGCCGGGTTAAAGCATCCTATGCGCATTGCTGATTTCGCAATAATCGACGGAAACCTCAAATTCTTCACGGAAGAAGGCTTGTCCGTACTGGTGGTCCCGCAAAACGAGCGTTACGAACTTTTCTACGAAGTTCACGCAGGGGTTGTTGCAGGGCACTTCAGCGCGCAGAAAGTCCTTAACAGAATGAGGAAGCAGTACTTCTGGCCAGGTATGGCTCAGGACATCCATAAGTGGTCAGAACAATGTCAAAAATGCTTCGTGCACAATCCGAGGAAAATGTCGACGCCACCGCTCAAGCCAATTGTCACCTCAAGGCCTTACGAAATCATCGGGGTTGACATCCTAGAACTAGGGCTAAGCAAGAAAGGCAATAGGTACGCAGTAACGGTAATTGACCACTTTTCCAAGTACGCTGCTGCCTACCAGGTCCCAGATAAATCGGCAGAGACTGTTGCTCGTACGCTATTCGTACGATGGATAGCAGATGGATGCCGATGGCCCAGCACCATCCTGTCTGATAAGGGAGGAGAATTTGAAAATAAAGTAATGGAAGAACTCACTAGGATCACGAAAATAAAGCACGTGACGACGAAGGGGTAGAATCCCAGGGAAAATGGGATAACAGAGCGCTTAAACGGTACCATAGTCGCGATGCTACGCAAAAACACCTTTATCCCTACAGAGTGGGACACGAGACTGCCATCTCTATGATGGCATACAATATGATGCCGCATAGTACCAAAGGGGAAAGTCCTTACTTCCTTTTGCATGGCATGGACCCGTTGTTCCCCTCAGAGGTAGCGCCAAACGGAGGAATAACACGGTATTCGATGGACAAGTCCGCAGATGAATACAAAGCAGAAATCCTGCAAGCGATCGCAGAGGCATACGAAAGAGTGAGAGACTACAACCAGCGCGTTAGGAATAGTATGAAAGCAACCTATGACAAGCGCCATAAGCTAGATGAGGAACGCATGCCAAAAGTAGGAGACAGGGTATATGTCCTATCTCCGAATGAAAAGGCACGAAACTCGCACCCAAAGTTAGTTTGCAAATGGGCAGGTCCCTTTAGAGTGTTGGAGACAAGCCAAAATTCAGCCTTAGTTTCGAGAATAGGGGAGAATTCGGAGCCGTTACGCATCCAATTTGACAAGTTGAGAGTGATCCCCAAAGAAATACCAGATGACAGAATAGATACCACAGCTATGAGAGGGCGGAGAGGAAGGAAACCACTCGTAAAGGTCAAGAAAATAACGTCTTCATGTTTCGGAGGTGCCGTCTGAGCTCACCGGCAGATCGTGGCCACGTGGAATTCCAGAGCATCGACGACTGCTTCACGTCAACCACGCTCGGCGACATAGAAGGCATTGATTTCCCTGGTGCTGTGGCAAAGAAACCATTCTCGGATGTTTGGACTGCGTGGAAGATATCCAGCATCTTCATAAGAAACAATATCGACATCGGCACCAAGATGAAGTTGTATCGCGAGCGCGTTATCACTTTGGATACAGATGTGCTAGCAAGAGTACTCAAAGTCTCCTACGTGTGTGGAGTGGACGGACTTTGTATGTTCGACGAAAGGAATAAGGAAGCACGCAGCCGTAGAGAACCACAGTTTTGATGGGGCATACGATGTTGCCCTGGAGACACTCAATGAAAGAATTGCTGAGGACTCGAGAAGAAACAGGTCAACAAAGGCAGGACCGATTGGGTTCGCGGCTCCAGAAACGGCGCGACTACTTGAAAAGGACGGAGAAGCAATTGGAATACGTACCAAAGTAGTTTTCAACTTCAGGCAGTTGAGTGAAGTTGTGACCGCATGGAAAGCATTTAGTAAATGGATACTCGTCTGGCCAATGGACATCCACGGTGAGCAGAAGCATGTCGAGGAAGTTGCTTTGGCTGCTCAGGAACACATGAAATCCGGTGGTAAAATCATAACAGCGTGGACTCCGATCACCGTAAACAATCGCTCGAGATGGATCATGATGTCGAAACTGTGGAAAACCCTCGACGAGAGGTTGCTGTCTTGCGCTGGCGCCGGGCAAATGGCTGTGACCGCGAGCAACAAGATAGACAGCAACAGGGCATTCATTGAAGAAGGAACGCCCGAAGCAGCGGCTCAGTACTACCAGCCCTATATTGGTGCGGCAGCCGCCAAGTACCTTTATTGTGTGATCAAGAGACGAGCACCACGCATGGACCTCCCCGAGCTACGAGATACTCGGTCGCCGAGGACGGCGACAACCCGGAGGGGGGCGTGTCCGGAAGAGCGCCCGGAAGTGAACCGATCACGCCGGCCAAGCGCGCGTGACTGGAAGTAGATCAGGCAAGGAGGCAGTATTAACCGCCTATAAAAGGGGGGTCAGAAGACCTCCCACGCACATCTTCATCTTCATCCGCCGCCCTTCACCACCGTCGCCCGCCGCCATCCGCCGCCCATCGCCCACGTCGACTCGCGGACGACTCCGTCACCACCACACGCCAACTCCACTGTCGCCAACCCCGCCAGAAGCCCAGAAGACCCGGGCCACTTTATTTTATCCGTCACAATAAACTCCTTGTTTTAATAAAGATTTTCTTCGTTAGCTGTCCAATCGCTCGAAGAAACCGGACGCTCGGTACACTGCTTCCCGCTATTTCCGCCGGTTTTAAACACCTCAATTTGGTTCCCATAAGACATTCACTACTACATTTGCAGTTGGTTTCAGATTATACAGTTCTTCCTCTTCTTCCGTAGACTGTCCCATTTTTGATTCACTCTCTCTTAATACTTTTATTGGTCATAGAACTGAAACTACTAGTATTGCTTTCGAAAAACGCAAACGGTTCCGCAAATTTTGACCCTTTCTATGCAAACAGGGTGTCTTATTCATCTCCTAGGTTTCAGCTATCCTAGGATAGCTTTCACTTTTTGAAAATTTTCACTCACAGCCGTGTTATTCCTAATTCTTTCAACCCCTTGCAGTTCGTTCATTTCAGTGCACCAACTCGAATTTCGTAACGTATAAGTCATTCGTTCCGGCTGACTCACACTTCACACACATTTACTACAGTTTTTCATTAGATGTTTGTTAACATTTCCTAATAAGGATTTTTCGATCCAACTTCCTGATATTGCCTTCTGTTGCTTCGCCTTCCCCTCATTTGCGCCCTTCTTCTTCTCATTTCCTTCATCGTTTCCATCACCCAAAAAAAAACTAATTTTATTAATTGTTTTTTTGCCGGTCTCCTCCTCTTTGCTTGAAGGCAGCACTCACGGAAGTTTTTGGGTTGAAAATTTCGCGGTATATCGGGGTGTTTAGAAACGGTGACCTCATTGACAACGATGAAGTAGCGTGAAACACGCGGAAAAAACACAGAGAGTAATGGCGGTATTTCGTGTGTGTCCACAGGGCGGACGAGTGTTCCGTGATGGGTCCCGCCACGGAACCCTGCAAATGGTACGAATTTCATAAACAAGTCTCCGCCGAACCACATGGGCACACCCTCTCAACTGCGTTAGTTGGCGTGACGGAACCACAATGTCCAGAGCGGCAGATGTGTCCACGGCAGTATCTTCGCAGGTAGGCGGCCATTCAAGGTGTTCAGCTTAGTGTTGCGATTGTCCAGCGGCCGGCTACATAGTAAGCGATTCATTTCAGAAGTGAAAATTTCCGTGAGTGCTGCCTTTAACGACGGCTCCGGTTCTCGCTCTGCGCCCTCCTCCATCATTGCACTGTCTCGCTTTTGCCGGCGCCAATGTACTGGTTTTGGCTTCATCCCCTCCTGCACAGCGCAGGACAGATTTTTACCCATCATATCATATACGGATCGATAGAGAATTTCTTCTACTTCACTATCATGTCCTGATCGTCTCGTTTGGTTCAGTGGTTGACCCAAGGAAAGTCAATATGCTTCGAATCTGTTGAAGGCATCAGCCGAGCACTTTCCTTGTAAACGAAGAAATCCTCTTTACTAGCGACGAAATTTCATTGTCCAACAGTTCCCAAGTGCAGATGAAACATAGCCTGCTACAATGACGTCCAATAGAGCGCGCAAGTATCAGCCTGGAATAATCATAATTGCTCGGGGTGATCTCCAATACCTTCGTCCTATAGAAAGGTATAAATTATCTCATACTTAACCGCGTGGCTTGGGAGGGGGGAGGAGTTAAATTTTGTGATGAGTGCCGAAAAGAAGGTAAACGTTGGGGTAATCGCGTTTACTACGGGTAAAATCAATTATGAATGTCATCATGTAATGAACTTTCATGCTCATTCTGGTGCAATGAAAGAAACTTTCAAGTCACTCTAATACTCGTGGTTAGAGTGTTAGAAGGGCAATTTATACTAGGTGCGTGCCTTAATTGCTCAAATGCATGCATTCCTTTGCGGATTATTTCACTTGAGGACGATTAAAACGGCGTGCAAGTCCTCAAAGGAAAGAACAAGCGGTCGCTGCTAGGCTGAAAACGCTTCCACCTCATCTGGTCTGATTATCGATTACGCTGATTGCTCTTATGGCTCTTAATGAGTACTAATATATTGTCAACGGCGTTCGGGATCACTAATTTATTGAGTCAATATTTTAAGATTTACAGTAGCAAGCCAGCGATGTTAGGAAATTGAAACTAACTCTTCCATATTACAGGAAGGGACTGGATAACAAAGGAGAATGAGGGGTCACCAGAAATACTCATGTAACATTATGTATGCTATTTCAACGTTAGATTCTCATATGAAACCTAAACCTGATATGATAAGTAAGTTACGCTCGAAAACACTAGGTTAAACAGCTCAAGGGGGAAAATAAGACATTCATCCAATGATTGTTTCACGAGCAACAACATTAACAGCAGAAAACATCATAGCTTTTTAAAAAAACACATAATCGTAGTTGAAGAATTGCATCGAATTGAAGTTTGAGAACGTTGTAGAAGTATTTCGATTGTTGATGAGCACCGAATTTCTTGTCGTTGTCCATACAGAACTACAGAACTTATTGATATTGAAAGCATCTTCATCTTAACAAAGATATACGACTCACACACGAGCAGCTTCTCCTTCATGCAAATGTTTTGGAACTTCTACTTTTTGGGACCAGGTTCTCCTTCGCCTGAAATGTTTTTTTCTTCACAAACGAAGACAAATGAAAAAAATTCTAATGTGTTTGACTTCTTGGTCTTTGTTCCACGCCCATAAATGTACTAGTACTGCCCGTGACAGTCTTCAACTTCCATCTTTCGTGCAACCGTATCTGATGACTTCAAAAAAAAAACAAACTGTAATCCATATCTGAGTGTATGTCGCGGAGTGGGCGCTGAAAATGTCAATAATTAGTCATTACCTGCATATGAAGGAAAACTTCTATAATTTACTAATCATCAGAGACGGTCGATAATTAACAGAAACAAACAACTCTTCTTACGATAACAGAAACAACAAAGAAGTAAAACTGAACACTTTCTTCTTCTTCTTCAGCGTTTGTCCCGTTCAGTAGCGGGGTCCGCTTTAGAGGTCTGTTGACGCCATTTAGCCCTATCGCGCGCTTAGGCCGGGTGGATTCCAGCCAGCTCAAGATCGGCGTGGAGTGTGTCAAGGCAGCCTTGCTTTGGTCGACCTTTTGGCCGTTTGCCGGAGACTTCGAGATCAAAGCCGACTTTGCGGACGGTTCCTTCCTCGGCACGCAGAATTCCCGAAGTTTATCAGATATCGCCGCAACGCCAAAACGACTTCTGATGTCCTCGTTGCAGATTCGATCGAGCCGCGTTACTCCAGCCATCCAGCGCAGCATCTTCATCTTCATAGCGCTGAGGCGACGTTCTACTTCCTTGGTTGCAGGCCAACATTTGGCGCCATAGAGAGCAACGGGACGGATAACGGTACGATAGGTCTTCGATTTCAGTCGGTCCGGGATCTTCTTGTCACACAGAACACCGGTCAACGAGCGCCACTTTCCCCATGCGGAATTAACTCGGGCTACAACTTCATGATAAAGGCTACCGTCAGATGAAATTCCTGACCCAAGGTACTTGAACACTTCCATTCTCGGTAATTGTGCGCCGTCTACGTTTATGGTACCGGGCTGATCCACGCTGGTTGTTAATACTCCGTCTTCCTGACGTTAAGACGTAGGCCGAAGCGTGCAAGTTGGTCACTCCAAGCCTGTTTCAGCCGCTCGAGTTCTTGCCTGTCTTCAGACGCGAGCATGACGTCGTCTGCGTACAACTAAGTCCACAGCGTGGGTTTCTGCAGATCCCGTGTTACAACATCCATCACCACAATTGAGAGCAGCGGGGACAGAGCAGAGCCTTGGTGCACACCAACGGAAATGGGGAAATTGTGACGTGCCGGCAGCCGCCTGCACGTGACTTCTTGGACTGGTGTAAAGAATCCGAACCCATTCGATAAGTTCTTCAGGAACGCCATGCTGCCGAAGAACGTACCAGATGACTTCGTGGGGCACGCGGTCAAATGCCTTTTCTAGGTCAAGGAGGGCGAAATGCAGCGGCTTTTGTTCCTCACGGTGCTTCTCGACCAAGAGACGTGCAGCATGTATGGCATCAGTGGTGCCGCACCCAGCTACAAATCCGCACTGGTTAGCGGAGATCCACACGATATCGCGAATCCTGCGGTCAATGACATGCTCAAAAACCTTCATGGTATGGGACAGCAGGCGAATAGGTCGGTAGTTAGCGCAGTCAGCGGGACTGCTTTTGCGCTTCCATATCGGAACTGTGGTGCTTAGCTGCCATTCCGAGGGCACTATCTTTTCCGCCACTATCTGGTTAAAGAACCTCGCCAGCCATTCAGCAAATCCCCAGCCTTATGACGTCCATAGATCCACTGCCACGTCATCGGGACCAGTCACTTTATGTGACATCATTCGCTTCAGCGCTGCCTCCGTCTCCTCGGTAGTGATTGCCTGCACGGGCCCGTAGGTTGGCGATACATAGGGAATAGGTGAGTGGGCGAATTCCTCCGTCGAGACTTTCTCGAAGTAATCACGCCATCGCTTCATTGCCTTCCTGCGGTCCATTAGAAGGTGCTCATGCTCGTCGTTGACGCCATGGAACTTTTCGATATCTTCCATCTGACGTTTACGAGATTTCGCGAGCCGGTATATGAGCCGTTCGCCTTCCTCCATGTCTAGCTTCTTTCCGACATCCGCGTAATGTGCGGCTTTCACCACCGCCACAGCCTTTTTTGCTGCTCTCTTCGCTTCGCAGTATTTTATGCCAACGGTCGTCTGTCTTGCTGTCCAGGAAGGCATGGTACATGCGCTTCTTCTTCCGAACCCTCGACTTCACTTCGTCCATCCATAGCCAAGGTTGCTTGCCGGTCTTCCTTCGACCTGGTTTAGTCGCACCAAGTTCTGACCGCGCTGCCTCTACGACCACATCTGCTGCTTTCCGCCAAGTTTCCTCAACACTTGTCACAGGCGGTGGCTGAATGCGAGATATGACCGCGGCTTCTTTCTGCTTCAGTTTCCACCACTTGATTCGAGCTGATCCGCATCTCTTCTCTTACTTCCTTTTTAGTGGAGTGATTTTCAACGAACAGACCAGTCTCCGATGTTGTGTCGCTACTGTCTCACACGGCACGACCTTCACATCCGTGACCAGCTTTCGATCATGACGACGCAAAAGTACATAGTCGATCTGTGTTTTCGTATTGCCGCTGTAGAAGGAAACAAGATGAGGCATACGTTTTTGAAACCATGTGTTCGTTACGACGAGGTTGTGAGACTCGGCGTACTCAAGAATGCGTTCATCATCTTCATTACGTGTCCCTTAGCCGAACCCACCATGACAACTGTAGTCGCACCTCGTTTCTCCCACGTGACCATTAAGGTCTCCCGCAATGACAAGAGTATCCTCCTTCGGCACCTCTGCTGTCTTCTCATCAAGCAACGCCCAGAAGTCGTCCTTGATACGCTCAGAACAGCCAGTTTGCGGAGCGTATGCCGAGAAGAAGTGGAGCCGCAGTTCAACAGTGGCGATGACATTTTTCATGAGCCGATCGTCGAAACGCTGGACTTCTGCTATTGCGTCTCGGTAGCGTTCTGAGACTACGACTCCGACGCCACTTCTGGTACCTGCACTGCCATGGTAAACGAGTTTGTAACCACATCCTATGTCCTTCGACTTACTGCCTGACCATCTCGTCTCCTGAACCGCGTATATGTCGATTCTAGTGCTGCTGCTAACTCGCACGAGCGACCTGTCAACGTGCTGACGTTCAAAGTCGCAATGCGCGTCTCAGCAACGTTGTCCTCCTCAACGACTCACCTGCTTGCCCCCCGATGCCCAAGCATCGGAGACCCTCGCATACTTTTCACACTAACCGAGCCCCGAAAGTGCGCGTCGACTCCCGTGTACGCCGTAGTTTTCTTCTCAGGCACTATTGACGTCATAACCATACGACGTGACGTGGGTCTTCTTCGGCCGGCCAGTCACCACGGCCTGTCGCCGGCATTCGACTGTTGAGGGGAAGGATTCCCTTCCCCGTGGACGAGGGACTTATTTGTTAGAGGCGGCCCCAGATCGCCTCTCATGCGCTTCCCAGTCCTTAGAATGCGAGCTTTTGGCTAAGTCCGAACTGCATGATACAGCCAACATGAAGCATTAGCACGCACTCACACGCGCGAGTGCGTGTTCACACTCATATGCCGGCCAAATGTGTCGAATCCAGCACTGTCGAACTAAGGAGTCCATCCCTTAGATCTACCCGCGTCGCAGGGCAAGCGCATGGCTGCTTTTGGTCCGCGGTAAACCCCCTATCCGCCACCTGGGGTCGCGCCACGTAGCCTCGCAGCAAATCGGCTGGGATCGCTCGTAGGAGGGAGGTCCGTGGTAAAACTGAACACTAATATGAACGAAAAACAGGAAGACGCGCAAATGACAAACTAGCGTGTATAAGGTATCGGAAAATCAAAGGAATTAGCAAATATTCTCACTCGCATTCTTATTTTCACCACCTTTGGAAACTGGATACGCACATGCACGCAATTTTACTTGTGGCCCGCTCGCCCAGCAATAGGCTTACTCCCAAAAATTTAGGCGTCCCGCCTGCGCGGTAGGCCCCAAATGCGGCCCGCTCACACGGCACCTAGCCCTGAGCGGAGATCCATTAGCAGCGGAGCTGCATGTGCAAGATGCCAGCAGCGCCTGCGTCTCTACGTCCGTCTGCAGGCTGTCGGCGAGCTAACTCGTCCGGACCGCCCCCTTTTTGTTGACTTTTGCGTGCGATCCCTTTTTCCGCTTTAGCACCGCTCTTCCGGTGGGAACCCTTTACTGACTACAGTCAGCAGTAGCTCACACCTCCAATGCCTCATTCCCTGTTATTGGATTACTCAAATCAGAAGAACTCTGAGTTTGCCCAAAAGCTCAAAGACGCACTTGACCCTCCTATCCTCGTTCGCCTAAATGAAATCATGTCCAACATTTTGACCCAGCAGATTGAGGAAACCAATATTTGGCATTTCATGGGCTGCGGGTGGTCGAAAGCATAGTAGAGGCCATATCAACTGGCATTTGATTTTTCGGACATCTCCTTTCAGTAGCCTCTTCAGAGCTTGCAAATCCCACTCGAATGAGCTTTTCGAGCACGGTATATTTTGAAGTGCGTTATCTCCGGAAGAAGACTTATCGAACGATTGCGTCACAGTTTCAAGAATGTGAATGTCCTCCACATCCATCAAAGTACATACGTTGGTGAGCTTCGGTTTCCTGAACGTTCGCAACAAGTTAGAACAGTATGTACTGCTACGCACGAGTTCGAATTAGCGCCCAAATTTTACGTAGTGTGCGCAGGCATTCCTATTCCTTACAGCATTTTGTCGTAACACTACCATTCGCTCGCCTAGCGACTAAAGACTCAGACAGCTTGTGTTTAACACACAACAGAGGAGCAAGACACAACTTCCCATGAATAGAGGCGCCACCATACGCCTATAAAGTTACTATAGTGTGTGTTGAGCCTTCTAGAGTTCCTAGAGAGTTTTGTCCGCTAGTTGGTTTGGTGCTACTGGGCTTCAGTGGCTCCATGGAGAACCATCACAAAACTCAGAAAGACGAGTAGTGCGACTGCAGTTAAGAAGCTTCACTCATAACACTGTGGAGATGGGGGAAAGACGCAACAAAGGAGTGCCCAGGTGTATCCATTCGAGAAGCACCCACTTCCTTACGGAGATATTGGCCTATTTCTTGCCCTCGGAACACACGTCATCAGCCAAAATTAGCTGATTTCTCAACTGCTGTTGATCGCATCCATCTCCATCACATCCTCATGCGTGAAATCACCTTAACGCATCCTGTTTCCATGCATGAACCGATGCACTTTTTTTTACAGATTTTCTAGATGTGAACGAGACTAGTTATGACACAAAACGGATACTATGTGAGTCTACATCATAACAGAAAACTGGAGAATTCTGAGAGGAACCTATCCATCATACTCTTCAAAGATGACACTACCGTACACAAAGAGTACAATATCACTTCCAACTATCACTGTGAGCAAGTTTCGTAACGTCGGGTTTGGGTTTGGGGCTGCTGAAATACTCCTGTACTAAGATAAAATTCTTTAATTCTGGAAATCATCAGTGTTGTAGACATTAATAAGCACGCTTTAAGGATTGAAGATCTTAGATCTAGCGTTTTGGTTTTTTTTTGCATCACTGCTTGTTTTTTTTTAACTCCCTTCTCATTTACTACCAATCTGATCGTCCGGCTAACGCCGGACTCTCAGGCCTCTTTTCGTGCTCGCTTCGCTCGCATATTTTCATTGTCATCAGATAAGATTAGTGCATGTGGATGAGTAGACACTAACCACAGAGAAGTATTCTTTACCGCGGTTCATGGAACCATTGACCCACTATGGACAGCTCCTTTCCAAAAATTTGTGATGACGCATTTCGGTTTGCTATGGTGGAAGTAAATAGTAAAAATTGACCGAGTGAGTGCAAACTGGGATTGGACCTGAACACCGGTGCACCCTTATCTCACCGATGGAACCTGCCTTCAAGGGTTCCTCCCGTTTTGGACGCCGGCGCACCCTTATCACACCGTTGGACTCGACTCCAAGCGTTTCCCCGCTTTTGGACGCCGGCGCACCCTTATCACGCCGATGGACCCGATTCCAGACGTTCCCCCATTTATGGACGCCGATCACACCGCTAGCCCACCTCTAACATACTCTATGCTGCAATCCCCATCCTTGTCACTTCTCACCCGTCTGGTTCATCGTCCTCGTTATAAAGGCATGCTACTCGTCTCTTTCCTTTTATGCGGTCCTGCGATCACAAACTTATCTCATTCATTCCGACCGTGGTGAAAACAACTGCCGGCCATTAACATGTCTGAACATGACAAAAGTGGCCCGAAACATCCTTAAATCAAGGTAGAAATCAAAACACACACACACACACACACACACACACACACACACACACACACACACACACACACACACACACACACACACACACACACACACACACACACACACATACACACACACATACACACACACACCAGGGATGTGCGTAATAAAAAATTTGATTTTCGTAAATCGTAAATCGTAAACTTCCCAAAAGCGCCGTAAATCGTAAACCGTAAATCGTAACTAAAGAAACTGGAAACCACTGGTAGGATCCAAAAAATCTTGATTGTTTGAAGCAAAATCATCCTTAGAGCGTTTAGAGTTATCGCTGCGAAACTACTCCTCAGCCAATTCCTTATCTTCTCCTGAGATTGATGGTATTGTGAAGAGGGAACAACTCTTCTTTTGTTGTTTTTGAGGGCAATCCAGTTCTGAGCTAAATATTATTCATAGAGGTTGAGAGAATTCTTTTTATTCTGACCAGTGCTTTTAAAATGAACACACTAGATGGTTCTGTTCTCAGAACAACCAAACATTCCAAATAAGTCGGGAGACTAGTTCCATAATAATTGAGAGAATCCGCTCTTAATATCGCTGTGGAATGCAGATGTAAACAAATGGGGCATATTCCAGAGAGGTCTAATAAGACGAAACGCTTATGCGATTTATCAGATGACACCGCAAGGCATTCAGCATATGAGCATTCAATGCCACTTCTAAAATCGCATTGAGCATATGAGTATTCAGTACCACTTCTAAAATCAAGTTGAATGTGATGCGAATACCAAAAGGGATCATTTATCAATTATGTAGTTCAGTTGGCACTATCAATAGGTTCGTATGAGCTCCGTCACTAAGGAAAAAACCCCGCACTGCAGAATGCCACAGTTACTACCGGAAATAATGTGAAACTTATTGACAAACGACGGGGACTCGGTGGGCAGCGCGATCTTCTTGCAAGAGCTTATCACTCTCCGGAAAAAGATCTGAAAGGACGATACTCGAAATTCTTGTGGCCTTTCATGTCATCCTCATGGTTCTAGCAAATCTTTTCAACAGAGAACTTGGAAGCTAGTCCGGGACGAGACCACGTTTACAAATGATTTAAGTTACTGGTATAATTGAGAGAATCCGCTCTTAATATCGCTGTGGAATGCAGATGTAAACAAATGGGGCATATTTGTACACGGACCACAAGAGCTATGGCAAGATTCCTTTCTTGTAGTTATTTACGATTCTGTTACGAAATTTGGGCCACTTTTTCGTAAATCGTAAATCGTAAGAAAATCGCAAAAAAAATGACCGTAAATCGTAATTCGTAAACCGTAAATCGTAATTACGCACACCCCTGATACACACGTACACACATGCAGGCTACAGACATACACACATACACACATGAACTGCCATTTAAGAAGAAGTAAGATTACACCTAAAGCATAGCAGTGAATCTCTAATGGAACCATCACACTCCGAAGAGAAGAGGTCGAATGAGTGAGGTGTGAGTTTGACTGTTAGAACTGGTTACAGTAGGGTCGGTGCATAGCTATCAAGCGCTTTTTTGTCCACATTTGGCTTTTCGAAAAAATTTCCTTCTTGTATTTTTACCGTAGTAATATTCCTCCTTACACACAGAAAACCAGCCCTCACTGAAATTCTCTTGTTTGAGCTTCTGCCATATCCCTGGCCTCTGAGGACACCGTTTAGATTTTGTAAACAAGACCTTTCCTGTGCGGTTGAGGATGCAGTCTACTGCTTCTCCTCTGGGCGTTCACAGGTTTTGCCATAGAAGGAAAACGCTCGTCGCACTGCCGACTAGAAGGGCATGAGCCTGCTGATTTGCGAGAACCAAAATTCTTCGTCGATTAGGGTGATGCGAGTTTGCGTAACGATCTTTGAAGACATTGACCTTGGTTGTTATTCAAGCTCACGTCGTCAGAATCAGGACAGCACCCTCGCATAAAATGTTGCCAGTGAATCACATTAGTGAAACACGTCCTGAGAATGACGAGCTAATGGATGAGGATTCCAATCAGCATCGTGACCTTCCTCCCACTTTGACGAGGAGCCAGTTTGCATGGAGCCGTGTCATTTCTAACCATGCATTCGGCCTGTGACATCCTTTTCCTCTTGCCGGACAGAGGAAGGTTCAGAGGAACACTCAATTTTCAAATGCACACAAAACAGTGCCGCGTTTCTTTCAGGTTTCCCTCGCCTCTTGCAAGTTTCAGCATGGAATGCGACTCCCATGTCTCTCACTGGCGCGTAATTCGGCAAAATCTCAAACACGAAAACTTTTTGAGTGTTCCAGAAAGAGTACCGAGGAATACTTCCATGAGAAGTCGAACGGAGTTCGAACCCCAGTAGGCGAAAGGTACAGAGAAACGCTTGATAATCATGCATCCTGATTTTAAAGAACATTTGACGTTGCGAATCAACAGGATTTCACTACATTTCTATTATTAGCCACATGAGAAAACAGTGATATAATAACAGGTATGGATTCACATATATGTAATTTACATTCCGACAGAAAGAAGAGGTAGTTATATGACATAGCTTCATACATATTCACTGCATGTAAGCGTCCATGCAGTTTTCCTATGTCCAAATAGCAGAGAGAAACATTCGAAAATTTGGAGCACCACATAAACCTAGTCTGTTAGAGAGGTCTGCGTCTTCTTTAGAATATTGGTGTTAACTAGCTTTACTAGCCACTCCAAAGGTAACTTTCTCTTATTTATTATATCTATGGCTGTTTGTGCGTTCAAAATGGCGATGTTCTCCGAAGCAAGTACTCTGTTAGTATCCTCAACCATCTTCTGGGAAAAACCCTTGCTGAAATGAAAGGATTGAAATCACACATTGAGTTTTTATCTCCCGCTAGGTCGAAATTTGTTGGTGAAAAAGTTCTGCAACACTTTTTATTTTCTTTTCTAAAACGCAGAGACAGCTTGACAGATGGGATCTTGTGTAGGTATAAGGTAGTATGTTCTCAAAACTACCATGCGAGGGCATACGAGGGAAGCTCGATCAGTATTTGAGTAACAGTGACTTCGGCCAGTCGAGTCTCATTTCGCCCCTTTGTCTATTATGGTTCCCTACGGGGACATCCTGTAAGAAATGCTGATTCCAATACATATTCTGCATTTGAAGAGAACATTGTTCACCATTTGAACGCATTTCGTCGATGCCAGCGCTTCGAGACTGGAGAAATAACACGCGAAAGTCACCCACGCTCTGGATGCGCATTGACAGCTAAAAACGGTGATTTGTAGAACACCTCAAAGGCGTGGCCAGATGCCGACACTTGCGAGTTGACAAAGACACTATAGTGCGAATATGCAACAATATTCAAGAATTCTCACGGCCTCGGTTACTGCAAAGTTATCTGGACATGAATACCCCGCGGGATGTGCGCATCTGACAAGACATGTCAAGTGAGCATCAAGGAGTCGCTGCTTCTTCGTCTAAATAAGAAGGACTTTCTAAAGGATATTGCAAGTGGTGGGGTAAGCTTGGTCTTGTACGCTAACAACGCACAGCGGCATCAATGGATTCCGTCGGAGGAACTACAAGCAATGCCTTATCTGGGATTCCTAAGTAGTGGTATCACAGTGATGAGCGATCTCTGCGCTACTCAACTCCAGAAGTTGGTAAAAAACGTCCAAAAAGTGCAAATGTTCATGTTCTGCGAGATATTGCTCACGCGCACATTGCAAACGAAAGTGAGATGTGGAAGTTTTTCGATCCACAGTCTCCGCAGTTCTGACAGACAGGGAAAGAGAAGCTGCCCAAAAGATGGGCGAAGTACCAAACAATAGTGCTAAATACATTATTAACTGAGATTTCGCTTCAATGAAGGAATCCATTTCCAAAGAATTCGTTGTGACTGTTGCAGAACTCTTTTATCAACACATATCACAGATAGGTCTACTAACCTGCAGTCTCTGACAACACCTGTCAAATACCCACAATCATTTGCGTCGCGAACAGTATGGCGAACACAAATATCGTATGCTAATCCACAGCCGAGGAACACTGTGATCTGACGAGATCTGAGAAGTCCGTCCAAACCGTTTCTGAAATCGACAGCAATTGGTGAAAAGTGCAGTTCTATTCAATGCAGCTTGCAATAGTCTTCAAAAATCGCCCAACCTTAGCTTCATTTTCAGGAATGAGTGAAATTCCAAAAACTCGACAATAAGAAGTCTAGTCTCCAATATTACAAGCTATTTCGGGGCAAATCCTTATTTGCAACTTGCTCCAAAGGTTCTGAGTATGCATCACAAATGAAGTCGCTCCACGAATACTGCAGTTGCAGTTTCAAAGCCAAGGTCAGGTCAAAATATGCCCTCCCCCATGCACAACGTCATACACTCTCAGTTAGAGTGGTCTTTCTCACATTCTAGCCAAGTTTGATACGAATATGCCGTGGAGTTACAGTACAGGGGTATCAAAAAGTTTCCGGCCTCCGCTTGCCTGTTCCATATTCCTGTACTGCTTTGAGGGCGCCATGTAGGGTGAAGCCTTTCATGTTAATTTGCAAAGTTTCATGAGAATTCGTTAAACTTCTCAGGAATAAGAACGTTTTATTCAAGCCGAGGTATGGTTATCGCTCAAAAAATGTGTATCCAGCGAGGAAGAACCGACGAATTTTTGTTTTGTAAACGAAATTTATTGGACAAAATATAAATCCGCCCCTGAATTCTGAACGAAGAGGAAGTCTTCTAGCATTCCCACATAAAATTTCGGAACTCAATATTTCTAGTGGAGTGACAATCGGTCAAAAACAGAGCGACCTCTGATCAACGAGCAGAGACAAGACGAAGACAGATTACTGTCGCTATAGAAAAAATAGCTAAGCGCTCGCAGACAGACTTTAGGTGCAGTAAGTGCGCAAGGACCTAAGCTATTCAAAAGTTCCTTTGGAAATTTTTTAGGCTACCATCTAAGAACTTTAACCTTCGTAGAACATTGAGTCTCTAAAACCTTTTCGGCGTCCAACAAGAAAATTCCAGTTGAATATTCAAAATAGATTTTTGGGAGTATTGTAGAAAACGGAAAGGACATTCTGTAGTATAGTGACTGCCGATAAGTAGCAAATTCACAGCCAAGATTTGAAGCCCCAAGCCTGGAGTACTGGGTCAGGATGGGCAGATCTCTGAGAACAGTGCGATCGAACACGGAAGTGGGGGTGAAAATGTCTTGCCCAAAGTTCTGTGCGATAGAGAAAAGATTTTGTCACCTAACCACCTGCATGTAAACCTCAACAAAGTGGATTGTTACAATGCTACTTTGATCCACACTTTTCGGAAACGAGTCAAGAAATATGACTGCACAAATTCAACCACGGAATTCAAGCTCTTCAATGAGACATCCCTTTTCACAAAATTGTATTGCTTCATGACAATGCGAATGCATTTCGCTAATTCAGCCAGTTTATAAGAAAGGTCTAGGGACTAGCTACCAGAATCCGTGAGAAAATCTCAAACGGCACTTCAGCGTAACGAAACAAATAACGAAAAGGAGTCTGCGTTGGGTGTTTATATTCGGCTGATAAAAATTCTCATAAAATTGGGTAAGTTCAATAAAATGACAAGATGAAGAGTGTTTTGGTCTTCGATGGATGCACATTTATTTACTCTAAAATTTCACTGCGGCAGCTAATCTGCAAGTGGTTCAGGCCGGAAACTTTTTGATACCCCTGTAGCAAGAAAGTCGTTCTGATTTGTAAATTTCCTCAGCTCCTTTTTCAATTAAATTAATACGTGACGTAGAAACTAATGGTGAGGTGATAAGAGGTGGTGAAACAGAAACTCATGAACGTATAATATGGATATTTTTATTACTTCAGTAATTCTGTGCACTGTAATCTACGGAGAAAAATCCGGCAGTGTTCGGTATTCGGGAACATTCTACATTTGCAAAAGTCTCTTCTCGTCTGCAAACGAAGATTTGCAGACGAGAAGAGACGGTATTTGGCCGATGTTAGGTTTACGGAATGCATTAGAAGAATGCGTGTTAGATGTGTATGTTTGACGCGAAGGAGTGTGTATGTTGAGGGATAGATCCAGTCGCAGCCTTTACGCAACTCGGACGCAGGTGAGATGCACGCATTTGCGGCATTTGTAGGCCGCGTTGACCGGTCTTCATGGGAAATTTCCAGCAAATTTATGCGTGCGTCTCACAAACGCACCTCCGAACACTCGTCAGCTCAACCCTTTTGTCTCAGTACTTCCATATTGTCAAAAAGCCCCACTGTTGCGGAGAAAGTCCAGATTACTGAGTCAGGTATTGAAGTATTGAATTTTCTGGGTTTTCCTAAATTCCCTTCATGCAGCCATGCCATTACAAATCCCAGATAATTGAGGGAAAACGATCAGGTGAAAGATTCAACCTCTAGATTTTGCGAAGAAATTGAGTTTATTTGGCGCCATCGTGCATAATGGAGACAGTAATGGTTATTCTACAATGAACTTTCTACCTTCTTCTTCTTAACTCTTGCATCCTGCTGCATTGGTTCTCTTAAGTCACAAAACACGATCGCAAATGTCTTCCTTTTCAACTACTATTTTTTTTTGTCCTTGCATACGGCATCCTTCCACCGTTTTTTTTTTGGTGCGCTCCTTTGAGGCTTCCCGATAATCTCCACCTAGAGCGTCTGATGGATACGATGAAACGCTGGCCTTCACATTACATGACAGTACCATAGTAACCTTTGTACACGTATGCATTTTGCTCGGAAGGGCGCTGTCGGCGTCAGAGTCCTTATATCTTCATTCCGCACTTTGTCGCAGCGTATGAACGCAAGCCTATCTGAGCATGCATACCTCCGCACTGATTAGCGTTCGTTTGTGAGCCTTCGACATTGACCAGCGCTCTTTTCGTGCATAGGATCGGTCTCACAACAGCGCAATAGATCTTCTCTTTTAGCATTCTCGAGCATCTTTCGTCGAACATTCTCAAGTATCTTTTGTCTGTCGATTCTCTTTCCTCCAACTAAGCGTAGAAAATTCTTCCTTGAAACGCCGCATCCACAGTTCTGTTGGCATCTAACAGATGATCTAATCCAACGTGACCATGCTGCTCGAATCTACAGAATCGACATGGTTTTCGATGCTGTCCGTTCATGACTTCTATTTTCTTGGGATTAAACTTCAACTCCGCTGCGCCTGGGAACACCATTTGCCACCTTTGTTTCTTAGATTGGAAAGCTGCTTATGAACAATCAACAAGATAGCATCAGCATAAAGCAGGGTAAATGATGGACCTTTCAGAAGATGTCTTACAACCGTATCAAGCGTCATAATGAAGGGAAGCTTAGGTGAGGCTGGTCCTTGCCGCACGCCCTCAGATGTGTTAAATTTGATCGTGGATCCGTTTGGTTCACACTGTCGTTATAGTTCCTTGATACACATCTTGACTTATTGCAACCATGTTCTCCGATATGCCATTTTCTCTCACCATTTCTCGAAGTACCGCCCGTGGTAACCTGTCATATGATTTTTCCAGATCTAGAGAAACGATATGGCATGTCTTATTCTTTTTGCGGAACGTTTTATCAGTTGACGGGCAATAGGGACTTTATAAATTCTCTCTCTGAGATGAAATCTAGTTGTTTTACTGCAGCGTCCCCACAGTCTTGAGTCCAGGAAGTGCTCATAGGTCTTCATATTACGTGCGATGAGCTTTATAACTCTGTAATTGGCACAACCCATCATGACGCCTTTTCGTTCGAAAGCTGACACAATGATGCTGTCTCGCTTCTTGAAGCCGCTGACCTCATGATATTGTTGATAAACGTGGGCCAGACCTTGGAACGGCTATCCATGTAATCTGTTTGCAAACAGAATGAAGGTTCGACTTTCTTTGAACCTCAGCATAGTGGATCCTTGATGTGTGGTCTATTTTGAGCACAGGCCAAGATTTATATTGATCTTTTAATGAACGGCTAACGTTTCGGCGTAGACGCCTTCGCCAGAGCCTGGAAAAGTCAAAAAAACAAGTATGATTCGCCGCTCAAACACCTCTTCACATCTATAGGACCTAATTCAACAGGCCAGATAAGGCCAGCACAGTACCAGAGGGGAGAATAACCGTGATGATAAAGTAAAGGATGTTTACATACAGTCGTCCCGTTGTGTACTACTTACTTCATCTTTTAGGATATCTCTTCCAAACTCTCAATGTGTAATGAGTAAATTGACCGCTCTTCTCCATAATGAGACAGCTGCCGTCATTACATGATGAGACTTCGCAGAGGAATGTTCTAACAACTTCTTTGGCAATAGATTTCCCGTGTCTGAGCAATTGTCTCCGAGAAGTACTTGGTCTCCCTTTATCTTGCCCTAGGAACAATTCTTACTTGGTCTGGAATGATGGTTTCATAATTCTTCAAGTCGACTGGGCACTATACTCGCTGTTTTCTTTGAGCAATGTACGATACAGATACAGAGAGCATTGATTAGCTATCCGCATGTGCTCTGTTTCAATAAATAGCATGGTCTTTTTCGGGTGGTATAGCGGTCCTTAACCATCACCTAAATGCACTGCATGCGGTGCAGCTATTAAGTCATCTACTTACTTAAGAAGTCTTCTCATTCGCCCTTTCCTAAAACATTAGTCACTTCTGCGGATGTAATCCGTTCGTGTGCTCAGACATTCGGGCGTTTGGAGCGCCGGCCCACACCGTTTCTCGCGGCATGACACTTGCGGGACAAACGCAAAAGTGGGCGGAGTTGGCGCACCTATTCCGCCGTTAGTTGCGCCTTATCACGCATTTTACCTGCTGTGATCCTGCTACGGGGATAGAAGGATTAAGGCAGTCATGTTCTATTGCAACCGTTGACTACAAAAATAATACAAAAATGAGTCCGCCGAGCACGTATGTGGTCCCTCCGCCAGCGCTCGACGAGATGGATTTTCCCGTCCGCGCCGCATCAGCACGCGACCGCATCCCACACATCTTATCTGGCCAAATGGTACACTGGGCCACAGTTCCAACCGGGCCTCAGTTGACCAAGCAAGTCCCGTAGGACTCATCTAGTCTCCGCCACAGCGGAGAGCAGACTAAGCTTTCACTGCCGTCTGCCGGCTTATATACACTTCGGCTGCCACGTGGCAATGGAGAAAAAAACAAGGTGCAGGTTAACCTGCATATACCCTGCCTCATGCGCGCTTTCAACAGGTTTTTCTGATCCATCCACTCCTTCAGCAAGTATTCCTGCCCCACCCGCGACTACCTGCCGGAGGCGTGCATTGGACAAAAATGGGCGGGTGCACCGGCGCTCCAAACGCCCGAATGTCTCAGTGAAGGCCGAGAAGGTGCCCCATCATTCTGGTGTATTCATTCGCATGCAAATTTAGCTTGAACTGCACCAAAACCAATAGTTGCCCATGATCGCTGGCGAGGCATTCAAATAGCCCATACTGTCGTGTCATTGTAACATAAAGATTTCCATAAATAGGGACTATAATTGTAGAGTACTACTAAGGATCGACGACGAAACACAAAACTCCCTCCATAGTTGTGACAAGCACATTAGCAGTGTCCAGAAGATTCCCATTATTTTCATTTTGATTCACGTGAACATTGTATTCGAAATTTGGAGTGGTGTATGGTGGAGGATTAACTTGGCGAGAATTGCTCAGCTGTCAGAAGCAGTGAGGAACGGGATCCACTCCTTTCAGAGCGTCACCGGAACAGTCAAATTAAGTAGACAATTCAAAAAGAGTGTGATCATAACAAAATGACAGTTTGTGCACTAATTTCATTGCTTCTTAGCTGACTCATCTCCGTCGCATCTTGATCTTAGAAAGACTGTCGTAGTCTTTCACCACTAAACAGGTCCCAGCCTACGAATACTATCCTTAACTCCAAACTCCACACGGTGACTCAAAAGTCTTTGGCCACTTTTCAAATGCAGCGAAAAAAAAAGTTATATAGGGAGCGATCGTGACCAAACTAGGAAGGTGATTTCCCGAGAGTGCTCCCAGCGAAACAGGTTCTAATTCGATCCCCAAAGCCCTTTCTCTGTTGGTGTAAGAGAGCCGGAGACACCCTCTAGCGGAGTTACCTGTGGACATTTGCACGTCATCATCACATCCACAAAAATTTACTGAAGTTTTCTGTGAGAAGATCTGCTAAAGAGAAAAACTAATTGCAGCATAAATGTTCCTATTAATCAGGAAACAAATCGTATAGAATTGTAGAGGGTGCCCACTGTGGCGGTCAGATTATGGGAAAAAGAAGAGTGACCTCAACAGAACAGCACACTCGGTCGTCTATCGAATCGTTTATCGAATAGGAGTGAGTTTCGAGGGCGGACTCATGTCATCATGACTTCAGGAGATTAGGTGCTAACAAATTTTCTGAAAATATCCTAGACAGGTGCATTGAATATTTTATCAGGAAGGATATTCGTTTCGTACCCCAGAGCTCAGCATACCCACTTCGTCTTCAGCTCTCTCACAACCTATATTTAATCCCCTTGACCATGTAGTCCAGTGTTTCTGAAAGAGAATGTCCTGCTATGGTTTACATCACGAGAGCTCCTTGCGGATCTTCTTTGAACGGCATCTAGGGGGAAAGCTTGGAGCTGGGAACGCGCAAAGCAATTTCTCTTTTGAACGTTTTTGCCCCTGCTGCACCAACGAGAAACAGGCTTCTGCGATCCGAATGAGGCATTTTTGTTGGCAGTGGTCCTGACAAGTCACTCCCCCAACTTGACAATCATTGGTTCTCATTTAGAGTTTTCCCAGCACTTGAACGCCGGCCAAAAACCTTTGGGTCACCCTGTACAGGGTGCGGCTTAAATACTGTGTCAAACTTTGTCGCAAATTCCATCCCCATTGCGAAAAAGCTCTTTGCCCTGAATTTCATGTGTGAAGTTGCTATCCCTTTTTCAGCATTACCTCTTCGTTTCGTAACCTCACATCAATATTCCACGTTATAATAAGTCTAAATTTGAAAAGAACCAAGATCGAGCTATGAAGCATCACCGTACAATCTTTTTTCTTGATCGTCTATTTTTTGCAGCAATATAACTGCACCGTCCAATTTGCAGTACGATGCTCTGCTGTTGAAGGACTGTTCCCATATACATGCCACACGGATGTCGCATTTCTAATTTTCGAGAAAATCCACGAGAAACGAACTCGCTGCAAAAATGCGAGGTAGAAGAGTCAGGTGCACACAGAGCCGTGATCTTTGCAGAGAACGATTAATTCACCTGCTAATGAGGAAGTCCAGACGGAACACTACAAGCACTAGGAGAAGCATGTTCACGACGAAGCGCATCAGCACGAGAGAAGGCAGAATTTAGTTATGTTATCTTGGAGGGCCGCAAAAGTTAGGCACCTTAGGACGATGATATTTTCTTCAGCATGGGACCGAGCTTCATCAGCAAGAATCGCGTAGTGTAAGGGCAGTTCTCCAAGACATCAGATGGGGTAGGAAAGGCCTCTCTTGCAGATCACATCTGACCTATATCATCACTGAAGCTGATGTTTCTGAAAGTGACCACAAGCCTCATGTCGACATTGAATTAAAGTTGGAAAAACAGCTCTTTGATGAAAAAAAAAGATATAACTGTAAAGTAGGTATAACTGCTTGTTCACCTATTAAAAATGGGTCTGTTAGGACAGCAGTGCTTCAAGAAACGAGGCGCAGAAGAAAAAGTAACCGTTGGTGCACCAACTCCACGAACTCATGCCGGCAGAGGAATCGTGTGCACACTTCCTTGACATCGATCGTATGGATGTGTCAACTGGTGATGGGGACATGCGCTCAATAACCCACTGCTGCTACGAATCTGGGATCCCTCACAGGAAAGAAGGAAGAAGAAAACCTCCGGAATTTTTTTCCTCGGTGGTCGTACATGCTGTAAGTGTAACCTCCGAAGGCAGAAGGAGACCACGTTAGACGTATCTCAGTGTGTTTAGTTTCTAAGAGTTTAGATAAATAATACTGAAGAGGAATTAGAGTTTCAGTTTCTGTGACAAAAGTTATTAACAAATATTTTTGACACAGTATTTATGCCGCACCCTGTACAAAGCATCCTGAAAGAGAGAATATTTGTGCATCATGTATTATTTGCACGCCTTTGTTAAGCGCTAGCAATTGGGCTCCAGCGGATCCCTTATATTTATTCAGTTTTCCGGAGCTGATGGTGTGACATAACGTGACATGCAGCTTCTAGATCGACAATTCTCCAAAGACGATCAAAATGAAAGGAAAGCTTTTCATGCCGTAACTACTATCACCAAGTTCCTCCTAGGCGGCTACGCCCCCAATTTGATGCATTCATCAATGACGAAATGGAAAAATAGTGAGGAAACAATACCAAACAAAAACAGAACAAAATTCGAGAAGGTGAACATGAATGCCCATACTGGAGAACTATCTTGCCAGATCAGTAAATACAGTAGCATAAATAGGAAGAAATCAGCCTGAAATATGTCATTTACTAGAACATATGCTGTGATAGACAACTCGGATAACTGGATAAGGCAAACGCAGCACAACCTGGCAAGCCACACCCCACGAGATGGAAGGCAGACATTGCTCAAGAGGAAGAACTGCTGCATTGCGACTGCTAAGAGCAGCAAACCCCGTGTTTCAGCTCCGTTTTTTGTCCGATGAACTGTGTTGCCATTCAACCTGCGTTCGGCCTGCTCCCTGCCACATGGCCACACCCCCCCCCCCTTGGGAGGTGTATATAAGCCGCTGGTTGATCATCAAAGTTCAGTCGTATCTCGCTTCGGCGGAGACAAGGCGAGCCCAGCGAGACTCGGCAGGCCGGCTGCGGCCCGGGTAAAACCGTGGCCCAGTGCAATAATCGGTCAGGCGAGATCCGTGCGGTGCGGTGCGGACCTGGAAGTCCGCGGTGTCTCTCAAGTGCTGCCGCGGCAAGCGCGTACGCGTTCAGAGCTATTTTTGGATGGGCTTGGGTAAGCATCTAGTTACCCAAGTCTACAGTATGAACACAGCCCTCTACGCCCAGATTGAGCTGCGATCCTAGGCAGGGTCGAGCGTGTGTTGATAAATTATCAGCGGGGGTCGTATGGTGGCGGATATAGCGGGGGGGGGGGGATCGTAGAGGGGAGGGATCGTGGATGTGGTAGAGAATTAAGGTACTACTTTTAGTATCCTAATTGCTGCTACACCACCGAGCGAGACTAAATATCGGAAAGTCATTGTTGTTCATACGTACCGCCAGTCCTGCTCACCCCTGGAAGCCAAAAAAAAGTCATACTATACCATATGGAGACCACCCACTGTGCTCTGCCTTCAAGTTTCAGCTCTCCAGCATCAACAGAAAAGGTTCAGCACAGGAATTACGGAAATGATGTTTAGTTGCTAAAAATGGCCTTTTTTAAACTTTTTTGTCGACTAGATCGAAGCAGGAAGGATGACAACAGCGGAAAAGGGAACCACACTGCCTGAAAACACAACTCCTACTAATCAAAACTGAGAAAAAATCGGAACATCAACTGGCTAGATCTCCTTCTATCCATGTCCAACCACAATCGTGCCTCAGAGCAAGCCGAAATTCCAGGTGAAAATTTTTGTACTTTTGTACTGCCAGTCCTACCCAGTCCTGCAGGACGGTGAAAAGTCATTCTATGGATCTCACCCAACTGTGCTTTACCCCAAGTTTCAGGTCTCCAGATTCAAGAGAAAAGATTCAATCACGGAGATGATGTTTCGTCGATAAAAATAACCTTTTTCACATGATTTTACCAAAGGAGTTGAATCGCGGTGAGCCAGGTGCAGGGAACGGATCTATGCACCCTAAAAGCGCAAACCTTCAGCAATTTAAAACTGGAATAAAATCGTTACCTCAGCGGGCTAGATCTTCTGCAATGGGTGTCCGACTACAACCATACCTCTGAGCGAGTCAGAATTTTAGCTAAAAATTTCTCCACTCTCGTACTGCCAGTCCTACACAGTTCTGCAGATCGACAAAGAGTCATTCTGTGGAACCTAACCAACTGTGCTTTACTCTCGAGTTTCAGATCTCTATGTCCAAGAGGAAAGATTCAGCACGGGAATTACGGAGATGAGGTTTTGTCGATAAAAATAGCCCTTTTTTACATGTTTTTATCAAAGTAGTTGAATCGCCACGGAGGCAAATGCGGGAAAAGGAGCTGTATAGCCTGAATACGACCTTCGACTATTTAAAACTGAAAAAAGATCGGGTCCTCAACGGGCTAGATCTTCTGCTGTTCAGGTCCATCTACAACCACACATCTGAGTGAGCCAAAATTTTAGGTGGACGTTTTTGCACGTTCGTACTGCTCGTCCTGCTCAGTCCGGCAGCTCGATAAAGTGTCCTTTCGTGCACTACTTCCGACTATCTCGAGCCTACTGCAAATGCACGTTATTTGAAGTCGTGCAAAAATTTTAGCCTCGAACCCTTGACTATGTAGATGACGTATGTCGATATTCTTCATGACAAATTTGAACCAAATCGCTTGAGTGAGTCTGAACTTACGCTTTCAGATCGATATTCGCCAACCGCGTACAAATCAACTTTTTGCAAAAATTCTGGATAGAGAGGGGATCGAACCCTTGACGGTGTACGCGGTGGCTACTCTTACTTCTGCTATAGCGTTTGAATTTGAAGTCGAGGAGTATCTGCATTTTCGTTCTCATCTCTCATCTCACTTCAAATTTGTGTACGAAAGGGAGAGAGGAGGGGGGTCGTATTTTTGGCGGCTGGGAGGGGGGGGGGAGTCGTGTGGGGGTATCATCATCACGCTTGACCCTGATCCTAGGTTCGAGACATGCAAACCAGTTCATCGCCCACGAAACACAACCTTCCCGGGGCGAACTCAGCTCCTCGGGCGACAAAATAAGCTTTCACCTCGCGGTGTAACTGCTGTTGAAGCGTTTTCGGCCTGCGCTCGTCGTTCCGGAATCTCTGAGAAAAGGGTTGCATCATGCTAAGGTTGCCGATCGATGACGAAAGGCACAGCGGCCTACTGTATGCATATCTGCAACGCTGTCCTTTTAAAAGGTCGGATTCCATGCGCCTGCATAGCGTGGCGGTCGCGGTATCGAGGCGGGACCTACTCGTCACTCTCCTTTGGAGCACGCTCGCACTCGTTTATCGCTCAGGTCCCATCGTGATTTTACAGCAACGGAACTCTTTCCGAGAAGGACTATCAGAGTTCGGCACAAGCTTAGCTCATGCGAGTCAAATGCAATGGTAAAATCTCGATTTGAGCGAATTGCACACACACACACACACACATACATCACTTCCTCAACCTTCCTTTCTTTCTGTCTTTTCATTTCCCTATTACACCATCTTATTTCAGTTTCTTTCTGTCGAGCCTACAAGTCCATGTGGGCGGAGCCAAGCAATCAGATGAGCGGGACATGGCTTGGCGACCGGCGGCCCTTCCCTTCCCCCTGCTCCTCATGGAGCCACATCCCTTTTTCCTGTTCTATGTAATTATCCATTAATTATGTTATAAGGATAAAATATTTATATTATGACTAGTTTTTTTATCAAGACCCCACAATCACGGGTGGAAGGATTCAAGTTAAGGACGCGCGCAATCCTTAGACTTGACATGGAGGTCCCGGGTTGTTCCTTTCTTTAAATATTTTACCCAAATCGCCCCCACATTTTACTTCTACGGTATGAATTTAAACCTAATTCATACTATATCGTGCCGTAGTCGCACCCTTCATCTCCTACGTAATTTTTACGTAGAACAAAAAAATTCTTTCGAGTCCAGGCGATGGGTCTGAATTTACCAATAAAAAAATTTTCCCCTCTCTCCACCCCCTAACCCCCTAAACCTAACCCACTCCCTCAACTGTCCATTTTCCCAAATTTTCCCTTTTCACTTTCATTATCCCAACCGAAAAAATTTCCGTGATACCGTGATTCCCTAACCACCCCTTACCAACCCCCTAACCCACATCCCCCCTCCTTACCAATTTTCCTTATTATTTTCTTTCTTTCTTATTCACTCCCAACAATTTCTTATTTTTTCCGAGAAAAAATTCCGAGAAAATTGCTGTTGCACCCCCAATATATCCATTTTTCATACCCCATTTTTCATTTATTCACAATTTCTTTATTATTTTCCGTTTCATCTCCGAAATAAATTCAAGGACACTGTTGCCAGTGCTAGCACTGTACAAAATGTAAATATGTAGAGTAGAATTTTTCATGCCGCCACATCCAGATCCTGTTTGTCCACACTGATTTGGACCCAATCACAGCTGCTTCCGCTAACAATCCGTGCAATCAATCGCGCACTATCTTAACAAAGCGCCGTCCCGACCTTTTTTAACCAAAAGTTTCACCCTTTTATAAACCGTAACTTTTATTACCCAATCCTTAGAAGACTTATTCATTTGTATCTCATTTCTTATCATCCCAAGCACCATCTTTGCTATTGCGCAACCTGCAGAGGCCGAGCACTATTTATTTGTATATCATTTTATCAACTCAAGTACCGTACGTTCCGTTGCGCAACCGCCACAGGCCGCATCATCTCGCTGCGTAACATCTTTATCAGTCTGAGAACCATACCTTCTATCTCAACTCTCAAAAGGCACCGTACTATTTGTTTGAACAGCATTTTTTATCATCCCAAATGCCGTGCTTTCTCTTGCGCAACCCCAGTCAAACATCTATGCTACCATATATCCTCATAACCCCGCCCATAATCCTACTCATTCAACTGTTCGACTTACATCGAAGCTTGTTCACTCTCGACATCAACTCCACTTCATTCGCAACTTCGTTCAACTTCCATCACCAGGTACGCTTTAAAAAGCAAAGTTTATTTGTTTCGATTCCTTCCTCCAATTAATTACTATTTTTTTTCATTCTAATTTAACTTTCCTCTGTTCATCATATACTCTGCATAACAAAAACCAAAAAAACTGTCTTTTCTTTTGCTAATCTTCCTGGCATTTCATGAGTAAGCCCTTATAAAATCCCAAAAAGGAACCTAAACAATTTTCAACTTCTGGCGCACAAATTCCTTCAGTTTCTCCTCAACTGGAACAAATTTCTGAAACCAAATCTGAAGAGCGAAGAACCCCTTCTCCTCTAGCCGAGTTCGAATATTCTACTCCTAACGGAGAAGAAGTAACCCTCACTTACGACGACGAAAAACATCCGTCTAAATATAAGCCTCACTACGTAACCCGTTCAGTAGCAAAAACTCTTAAAGGTTACGAACCCTATCACGCCGTTCATCCAAAGCATACATCGTCTCCGTCACATCCAGAGATGGAAGCTAGCAACCTAATTGACTGCTTGGATTCAGCTTTTGACAAGCTTTCTCTAGCTTCATATTCAACCAAACTTCCTACGTTTTCTGGCGAAAAAGGAGCCAAAGGGTTGAGGAAATTCATTGATGATTTCAATGAAATTGGAAACATCATGAACATGTCTGAAGACAAAATGGCCAAGTGGAAAGAATGATGGTTATAACTGACTCGCTCACTATTTACTGTGCAGAGGCAAGAGATTTGTGGTCGGATCTGCTGCAACCCATCGTTTTCGCCTACAACAGCAGCGTAAACGACTCGACTGGGTACAGCCCATTCTTTGTCATCCACGGGAGACATCCCATAACCTGGATTGACATCGTCCACAAATTACCATCATCTCTATTTTTTGTCACAGATAATTTTGCCGGCCAGTTCACAGCAGCTTTGAGAACAACGATCGTGGAAGCCGGAACAAATATTTCAACAAAGACGGCGGCGTACAAGGCTGGATATGACTATCAAAATAAGGTATACAATAAAGAACTCTCCATTGGCGACCTTGTTTTGCTTCATGACGACACTGTTCGTCCCAAATTGTCAGTCCAATGGAGAGGTCCGTTTGAAGTCGTATCAATTGATCGCTCAAATGTGACTATAAAAAGCCTGTTTTCAAAGGCCCCTCTTCAAGTTGTTCATGTGAATAGGCTTAAAGTGTATCTCAGCAGAGCAAAAGAGCGTGAAGTTCCTGGCCAAAGTCACCAACAAACTCACATACAGACAGGAACGTCACGCCCTGAAACTCCTCCAGAAAAGCGTTCAGAGCGCCTTCGACAAAAGTTTAGGCGCGGAAACGTCTAATCTTTACTTCATCGAGGAGGAAGTAGTAGTAACTATTCAAAAAAAATTCCATATATTTCTAACAACGAATAGATAATGCTGCTCCATTGGTAAGACACTGTTTATAATTTTGCACGCAGCGCTGCGACATTTCCAAGGATTTCTTTGAATTGGCGGTTCAGAGAAAAAAAATCACCACAAAGCGGCTCACCTCTTTAATTTTTCCCACAAAATCACGCCCCTGTAATTGATGCTAGGGAAGTGTCCCTCTCGAGTCAATCACTTGAAAAACCTCGTTGTAATAGAAAAATATTTGACAACGACCGTCTATTGAAGGTGACCTATTGTACTTGATAAGGAAAACAAACATTCAAAATTTGTTTTTCTAATCAAAGAAAATTTAGTCCTACAGGTTTTTTTTCTAATACTATGATTTTCGAAATGAAATGATGTACTCCTTTTTTTTCATCCCTGTAGTTCTTCTCACATAATTCGTTTATTTTTATGTTGAATTTTTTTCAATCACTGTTTCACCTACCACCTACCAAAGTGTCAACGACAAACTCCAATTCTTCTTTCCAACATAGCTGTCGTATCATGCCATCATTCGCTCAGAAAATGGCGACTTTTTGCTCCATCTGCTCTTTCCGCTCCCCTTTCGCTCCACCGAGACATGGTCCATTCCCCCTACTTCTCTATAGTCAATTTCTCATTGCTCCGTTCCTCTTAGCTCGAGGACGAGCTCATGCTTCCTCCGGATGCAGGCAATGGAGGGGCGTAACCTTTGTTCCCCGAGCCGCATTTGGGACTCAACAAAATGGATGGCGCCAACGCTCCCAGTTCAACAAGAGCAAACTAACCGAAAACGTCGTGCGAGACAGTGGCGATGCAGCAGAAAGCTCGAGGACGAGCTTTGTCAAGGAATGGACATGTCGAGCCTACAAGTCAGTGTGGGCGGAGCCAAGCAATCAGATGAGCGGGAGATGGCTTGGCGACCGGCGGCCCTTCCCTTCCCCTTGCTCCTCATGGAGCCACACCCCTTTTTCCTGTTCTGTGTAATTATCCATTAATTACGTTATAAGGATAAAATATTTATATTATAACTAGTTTTTTTTATCAAGACCCCACAATCACGGGTGGAAGGATTCAAGTTAAGGACGCGCGCAATCCTTAGACTTGACATTTCCTTAGTTTAATTGCCCAAATTTGTGACGTTTCTTACGATGGTGTCGATTTAATTACCAGTGCGGTATTTTTCTAATGAGTGATACTAATGAGACGATCAGAAATAACCTTGTGTTGAGCAGGAAGCAGGTAGGGTCAACCTGGAGCTATATCTCCATCTTGTTTCATGTCGTCCACGAGGAAAACTTGCTCCAACGCCTTTGAAAACCTAGCTGCTTTCTAATTACAGTACTGGGCATTGCTTCTCTCGAAGCTCCCGGATTCGGCGGAATTTGAAACAGTGAAATTTTCTTCGTTCCTTTCAAATACTTCAAAAATAAATGCAACTAAGACTGCTTCCTATAGCTTTCTTGGGAACCACGTGTGTTATTGTAATCAGCGTTTTCTGACAAGTCCAGTTATACAAAAATTTTAAAAGCAGGTGTAACATTGGCTTCTCCTGCCTGAAACATAGAGCGGAAGACAGCTAACTCCCCTACGCCCTAGTTCTACACTGGTCTGCAGAATCCGTTTGAACACTTTGTATTGTAGTTGCATGCGTATGGAGCTCTTCCATGCGCTCGCATGGACGAGCTGCTATCGCAATAACGGTTTTTGAGATGGAAAGGAATCTTTTCAAGACCTTACATTTTTTATTTGAAATTCCTATCGTTTTTTTTTGAAATTTCTCAATAAACGTTTCTATATGAATATTCATGACACCTCCTCTCATATAATCATGACTTACAGTTGCTTCTTATTGTTGTCTTTGAAGGCGGAGTAAGAATCAACGTAGACATGTTGTCCCTTCTTCACTATCAGAACTCCGGTTTTCGGCAGCACAAGGTCAGCGTGAAGCTCGGCTCCCCATGAATTTTGAACACAGTGTGTCGGATACAACGTCTGGAATCTAGAGAGTGATTTGGATCTTCCTCCTTCAATTTTTTTGCAAGTGCAACAAAAAATTGCCGAATATAAGGAAAGTTATATAAAAGCCAAGGTTGTTGCTCTATAAAATTTTAAACTTTGTTGGGCCATCCTTACAACGCAAGAAATCTGCTCTTTGTCAACAAGTGGTCCGTCTAGTTGTCCGCTGCGCATAACCCTAGTGCTGATTTATCCTCAGTTTCCAACGAAAATAGTTGAAGCAGACAGCTGCAAGAATTTGTCACATATCTCGTATATGCTATTATTTGTTGCATAACGGTATCAAATGGTGTGCCTCCTCGTACAAAAATACACGGAGACTCGCCTGTTAAGGACGGCAGTACAGGGTGCGTGAAAAGTACTGACCGTTTGAAATGACTCGTGAAAACCCAGTAGTTGGCATAAATGTGACGATTTCCTTCAAAACATACCTAAAACAATATAGCTAGCAATATGAGGCTATTTCCGTTCGATTTTATCTCAATCCCTGAGAACTCCTCTATGGAAAGCACAAGGGGAGGGAAGGTGATGCGCAGCAGAGATTGTCCTCGATTTGGCGAAGCTGCGCTTCATGATTTTTTTTGACATTGCACTGGAGGGCATAATTTTAACAACTTCGCAACAATGTGCTCAACCGATTGATACGCATAGTGCGACGTGTGCCTCATAATTAGCTAACTTATACGTAGTGTTATACTAACAAGTATTCAAGCTTTCTATACATGCACTAGGCAGAGCAGATCTCTACTTAAACTTTTTTTTGTGTGGTTGAAACATACACCAGAGAGAACGATACATATGAAGAAGAAACTACAATCAGTATCAAGTAAATGGACGACAAACATTTGGACACTTTCCTGGCGGTCACAAAAGAGAAAAAGATCGGGTTCAGAGTTGCGCAACTTCGGGGTATCATGCGGCGGAAGAAAAATTCCTACCATGTGGCACAACGTGCTCAAGCGGTTGAGCACGGGTCCCACTTGTGCAAAAGCGCGTGTGTCCCATGTAATACACCATGCCAAAAGCGTAAGGTCGCGAATGTGTTAAGCTGAACCGTTTAGGTTTCACATGTGTTCGTCAATGTGATCGTGATGTTCAGTCTATTAGACACTCTTATTCGAAAGTGTCATGCTGGATGTCCGATGTCACCTACCATGAGCTGTCGTAGTAATAACTAGGATACTAGTTTTTTTTTCGCTGAACTTCGGAAACGGTTGAACCGTTAAACAAACAAACCCAATTTTTTCTCTAGTATCCGTACTGCTGCGTAAAATGATATTATTCTGAAATCCAGTCCGATCTGTTCGAAACTACCACTTAATCATACGTAATAGTTATTCTATGTATAGGTCTGGAGAGAGAGGCTTTTGGCACGTCAACTGAATCATAGCTTCTCCTGATTGTATCGTTGATGGGTAAGTTTCGTCTTCGAGTCTTTGCTGCACTAGCTCTACTGTTGGTAGTTCATCTGTAGATAGAAGTATGATGCTCCTTGTAATATCTTCTATCCCTGAGAATTTTGATTTGAAGATTTCACAATTTTGGTTGGTGACCTTACAAATTTTTCTTTAACTGAAACCTGAGGAATCATGACTTATAATAACGGGCTTAGTCTGTCTGTCACGTGTGTGTGTCAGTGTGTGTGAAACGAAATTCGAGGGCGTGGCCTAGAGTGAAGAAAATGTTCTACACCAGGTCCACTGTTGCTGTAGGAGTGCGCTGGCGTCCAAAAGTGGGGAAACGCCTGGAGTCGGGTCCAACGGTGTGATAAGGGTGCGCCGGCGTCGAAATTTGGGGAAACGCCTGGAGTCGTGTCTAACAATGTGATAAGGGCGTGCCGGTCCAAAAGTGTGGGAACGCTTGGAGTCGGGTCCAACGAGGTGATAAGGGTGCGTCGGCGTCGAAATGTGGGGAAACGCCTGGAGTCGGGTCTAACGATGTGATAAAGGTGTGCCGGCGTCGAAATGTGGGGAAACGCCTGGAGTCGGGTCTAACGATGTGATAAGGGTGTGTCGGCGTCCACAAGTGGGTAAACGCCTGGAGTCGGGTCCAACGGCGTGATAAGGGTGCGCCGGCTTCCACAAGTAATAGGAATTCGCTAGGCGGGTCTGTTTCTGCATGAGGGATATGCTTATCCTGTTTCGGCGGACCCTCCTACCTAAATCACCTAGATGTATATTGTTTACTTTCGTATCCGTGTTCTCTTCCCATTCCGTTTGTGTCTGAATGAACCACCCCTTCCTTTCCGTTTATATATACCGGTGGACCCTTATCACTTGAAATACCACAATAACCAGTTGAGCTTAAATCATTTCAAGATAACATTTGCACTGAATTAGTTACACTCAATTCTTCACGGCCACTAACTTCGCTCACATGGAAGAGCATACTTCGTTCATATGGGGGATAGCCACCACCTATGGGATCAAGAGTTTCTCAGGAGAGCGATAGAACTGCGTGGAAGGATGCAGATTTTATCAATCCATTTACACTTTTGTGTTTGCTTTCAACGTGCAGTATGCGAGCGAAGCGAGCATCAATAGAAGCTCGGAAGTCCCTCGTCAGCCGGATGGCCAGACTGGTATCTAATAATGTTTGTGTTGGAGCAGTGGAGTTCAACATTGATCTTTGTCATGATCGTGATATTATCTCTGTCAGTAGAGAATTGATTCTCATTGTACCCGTCTCATGTACGTAGCATTTTTTAAGGACGTGTTCATCTTGGTTTAGTTGTCGAAGTTTTTTGGCCTAATAAACCATCTTCAACTATCGTTTCTTCGAAACATTGATCTGTACAACAACTGGCGACCAAGGATTTGGAAGAAAGAAGATCAGGATTCAGAAGAAAGAAGACCAAGGATTCTGAAGCGAGAGGACCGGAATCCAGACGAAAAAAAAGATCATCAGAAGAATTGAGGATGCAGTCGACCTCGAAAAAGTCCTGATGGCTATGGTCGAAAAGATGCGACTTCAACACGAAGAAATGAAGACGCTGTTTGCTGCCCTTGCCCCTGTTTAAAGAGATCCAGGAGATCAGTAAAGATCAATATGATCAGCTGAGCAAGGACGTGCAAAAGTTCGTGTCCATCGAAGAGGCAGGTCACAGGTTCACGTATTGTTGCAAGAGGCGTGGACCTGTCATCAGAGATTCTAATTTGCCGAATAGCGAGAAGCGCTATCTGATCCTCATGAAGCTGACCGAGGATACATACATATCGCAAGTATGCCGATGACGTCCTACCGATGCAATCACACGAGCACACGAGATCGATTTGAGACGACAGTCGCGAATCAACAGAAGCTCTTTGCGTTCAAGAAGACACTGATTCGTCGACGGTACGAGTGTCTGAGGATAACGTGTCCACCACTGACTGCCAGTTATGTGCCATTCCGCGACTACGCTAGCAAGATCAAACGAATGGACGAAGACGCTTTACTGAAGGAGCTGGATTACACACCGCATTGAAGACACTGCAGCTCGTAGCAGTCTCCAAGATCCGTCGCTCCATGAAGTTCATCTCAGAATGCTGCTTCGACTGGATACGCATGCAGAAGATTCCGCATTGTCAATAGAAGATCTCGTTGCGGAATGTGAGAAGTTCACTGCATTGAAGTGGACAACATAGACATGGAAGGAGTCATGAGATACATGCTGTGCAGAAGAAGAAGGTTAAGTGCTCCAACTGTGGAAGACCACAATACAGAAGCACTTGTAGGCTTCTTTCTTCCGACACTGGACAGAAGATGCGACAGAAACCAGGAAGACGATCCTACCGTCGCAAGAGGAGCCAGTGCAAGAATATTGCTACCTTTGCCGCTGAGAACGCTCGAACCTACCTCGATGTCACTATCAGAGGACGTTCTCTTCGCTTCCAAGCCGACACAGGCGCGGATATCACGTTGATATCCCGTCGAACATGGAAGAAGTTCGGATGTCCAACCTTGGAAACCTGTGTCATGCCGGTCAAGACCACTGATGGACCCCCGATGAAGATCGATGGAAGATTCTCCACCGACTCCTCCGTCAGAGATCACGAGACGAGGAAGACTGGAGGGAGTGGAACCCGCAATGTCACCAAAAGCACGAATCTGCTTGGACTGGAGTGGTACATTCAAGTTACAAGGAGTTGAAGGACAAGAACCATTGTCGTTTGGTGACTCAGGAAGAAACAAACCGAGCAGATGCAATCGCAGACTTGAATAAGCAATAGGCAGAAGTACTCAACTGCAGATTTGAAAGATGCACTAAGAGAAAGGCGAAGTTGTTGCTGAAGAACAACGCGTACCTGCTTTCAAGAAGAAGCGACAAGTACACTATGTCTCCGTACCTGATTTCAATGCATTCAGAGTGGGCCGTGCCGATCGTGGTAGTCAAGAAGAAAAATGGACAAATTCGTTTGTATGCAGACTTCTCGACAGGATTAAACGATGCGCTGCAGTTGCACCAGCACGCCCTGCCCACCGCGGAGGATGTGTTTATGAAGCTGAATGGAGGACAGCTTTTCACGCAGATCGACTTTGCAGAAGCGTACCTGCAGGTGGAAGTCGAAGAAGAATCGATTCGATGATTTGTGGATTGGAAGGCGTTGCTGCCTATTTGGATGACGTGATTGTCACAGGCCGCACATACGAGGAGCATCTTCGTAATTTGGAAGCGCTTTTCGGAAGGATCCACGAGTTTGGCTTCCGCGTCAGGATGGAATAGTGCAACTTTTTGATGCCGCAGATCCGCCATCTCGGATGCATCATTGACAAGAATGCACGCCACCCTGACCCAGAGAAGATTGAGGTTGTTCGCAAGATGCCAATACCAAAGAACGTGGCAGAAGTTCGCTCGATTCCAGATATGACCAGTTACTATGGATCGTTTGTTTCGGAGATGTGCCAGTTGCGCGCATCGCTTGACGCTTTGTTGAAGAAAAACGGTCCCTCCAAGTGGGACGAAGAATGCAAAGCAGCCTTCACTCGTGCCAAGGAAGTGCTCGCTTTAGATCTGCTTCTGATTCATTTCGACCCTAGTCTGGAAATAATTGTTGCGGCCGATGCATCTGACTATGGAATCGGAGCAGTATCCTAACAGGATGCTGGATGGGACTGGGAAGGCAATATGTCATGCAAGCCGAAGTCTCACCTCTGCAAAGAAGAACCACGGCCAAATCGAGGAAGAGGGACTAGCACTGATATTCGCTGTACGAAAGTTCCACTGCTACATATATGGACGTCGATTCAAACTCCTCATGGATCACGAGCCGTTGCTGAATATTTTTGGACCAAAGAAGATGGTGCCTGTATATACGGCGAATTGACTGCAACGATGGAAACTGGTGCTGCTTGAGTACGATTTCGACCTCGAATATCAGAATGCGAATGAGTTCGGAGAAGTCGACGTATTGTCACGTCTGATCCCTCCGAGACCAGCTCGAATGGAAATCAAAATAGATAGCCAAATGTTGTGACAGCCAAAATAGAGCAGGACATTCTTGCCGTCCAGAATGCTGCCGTCAGTGCACTGCCTGTGACCAGGAGTGCGACAGAAGAAGAGCTCATACGGATGATGCGGACAGGAGCATGGCCAAACAAGCCTAAAGAAGAAATTAGCAACTGGAAGGCTCTGAGCCACGCACTGTCAGTGAACAACGGTGTGTGTGTGTGTTTTGGCCACAGAATCGTCATCCCCATGTCACTTTGAGAAGCAGTGCTGAAACAGCTGCACGATGGACATCCCGGAATGACTCGAATGAAGATGCGCCCCAGAGGATGGAATACTGAACGAACATCAACCGAGACATCGAAGAAACCGCACGCCACTGTCGTAACTGTCAAGAGGTTGCTAAGATGCCGAAGAAAACAGTTCAAGCTTATGGACCACAAAGAAGAAACCGTGAGATCGAATTCATATCGACTATGCCGGACCACTGAATGGGAAGATGTACCTTGTGGTAGTCGATGCATTTTCGAAGTGGCCGGAAGTCTTCGAGATGACGTCGTCGTCAATCACTGCAATGTTAAGAGAACTCCGACTGTTGTTCGCACGATTTAGCAACCCAAGCGTAATCGTGTCAGGCAACGGAACACAGTTCCCAGCAAAGGAGTTCCAGGAATTCTGTAACAAGCAAAGAACTGAGCACGTCTGTTCACCGCCGTTCCATTCACAGTCAGATGGCCCAGCGGAGCGCTTTGTGGATACCCTGAGAAGAACCTTCCAGAAGATTAAGGAGGGAGGGACGTCGTAGAAGCTTGCCGATTTTCTACAGTGTTATCGACGAACACCATGTGCGTCAACACCAGGACATCTGTCTCCAGCAGAGATGTTCCTCGGGCGCCGGATGAGAACGCCATCGACGCTGCTGAAGGAATCAGCAAAAGATGAAGGAACACGCAATGTCAAAGTGGAAGAACAATTCAATCCTCATCACGGAGCACAGGAAAGATCGTACCAGATGGAAAACCGTGTATTGGTTTGTGACTATCGCCCTGGATGTGAGAAGTGAATTTCAGCTCGGGCGAAGAAACGCTACGGACGACGTGTAAGACGTGCTGACGGAAGAAGACGATTTGTGGAGAAGACACGCTCATAAGATGCATGGAGAAGAGCAGCAGTGTGTGGGTGGAGGGAAAACGAGGCGGAGACTTCCCGCCCTTCACGATCAACTCGTGCTCGATCCCATTCAAATTCTGCATGTTTATCTATAGTGAAATCGCGCGCGAAGGGAACGAGTCAACCGTTGAGGGCGGGAGGAGGAGTTGAACGAACCAATCGCAGAACCATGCCACGCCCCGTTTTCCCTCACGTTGATACACACCCGCAGTGTGTGAGCTGCGAGAACACTGATATTTCCGACTTGCCGGTTCATCAAGAAGACCGACAGTACAAGGACGTGGGAGAAACGATCAACGCCGTCAAGGACAACGCCGAGTATCGAGGAGCAATCGTCGTGCCGACGTCAACAATGACCGAACCAGCTTGACAACGAGTCCACCGAGCTGCAAGTAGACCCGAAGATGAATATGTACGCTACGCATCCATCTTAGGAGGGAGGTGTTGGAGCTGTGGAGATCAACAGTGATTTGTCATGATCGTGATATTATTTCTGTCAGTTGAGAAAATTTATTCCTGTTATACCCGTCTCATGTACATAGCATTGTTTTAGGATGTGTTCATTTTGATTTAGTTGTCGAAGTTTTATGACCTAATAAATTACCAGCCTGATCGTCCGGCTCACGCCGGACTCCAGGCTTCTTTTAGGCTCGCTTCGCTCGCCTCGCACACGTGTGTGTTCCACTCTACTGAGCGCTGGCATACACTCTCGCAGGTGTGGACCCGTGCGTGACATCTTCCACACTTTCGACGCCGGCGCACCATTATCTTACTGTTGAACCCGATATCAAGCGTTTGTCCACTCTCGGACGCCAGCGCGCCAGTACCACACCGTGGGACCCGACTCCAGGCGTTTCCCCACTTTTGGATGCCGGCGCACTCTTATCACACCGTTGGACCCGACTCCAGGCGTTTTCCCAGTTTTGGACGCCGGCGCAACGTTATCACACCGCTGGACCCGACTTCAGGCGTTTCCCCACTTTTGGATGCCGGCGCACCGTTATCACACCGTCGGACCCGACTCCAGGCGTTTTCCCAGTTTTGGACGCCGGCGCACCGTTATCACACCGTTGGACCCGACTCCAGGCGTTTCCCCACTTTTGGATGCCGGCGCACCCTTATCACACCGTGGGACCCCACTCCAGGCGTTTTCCCACTTTTGCACGCCGCCGCGCCGTTATCACACCTTTGGAACCGACTCCAGGTGTCTCCCCATTTTGTAAACGCCGGCGCATCCCTATCACAGCGCTGCACGCGTTTCCCCCACCTATGAGCGCTGGCGCATCACTCTCACTGCTGTTCTCCCTTCAACGACAACTCTTCCCCTACCGAGCGCCGACGCACCTCTGACATAGCTCTATGCTTGTTTCATGTCACCTTCTCCACCATTTGTGTGGGCGCAACCCTCATCTATGTCATCCCTCGTCCGCCTGGTTCCTCCTCTCCGTTATAAAACTGACCTGCCCCTCTCTTTCCTTTTATACGGTCATGTATTCATAAGCCTATCTCACCCATTCCGACCGTGTTGAAAACAACTGCCGGCCATTAACATGTCTGAACATGACAAAGGTGGCCCAAAACACCCTTAAATCAAGGTAAAAATCAAAATTTGCAACTTTTTTGTACATAACTCGATGCGCTGAACACGATGGTGTCGGTAATTTTTGTCGACAATGGCTGGTTCTCTTGCACACACACACGCACATAAAATGCCAGTTAATATTAACTACTATGATATGATCTTCAACGATAATCTCTTCGGAGACAACAGTTTGCATCAATTATTGCTGCATGAGTTGTTCTTTCAGGTAATATCAAATGTTTGACAACAGCGCAAAATGTCCATCAATGCGAAGAAAACAACTGGGCACTTTTCAGTTCAAAACCTTAACACTTCAAGGCCGTTTTACTTTTACTCAATGCAGTTCAGCCACTTTTATTTTTATTTAGGACACATTTTCTCTTAGGACACATTCTATATCATATCGAATAAATGAATGCTCAGTAGTTCTTAAAAGTTCAACAGTAACCGTCAGCGATGTACCTGTGTCAGTTTAGGTTTGTCGAAATGGACAGTATCGAAGGCCTTCAACGGCACATTAAGATTATCCTTCTGAACTTTTCGATCTGGATCTCGTGCTCGCTCCAAGAAAGAGATGTGGTTGTCCGGATGCCAGTCCTGAACTTCTGCATCCGTTGCAATGAAAATCCGTTACACCTCCGATTCAGCTCTTAAACGAACTAAATCTTATAATTTTACGCCCAACTCACCTGGGTATAGACTATCGCATCAAGTTTCTTCTCCATAACCAGTTCATTAATTGGCGGAATGGCATCCAAGGGATCTTCACCAGCTGTGCCTTTCTTCAAATATTTTTTTAACAGCACAGAACAAGCTCGAATGCGCACGACTTGTCAGAAGCACAGAGGTGCTTCTGGTGCTTCCTTGTGACAAGTCGTACTCGTTCTAGTTTATTAGTCGCAATGATTCATGACTGTCTCACACGCTAAACCGCCCGGAAGTGATGTGGGAGTACGTGAAACACGTACATTTGATCGCTTTTTATGTACGGCCCGTCCGATTCACCGTGGCGATGATCACCATACTCCTCTTCAATGCGAAGTGCGATCACCGTTCTGAAGGTGATGTGCGATGATCGCACTGGACGCTTTACTACGGGCCCTATGTAAATTCTTTACCGTTAGAGCCGTTTGGGCTTTTGTTTGTTTGATAAAGACCACCGGAGTCATCAGATCCTTGGCCTCCTTCAAATGCAGAATGGCAGAATCTTACTCAGGTCATTGGTTTCCTTAATTTTATGTTCAGGGTCATGTTTGTTCTACTTGTTATGTTGCTTTTTTTCAACTATTGTCTCATACGTCGTATTCGAATAAATAAATGAATAAATAAGCAATGGTCGTCTTCAGCGTTACAGAAATTCGGCGTTAAAATAGCAGGCCCTAATTAGGCATTGAAGATCAACCGCTCTTTTATATTTACACCGCGAACTGTCCTAGAAACATTACGGCCTCGATTGAGAGCGAAAAGAGATTGCCATTCTTCCTAATTTGACCACTCATCTTGTTAGCTCAATACATAAGGAATGAGGGTCAAGGGTTGGTTGATAAATTATCAATGGGGGGGGGGGGGAAGGGTGGTGTGGTGGGCGGATAAAGGGAGGGGGGTCGTAGAGGGGGGGGGGATCGTGGTTGTAGTGGAGAATTTGTGTACTTCTTTTAGTAGTAGTGCATAGAGTTTTACATTCGAAAATATTTTCGAATTTCCGAATTTCTAGAGACCTCCGAATTTTCGAGTATCCGAATTTTCGAATTTGTGCGAACCATCGAATTTTCGAACATTCGAATTTTCGTATTTCTAGAAATCCCCAAATTCACGAATATTCGAATATTCAAATATTTGTTCGAATAACATTCCATTTGGTAAAAACATTTCCTACCCATGAACAGGGAACTCCAAACGGACGCAGACAAGGGTTGGGACCGCGACGCGGCTTTTTTAGGTAGAGACATGGGCGCTTTGCATGCTGGCGCCTGCGTCTCTGCGCAAGAGAGCCGCGCCGCGGTCCCGACCTTTGTCTGCGTACGTTTGGAGTTTCCTGTATGTACAGTGTTTTTTCCGGGAGTAAACATCGCGCGCGATCTGATCCATTCCATTAGATCAAATTCTCAGTCAAAAGACCACGTGAGAGCGGAGGTTCCAGCAATTCGCACGTAGCCTTTGTACTGGGTCCGCAATTGCACCGATCTTTACTCCCCGAAAAACACTCTGTAGGCCAACAATGCGATATGTTTCCCGATCACAACGGACATAAAAGTCTTCGGGTAGTAAGTTTCATTTGTCGTTTTGGAATTTCTCACAACCTTCTCATAACTGGAAGCTTGTGCTGCTATCGGGTTGATCACTTATCGGTTTTAAAATTCCATTTGGTTGAAATTCTTAAGCTTAAGGACGCCAATCTTTCTTGAAGTCTGTAACCATCATCAAAGGATCGTGAAGTGGATGACACCCTTCGTCCGTGAAAAGGCTTTCTTTTTAATATCTCTGTGCTGTAAACGAGCCATGGAAAAGAATGTAGGGGTATTGACGCTGTAAAAATGATGTTGGGTGCAGTGGTTCAGTTACTTTGATCATGAATGAGCTTTCAGCTGTCAACAAAAAAGCAAGTCAGCGATATGAAAACAAGTTAGCGATTTAAAAAAAAAACACTGCGGGTTACCCCGTTCCTCATTATTACTTCTGTTTATCCGGTACGGCTGCATGCCTGTACGTTGAATGTCAAAACCAACAAAACTTCAATAACAAGAAGTCGGAATATGTTTGGGCAGAAAGGTTAATGGGAGGATCTCAAGATATTGTGTGAACTTCGAATTCCTTAACTGACGATTATGTACTTAGGAAGAGTTCCAACGAAGCAGTAGTCGGAAATCAGCTAAATATAAGGAAGAATGCTGTGTAAAAGTTATTATTGTAGTTTGCAATTCACTTACATAGTTCTGGAGGAAAGGCTTGAATAATCAGAAGTTTAGTTAAAACCGCTGTTTTTCAAGTTTCCAGAAAAGCACATACGCACGTTTTACCGGAAAGATCATCGTCGTCAATGTCGCATAATTCGCAGAATTGCAGTTTCAAAGCTTTCAAATGCGGTTGGCGACTCTTAAATACAAGACACGTACAAGGATATGCGCAGGTTGTAGGGAAAATTGAGATTGAAATGAGCCCATTTTTGCGTGTCTAGCGCGTGGGACCAACGCCCCTTTCAAGAGTGCGGCGCCCGCGGAGTTCCACACCGTTACGATAAGATAATTCGGACTAAAATAGATAATTTTGCAGAAACAATTTTGAAATCTTGTTCCAGAAGATTACAAGTATCATCGGACAAAAAAAGTAGAAGTTCTTAACGCTTCTGGATTCCATTAAGACCGAAGGGAGTTTGTAGAGGGTGTTTTTAGTGTTATAAGGGAGTGTCCAGGGACTATACACGTTCCTAAGGCTCTAGTCTGACTAGTAAGGAAGCGCAGGATGTAACGAACGTGATTCTGTCTAGGAAATATGGCTTTTGCACAGAGTAATCCCATTCACAACAAAAGAAATGTGAAGCAGTCTTCCTCGACTTCAAAATTCCATCCTTTTCATGATGTTTGTCGCAATAAGGGAGAACTCCTCCTTGAACTGCACTTGTTTGAGACCTTTTTAGGAAGGATTTTAACCATTCCATATTGAAATGCTGCAAAATGCTTCGAAAATAAGGTCCAGTACTTGTCAAAAAGGGCGCGGCTCCCCGGTGAGCCGCGCGGTCCCACGCGACCGAAAAAGCGCGGCTCACCGGTGAGCCACGCGGTCGTCAATGGGTTAAGTGGAATGGCTCTTCAGCGAGTAAATGGAACTGAAATTACAGTTGCGAAGCAAAACAATTCCAAATATTTGATTTTTTGGCCTAAAATATTCGAATTTTCGAATAGTCCCGGACCCTCGAATTTTCGGATATTCGAGTTTTCGAATATTCGAACTTTCGAATTTTTCGGAACCTCCGAATTTTCGAATATCCGAATTTTCGAATATTCGAACATTCGAATAAATATTCGAATTTTATTCGATTCGGTCAAAACTCTAGTAGTGCAGCCACGTCTCAGAACGAGGCTAAATTTCGGACGTTCATTTTTGCTCACACGTACTGCCGTTCCTGCTCGTCCCTCGAACCCGAAAAAAAAGTTCTATTGAAGACCACCCTGATGTGCTTTGTCTCCAAGTTTCAGCCCACCAACATCAATAGAAAAGATTCAGCACAGGAATTACGCAAGTGATGTTTAGTCGATAAAAATGGCCTTTTTTACTCGTTTTTATCGACTAGATTGAAGCAGTAAGTATGGCAACTGCGGAAAGGGAACCACACGAACCACACTGCTTGAGAACAAAACCTTCGACTGATTAAAACCAAGAAAAAATTGGCCTCTCGAGTGGCTGCATCTCCTGGTGTTCATGCCCAACTACAACCATGCCTCCGAGCAAGCCAAAATTTTAGGTGAAAATATTTGAACGTTCATACTGCCAGTCCTGCTCAGTCCTGCAATCTCATTTAGTGTCCTTTCGTGCACTACGCTGGATTACCTCGAGACCACTACAAGCGCACGTTATTTTGAGTTGTGCAAAAATTTTAGCCTCCGATTGGACCGAACCCTTGACTATTTAGATGACGTATATCGATGTTTTTCATGGCAAATTTGAAGCAAATCGCTTGAGTGAGTCTGAACTCACGCTTTCAGAGCAATATTCGCCAACCGCGTACATTTCAACTCTTTGCAAAAATTCTGGATAGAGAGGGGATCGAACTCTTGACGGTGTACGCGGTGGCTGCTCTTCTGCTATAGCGTTTGAATTTGAAGTCGACGAGTATCTGCATTCTCGTTCTCATTTCTCATCTAATTCGAAATTCGTGTACGAAACGGGGGGAGGTCGTATTTTTGGCGGGTGAAAGGGGGGAAGGGTCGTATGGGGCTAGACTTTCTATCATCATAACCCTTGACCCTGTAAGGAATTCGGAGGTTCCGACACGAATTATATAACACCAGTCATATGGGTGAAAAACCCCTTTCGAAAGTCCAAAAAAAAATAACGGATTGAAGAAAGTGCAAAAAAAGAACAGCAAAGGCCCATATTAATAAATGAAAACAATCGGATTTTCCGTTTTCTCAAGAGTTTGGGAAAGCCTCTTGTTTCAGAGGTCTTCCTGCATCATCATTCCAATAATTTTACTATTAAGATGATCTTTTCGTGCGTATACCAGAGAATTCAATTTCAGAAGATTTTTTTCATGATAATAGCTATGGAAAAGTCACATTTTTCAGATGCGAAGGCTAGATATTTACTTACCGAAACGCCTGCCAACAAACTGCGCTTAGAATAAGTACTGAATTTTCTATTGCACATATGTGTGCTCTTGCTGCTCGGCGTGCTTTGGGGGGGGGGGGAATTGTGCGTATAAAAAGTCACCATAGAACGCTTACCTTTATACTAAGTGATCCCGAAATAAAATCATTTTGGAAGTCGATTACTACCAAAGCTGTTTTGATTTTACCTATTGATTCCAGGACCGTCCGCTGCACCAGATCTCTCTCCGTGGGCTCAATTATATCCTGAAATGTGTGATATTTAATCAAGTAGGATAGTTTCATGCTTTCAACGATCGTTTTTTGAAGCTTTCCGCCAATTCACTTAATTTCGTGTTGAGCCAGTAAGGATGAGAAGGAATACCTTTCGTTGTCGGAATTGAATAATTTTGAAAAATTTTTTGCTCGTATACCGGTCAAAGTAGTCGGAAATTTCTGCCCGCGCTGGGTCCGCGGTTGGTCCGACGTGGGGACTCGGTTGCCCATCGCGGGCATGAGCGGATCCACCGCGGGAATACATAGTGCGAATTTGCTGCGGCATGTGTGGATGAAGCGCGGAGCATGCGTTTTAATGGCACTAATTCAGGGTGGCTGTTAAGTATGGATCGCGTTTTTTGAAGATTAAAAAGGAAATAGGAAAGCAGCTATCAACTAAATATCAATGATACGATAAATAGTGGCTTTCCTGATTATCATGAGAATTTTGGCTTCACTGCTTGAAGTCCTACAGAAGTTATGAAAAGATTTCGTCATCTACTCCCATCAGTGAACCTCAGTGGTTGCACACTCCATGTTACTGAATTTGCTAAACGCTCTGATTTCTCTTTTTTTCTGACCAACAGAAGGGAATATTGTGAAACAGCAAAGGGAGGCAGATCGTACTGCTCTGGTCCAGAAACAAGAGCGACCTCGATCCATTCGCACTTCACGTTGACGTGGCATCATCGAGAAGGGTATCGCGTGCGACAATACCATCACATTCAATCGCGTGGCTTCCAACTCGAATATCTCAACAGACACTACCCACAAGAACGCGAAACTTGGGTTGGGGCTTCGCAGTTATTGAACGTTTGAAATAGCATGCTGTTAGATTGGGTGAACAGGGAACTTGTGGGTTAGGCAAAATAATTTCCAGAAGAAATCTTCGTGGCCGCCTCCTCTACCTCGCTTTTATAGGTGGAAACGTCTTCACTGTTTGGGCTGCGTGAATTCTGTGGGAGTCAACACGATCACTATCATTGTATCATAGTACAGTCCTTGTCGAAAAGATAGACGGATTCCGTCACTGCAGAAACGCGGCGGAACCTGAACGATGGATGCGGAGAGTGCATGCTCCAAGTGAGAGGGTCCAGTAGGTCCCACCGCGATTCCGTGCCGATATGAAACCGCAGGCGCAATCCGTCTACCTTTCTGACAAGGACTGTACAATGAAGAAGTAGATGACGAGCGAATGAGCTCTTTTTCTTTAGTCTGTTATGGTCTGGGTTGAATTAACCTCAGGAAGGCCTTCTTCGCTGTTTGTCGTGACAAAATTACCAAAATTGACGCTGATTTTCATCAGAAAGACATCTTACGCTCTGTACTCCTCCCAGGGACCAACAGACACGGATGCACAGAATGATTTACCTCGCAACAAGGGTGGGTCTCTCATTTGGCCATAAAATCTACTTTAGCCTTCTGTGACACTGACTTTCCCGATTGATAAGGCTAAGATATACGGTTCTCCTGCTCCCTGATCTCAATCCGCTATGCTACTTCATTTGGAGCTTCTTAGAGGCCAAGGTGTACACGGAGGTGGGACTCCCTCAGGATGGCATTTGAGAGGGGGTGGAGCAAGACCGACGTTAACTTCTCGCTGCCAACTGAAGTCTTACTTGGAAGGCGACTGAGGGCCTGCACCGATGCCGAATCAGACGTCTTCGAGCAGGACCTTTACCTGGTGATGGTCAATGCTTGTGCAAAACGAGTAAACAATATGGCATTGCAATATCCTTCTTCCTTAGAAGGTGGTTAGGAAATTGAGCGATCCATTCTTAACAGCCACCCTGTATAATGAGTACATTAGTTGGTGTAAAGTGACTCCTGAGCGATGCTCTGTTCGCTTCTCATCAGACATGTTATTTTTCATCGCTCTCAGTCATTGTTAATTGTTTTATTCGTTCTAATTAAAGCAGACATCATCTGATGAAGTGTTGCAAGCGACAGTTAAATTAAACCAATAAATCTGTGCAAACGTGCTAAACAAAGGACGAAGAAAGCAAATACACTGCGGTCTTTTTTGCCTCGTCCTCCCTGCTTTTCTTCACCTAGGGATTTGAAGCTAACTTCCGTCCTTGAATGCATGCTTGGAAATCCGCCTTCTTATGAACTAGGCCACATGTGTCGTGTGGTATTTCTTAGCTCACTGATGTCTCTTATCAGCTCTAGTGCGGATCCACAGCAGGCATGTGTAGCATGTGCGGATCCAGCGAGGGTAGTAATGATACTACCTCTCTTTTACACCGGTGGTTTTCGCCTGATTTCCTAGGAAATCCGTGTAAATCTTTTTTTTTCTTGAAATACCTCCTGTTTCCGGGTAATTCCGGTCAAATCTCGTGTCTCGCTCTCTAAATTTCTGGGTTTCTTTACAAACTTCACGTTTTACCCCTCAATGTGCTATTTGAACTGCTTGCACGCCCGCTGTCGGCCGTTATCGATTCAGCAGTTCTCATGAACCTGCAGTGGATGATGCCAGAGGTGAACTACCGAACAGGCAACATTAGCTTTTTGTGTGGAGTTCTTTTCAACACTATTTCCTGGTCCAATCAGCATCATCAACGCTTATGCTCTGGTACTATTACACCGGCAGTCACCGCCTAATTTTCTAGGGAACTTCTTGTAAATCGTGTATTTCTCGAAATTCCGCCGCTTTTCGGTTACGTTTCGGTCAAATCTCGTGTAAGTCATGTATTTTGAAAACTACCGGCGGAACTCGCCTGAATATCGGGTGAGTTCCGGTTAAATCTGATCGATCGGCGGACTTCTCCGAAATTCCGCCTGAATTCCAGGTGAGTGCGAACAGTGGTGAATAACTCGAGAATTTTCGCAACTTTTCAAAGATTGACGTGATGCACTAAACTCCTTTATGAACTTCATGCTTCATTCTTCAATGTGCTATTTGAACTGCTTGCTTTATGTTACAGATCAATTCTTTCAATGCCCCGTGTTCATTCGTGAAATTAACCCTCAGGTGTCCTAGCTCACTTAGATGACTCCACTTCAGTGACTTCCGTCAGAACTTCATGGGCGAAATGTTGAGGGGTGTAGCACGAAATTGAAGAGAAGTTAAGTGGATTTTAAACGGAAACCAGCGAAGTTGCACGCAGTGTATTTAACTAGAAACCAATCACTAGAATGCCCAGAGCAGGGTATATTTGATAAGCTTTCTTGTATTACCAATTTTTTCCTTTGTATTAACAGTTTTTTTTCTGGAAACAAACAAAATTAATGTATATAAAATGCAATAGGGCAATAGATTATAGTAAAGTAGATATAGTAGTAGATCATTATAAATTCAAGAGACAAAATATTTTGTGAACTCAAAATAAAAAACATTTTGTGGTTGGGTAAACTGAAAGAATGAGTCATGAAAAGAGAATAAAATTAATAAGATGCTGAGGTGAACGAGCTCACAAAGCTTATAGCTAAGATGTCTTGGGAATTTGCTTTCTATTCCACTTACACAGATTCGTGTTCCTGGATTCGCCCCGTTTAATGTCTTTGTGCATTCGATGGCAAAATCGGGACCAACTTTGCATATTATAGAATTTGCTCGTCTTGGAAGCACAAAAAGCCACCTCTCTGTTATAAGAAACAAAGCTCCAACATGTTGCGGGGATCAACCGTTGCTTCAAGATACGCCCAGGTCAGGCCCCAGCGCGGCTGTCCCGGGGCAAGCTGGGCTTCGTGAAAAAGGCGAAAATCAAAGGGGGCTTCGTACAGGGTCCGGGGCAAAGCCCCTAGAAAATTGGGTTTTGCTGGCCCTAAGAAGGAGAATACGTTGATAGAGCAAAGAGAAAAAGGGCTTGTAAGAAAACGGCTCTTAGTACTTCGAGTGGCGCAATAAGGGCGATCGAGGACGAAAAAGTTCGATTGGAGCAGATCATTTACAGGTTTCCATTATCCAGAGGGTACGAAGGACTGCTGTGCTGCCGAAGCTGCACGGATTTACTTGAAACCTTTTGTGAAATAAAAACAAAGAGAATACTGGAAGTTCTTTGAAAATACATTCCAAACTTGTGCAAAGTGAAAAAGCTGTGCTAGGTAACTAAATCCACACTTCCCAGATTCATTTCAAATTTTATGCAAAGATGTGTCTCAGAGTACACAATAAGTGTTTGAAATGGTTCCCTAAACCTATGTGAATCAAAAAATTGTATGCTCATTAAGTGGTCCAGCCTTTCGTGCGAAAGGCTAGACCCGCAGCCACGAAAGGCTGAGCCTTTCGTGGCACTTCAGGAGCATAATTTTTCTATTTAAACACATAAGTTTCTGCTGCCTTTTCATATACCTATACATACAATCCAGTGCTATCATACGCACCCTAGAATGTTCCATATCATCTCCTTTTAACAGAAATATAGCCCTATAAATCTAAACTTTTTTATACCCTACGAAACGCCAACGTACGAATGTAACGCATAGGTTTCATTTGCGAAGCCGCTCTTCATTCGAATCAGCCTCAGCTCCAAGCTTCGTTTTTGTTTTGGAAATGTTCTTGTTTTTGCGTTTTCGCTTTTCGATGTTGTTTTTTAGCTTCTTTCCTTTCAGAGCCTTGCTAATCTTGGAAATACTTGTTTTTTTAATAGTGTTATGCAATGTATGATGAATATTTTCAAGTTTTTTCATGTTTGTTTGGGGCCATGAAAAAAGTAACTGAGCTGAGATGAATATCCTTCATCTCAGCTACTATCTTCATCGCTTCGGAAGAGTTACATCCTTGACTAACTGTCACCCAAGCCATCAATGAACACAGTCGCCGGTGACGGCGACGCGGGGTGATATACTCCTCGAGAAGCATGGTGGCTACTTTCTCAGGTCAGCTTTTCGGTTTTTAGGGATTCCCAGCCTGATTCTGAAACGCTCGCGCTCGCTTTGCGTTTGTGGGATATGTTCCCTACTCCTAGATGCCGCCGCACCACTCTTGCAGCTGTGAATCAGTCTAGTGACATTTTCCCCATTGCTGTCAGTAATAGATGCGTGCAGTTGGGGCGTAACTGAGCCACGCACTTGGTATAAACTGCTGTTTACGGGAACGCGGCTCTTTTTGGGCGGATGTCCGAGAGAAACGGGTTAATTTGGGATTTTCCCAATGTCTCAGTATCTAAAGGGACTTCGTAAACTTTGTGTTTTTCAAAGGGGGCTTCGTTTTTGTTCCGACCCTACGAAAGGTTCTTGCTGGGGCTTGGCCCAGGTGCTGTGTTTGTGTTTTCCTTCACCACAACCACGTGGTGGAACACGTTGGGCGGATATTTGGTCGCAACCAGAGTTCGGCACAAGTTTAGCTCGAGCAGAAAAAATTACGAAGTCCCCTTCGACCTAGCCAAGAATCCACGGAGTCGCATTGTAAACAAGTTAAAAACATGTTAGAACAAGTTCGTGCGAAGGTTATGGGTTTCGTGTTTTCAATGCACATCAACATGTCCACAAGAGTTAACAAGTGTTAACAAGTACACTGGCGGTGAAGCACGTTAACACGTTGGCACCGTCATATAATTTTTGAATTTCCAGCTAAAATTTGAGAAGGGATGGAGATTTTGGAGGCTTCTGCCATTAGTTTGATAGAGTAATATTTCCTGAATACAACAGTGCGAATAAAACTGGAAATATATAATTGGTTTTGGAAAAAGTTATTTGAAGAAATTGTGTCCAATCCAAAGAAGACCGTTTTTTAGCTATTTTTCCGCTGTAACCGCATAAAAGAGGCAATTTTATTAATCACTGGAACGAACAGCCTCTCCTCTAGCTAACCGCTTCAATACAATTGGAAATATTCGATCTTAGAGAAAGTTCTTCGACGAAAATTCTATGGACCGGTGCTGAACCCTAAATTTTGAGGTAAATTTAGGGTTCAGAGAATTCCTGAGTAATATCTCATTTCAAAATCAAATAATCCAATTTTCTCTGGCAGTTAGAGTCGCACTAGTAATCTTCGTATAAAATTTGAACAGGATCCGTTCAGTACCGACGATGCTGTGGGTACTGCTAGGTACTTTTTCAGCTGTAACTCCAATCAAAATCATTTAAATCCACTTCCCTTCGAGATTTAGATAGTGCGATGCAACATGCAGCCACATGCATGTTTCCAGCAAGATCCATGCAGAAGCTCTCCCTTTGTAAGCTCTGGAAACAGTGCTCTTGGCATAATTTTCGCATGATAACCCCACAAACTCTTGCCAAAATCAATTGATTCCAATTTCCTTTGAAAATAAGAGGAGGACTTGTATCCGTGATCTTACTGTGAAGCTTAAACAGGATCCGTTAAGGACCAGCGATGCTGTGGGTACTGCTGGGTACTTTTCCCAGTGTAATTTTTGGAACAAATATTAATTTTTCTTTTATTTCAGTCAGAATTAATAGAATTAGTGAAAGAAAAATTCTTAGATTCAATTCCCTTTCCTTACTCTTATTTCCAAAGAAGTGGATGGTCATTCGACCAATGTCCATGTCCGAATCACGAAGTCCCTTTTGCTCGCATCATCGCTTAGGAAGCCCCGCTTGCCTTGAGTCAAGCTCCTGCCGAAGTCTGGCTAGAATTTGTTGGCGTTGCCCGTGAGCGGTCATGACAGATCTATTAATCCTGACTGAAATAAGAGTAAAACCAACATTTGTTTTAGAAATTACACTTGGGAAAGTACCCAGCAGTACCCACAGCATCGTTGGTACTGAACGGATCCTGTTCAAATTTCACAATAAGATTCCGAATGCTACTCCTACTCTTACTGTAGTGGGAAATTGGAATCAATTGATCTTGGCAAGAGTTTGTGGGGTTTTCATACGAAAATTCTGCCAAAAGCACTGCTTCCAGCGCTTACAAAGGGACAGGTTCTGCACGGATATTTCTGGAAACAGGCAAATGACTACAAATGGCAATGTATTATCTAACTCTGAGAGATAGTCTGATCCAATTGATTTTGGTAGGAGTTACACCTGAAAAGTGAGTTGCAGTACTCACAGCACTGTTGGTACTGAACGGATCCTGCTCGAACTTTGTAGCAAAAATACGAGTACGACTCTAGCGCCAATTGCAGAGAAAATTGGAATTATGTGATTTTGGAACGAGTTTGACCGGTTATCATGCGAAAATTCTGCCTACACCACTGCTGTCAGCACTCATAAAGAACAGGTTCTGCACGGATCCGGCTGGAAATGGGCACATAGCTGCACCCGGCAATGCTCTATCCAGATCCGAAAAAAGAATTGGATTAAATTGATTTTGATAGGAGGTATAGGTGAAAATTACCTCACAGTACCCACAACACCGCTAGTTCTGAATGGATCTTGTTCAAACTTTGTTGTGCGATTACGAGTACGACTCTACTGCCAACTGGCAGGGGTAATTGGATTATTTGATTTTGAAAGGAGATATTGCTCAGGAATTCTCTGAACCTTAAATTTACCCTAAAATTTAGGGTTCAGCACCGGTCCAGAGAATTTTCGTCAAACAACTTCCTCTAAAATGAAATATTTCCAATTGCATTGGCGCGGTTAGCTAGAGGAGAGGCTGCTCGTCCCAGTGAATAATGAAATTGCCTCGTTTATTCAGTTAGAGCGGAAAAAATAGCTTAAAAAGCGGTCTTCAACACCACTTAGACACAATTTCTTCAAATAACTTCTTCGAAAACCAATTATTTCAAACAAGCGAGTTTGCAATGTTCATACAGTTCTACTGTGGAGATCAGCTAGGAGCATCGTTGGAACAGAGCCAAAGCAAATAAGAATCATATTAATAGATCAGTCTGGCCGTCCCGCTAGTTCCGGACTTCCAGACTTCTATTGGTGCTCGCTTCGCTCGCATACTGCACGTTGAAAGCAAACACAAAAGTGTAAATGGATTGATAAAATCTGTTCTATCGCTCTCCTGAGAAACCCTTGATCCCGCAGGTGGTAGCTCTCCCCCATATGAACGAAGTTATGCTCTTCCATGCGAGCGAAGTTAGTGGCCGTGACGAACTGAGTGTAACTAATTCAGTGCAAATGTTATCTTGAAATGATTTAGGCTCAACTGGATGTTGTGGTAATCCAAGTGATAAGGGTCCACCGGTGTATATAAACGGAAAGGAAAAAGTGGTTCATTCATACACAAACGGAGTGGGAAGAGAACACGGATACGAATGGAAACAATGTACATCTAGGTGATCCAGGTAGAAGGGTCCGCCGAAACAGGATACGCGTACCCCTCATGCAGAAATAGGCCCGCCTAGTGAATTCCTATTACTTATGGAAGCCGGCGCACCCTTATCACACCGTTGGACCCGACTCCAGGCGTTTTCCCACTTTTGGACGCCGGCGCACGCTTATCACACCGTTGGATCCGACTCCAGGCGTTTCCCCACTTTTGGACGCGGGCGCACCCTTATCACACCGTTGGACCCGACTCCAGGCGTTCCCCCACTTTTGGACGCCGGCGCACCCTTATCACACCGTTGGACCCGACTCCAGGCGTTCCCCCACTTTTGGACGCCGGCGCACCCTTATCACACCGTTGCACCCGACTCCAGGCGTTCCCCCACTTTTGGACGCCGGCGCACCCTTATCACACCGTTGGACCCGACTCCAGGCGTTTCCCCACTTTTGGACGCCGGCGCACCCTTATCACACCGTTGGACCCGACTCCAGGCGTTCCCCCACTTTTGGACGCCGGCGCACCCTTATCACACTGTTGGATCCGACTCCAGGCGTTTCCCCACTTTTGGACGCGGGCGCACCCTTATCACACCGTTGGACCCGACTCCAGGCGTTTTTCCACTTTTGGACGCCGGCGCACCCTTATCACACCGTTGGACCCGACCCCAGGCGTTTTCCCACTTTTGGACGCCGGCGCACCCTTATCACACCGTTGGACCCGACTCCAGGCGTTTCTCCACTTTTGGACGCGGGCGCACCCTTATCACACCGTTGGACCCGACTCCAGGCGTTTTCCCACTTTTGGACGCCGGCGCACCCTTATCACACCGTTGGATCCGACTCCCGGCGTTTCCTCACTTTTGGGCGCCGGCGCACTCCTACAGCAAAAGTGGACCCGGTGTAGAGCATTTTCTTCGGTCTAGCCCACGCCCTCGAATTTCGTTTCACACACACACACGCACACACGTGACAGACTAAGCCCTTTACTATAAGTCATGATTATATTCGCGCTGTGTATTCAGGAAATATTGCTCTATCAAACTAATGGTAGAACCCTTCCAAATCTCCATCCCTTCTCAAGTTGGCTTTTGCACGTGCCCTAAATGGCTGCCCCACCCCACTTTCTAACGTCCCGAAGGGGAAAAGTTAGTAAATCTGGTGATATCAAGTAGTGCCATCACTCTATTTACTCATACGCTTATAGAAGAAGGGAACTAAGCATAGTTATTTACAGGGTGCGACATAAATATTGACGCACTGAAGTTGCGCTGTAGAAAGAACAACATTCCAAAAACCACTATATATGCATATCCAAAATGAAGGTCATGTCTCAGCGAATACAAAAAATCCACTCCTGTTCGGAGAACGCTCTCTCCTTGTAAAAGCAGCCACGAACATGTTGGCAGAGAAAATCGCCGATGCGCCGCAACTGAAGTTCGTCCATTATTCTTCCATATTATAAAGAGGGTAAGCTTTAGGAAAACGACACTCTAAAGGGAAGTAGGGCAGGTCTTGTTCTCCAAGTACCACATGAAATCATGTCCTTGTTCGCAAGTCTTGTCGTGTCCCAGCCAGAGGAAGGCATCTATGTTTTACTATAGAAAATTGTTTCGTTTTCTTGTTTCTCATTCATGCAATCTTCTAAGGGCACATTTTCTCGCTTGTCTTAGTTCTCATCACAAGATGAATTCATAGATACTTTGGCAGGGCTTGGATGTTGCTCATAAGACAAAAGTGGTACGGGTCCAGTTTCAAAAATCTACTTGAGGCACTTCAATTTGGCGGAGAATAGGCTTCCTTGTGAGCCGAGTTCCGGTCTACGGATGACCCCATATGGTTACCTTAGAGAGCAAGAGCTGCGCTATAATCCACAAAAACATCAAGCTCCCAAAGGCTTATCTGTTCAAGATTTGGGACAAAGTGGACCTGAGTTAGTTGCGGCGCAGAGGCATTGCGATCCCTCGTCGTCTCTGTGACTGCTTCATCAAGGTAGGAGCTTACTGTGAACAAGAGCGTATTTATTCAGATCGCCAAGACATGGGCTTTATTCTGCATATGCTCATTTGGAATGTTTTTGCATCTTGTCTTTTCTGCGGACTCATTTTAGGTGCGTCAATGATTTTGACGCACCCTGTAGAGTACATCTGACCATAACTGTCATAAGCAGAGAATCTCACACAGTTGATCCTAGGGCTGACTCATTTCTTTTACGACGTGGACGGTGAAGCATGACAGAGAGGCCTGTCCACCGATCCGGAAGTCGGTAGGTAACAACGAGATCAGCTGGTCGTTATCAAGGCCCCGGGGGATCCACTCGCAAGACCACCCCCAGTCAGGGTCAAGCGTAGTCCCGAAGCAACCCCCTTTTGCAGACGGGAAAAGTGTGACCCCTTCCCAGAACTTTTAATTTTTTTAACGTTCTCAGTCATTGTATTTCAACAACATCCAAAATATCCGGAAGATATTTTTTGAATTCAGTTAATTTTCAAAATTAATTTTTCACTTTTCAATTTTTGATTTTTATTTTTGAAATTCCAAGTTTTATCAATGAAACAACCAGATAGTTGTTGCACATGTCTATGTCGCACATCTACACACTTATTATAAGCAACGGGAGTGACGCAGAAGTCGTAGACATGTTAAAACAGGTCCGGAGTTCGATCCCCGCCGGAGACTACTTTTTGCAAAATGGAAAAATGCATGTGGAGCAGTTGAAATTCAAGTTTCTATGTGTATGAGCGAAAACAAATTGTAAGGACATTTTTTTAGCTGTGAAAGTCGCACGTAAGTGGTGTTCTTTTACTCAGAATTAGAATCGTACACGTGCAGATGTAAGGTTGTTTGTCACGAATTTTAAAAGGGTTGGTACGTGACTTGGGAAAATGGCTTGAGTCGATTTGCTATCATTACGATTTGCGCTTTCTGAAGCATATTTTCTTATCTCAAGAAATTTGGTTTATTAGGCTTAAATTTAGGTGAAAATTCGTTGGTAAAAAGCTGGGAAAATTGTCATTTTTACCAACGGTTTACCATCGGTTTACCAAAGGAATAAAACTCCTCCCAGACAACTTTGAGAGCTGGAATTTTACATGAATACTGACTGACTTCCTTTTTCAGAGTCATTTTCAAGGTTTTGTCAGCTTTCAAATATGCGCTGAAAAAATCCATGGAAGAAAAACCCGATTCTTGGCAAGTTTAAGATTGTGGTGTCAATCTGAGGCAAATAACTTCATGGTTGCTTTGTTTGAGGGAACAGCTTCAGTGCATTATAATAGAGGAAGATTTGCTCTTTCTTGCTCATAGTGTCATCTTTTACAGGACCTTCTGATTTTGTCAGTTATTGAGGGTCAACATACCTCAAATTTAACAAATTTCGCGGATATGTCTTATGTGGTCTTATCGCTATAAAAAAATTTCCAACGAACTAGAAGACGTGAGAATTTGCATCATCATAAGTTTTGACTCTGGGAAACCGCCTCCACAGCTTCGGAACACCGTGTGATGTCCAGAGGTCCTAGGACACCATCCACGGAATTGCATTTTGAGCTACACATTTATTGGACCTTAGGAGTCGATTTACAGCCAAATAAAGCGTCCTAGCTTTAGAAGAAAGTGTTCACCGACGAATTTACACATGCTATTCATGGCACTAAAAGAAGACGAGCATGTTGAAGTGTTTGCAACACTACCACCCTCGCGAGGAGTCGGACTTGGGGCCCGCTGATAAAAAACGAACTTCTCTATCTTGCTTTTACCATACTCCCCTCTTCAGGCGACCCCTACCCTGCTCCCCCAAGGCGACCCCCCTTGGTAACTTACCACCGTACGCTTGACCCTGCCCCCAGTTCAGCCCGTCAATCCCGCTTATCCAAAATCATTGATCTCCCGCTGTGCACAAAGAGATCATATTCTCTCGTTGTTCTATAGGGATGAATATTGTTGATTCTGAATGCATTCCTGCCTGATGGGCCGAGAGCCGACTCCCACCGCGGCGACGCTTACCTTTGGCATAACCTAGTGGTTCCAATGAAGGAGGTCGGATGGTTTTGCTCAACAAGGCAAATACTCGCTCATGCACTAACTTCGCAGTTTCGGACTTTAACGGTGCCATAAAACCCTTCACTTCCACTGCAAAATGCTGCCTAAGATTTTCCCCACCTTTCCTTCTCAGTAATCCTTTTGCTACCCTTTACTCAGATAACTGGATAAGGCAAACGCAGCACAACCTGGCAAGCCACACCCCCCAAGAAATGTAAGGCACACATTGCTGCAAGAGGAAGAACTGGGGAACAGGTGGTTGATCCGATTGGATTTTCGCACCTCTCCCTCCCTCTGCTAATTACCACCTGAGGCCATTCAATTAAAGGTGTGAGAAGGAAGACAAAAAAAATCCAATCGGATCAACAGCGCCAGAACTATCAGTGCCCAATAATTATGCCGCAGACGCGAATTGGTGGACGAGTTGTGCTAAATCCAGTATGCTTAAATAGCTTGGGGATAGTCGTCATTCTGAACATACGACTCCGTAGGTTTTGCTCTCTGAGCTCCTAAGATGCCATGATCGGTAAAAGCAACACTGGCTAAGGAGTAAGGATAGGCAGGAAGTAGTTGAAGTTGAAGAATGAATACGGAGAAAAGGTCAGAAAAAAGGGTCTCCGATTATCTCAAGTGACAGCACCCACGGAAAATTTCATGTCTGAGATTTTGATCATTTTGGAACTTTAGCAATTGTCCTATCAATTGTGCGAAGGCAGAAATACAGAAAACATTACAATTTCTAAGATATAACTAGCTCAATGTCCAAGATCCTGGATCAACAGGATCAGCGTGGGGTCGTTTGATCGAGTTGTGGCGGCAGCGGAGCATTGCTGCCAGCTGATTTCGTAGGTAGTCATTTTCTTCCTTGTCATAGTGAAGCTCTTCTTCAGCACATAGAATCCTTTTTTTTTGCTTTTCTTGGCGCAACAAATTTTCCTACTTGTCATTTTGCACCAAATCTACCTGTTTAGGCGCTTGTATTGGTGCTTTTGCGCCAATACAAGCGGGTGCGCCAGTTTCTCATTTTCAATTTTTTTTGGCGGTCCATTAATCGCTCTAGTATTCGTTAATATTTCTGTGATGCTTTGATCTCTCTTCGATCTGTCAGGATATCCTTTTCAAAATTTGCTTTCTCTCGCAAACTTAAGAGCGCGGTAAAACAATGTCGAAAACCGATTTCGCCCACAAAACAGCTGACAAAAAAGGCAGCGTTATCGACTTTTTGGGATCGGTCCACATCGAATAGGTCGCACAACTCGGCCCACCCTACTCGAAAGCGATGAGCGAGAGGTTCCAGTAAACTGAGATTCCGATGGTTTCTGCTGTTTTCGGCATTGTAGCTGTGTTCAACACACGCGGTTACACAGAATTGTGCAGAAATATCGAGATGGAAGATTTCCGCGGGTGCTGCCTTTAAAGTTCTGGAGACTTAATTCGTACTGGGTCGCGCTTTCTCAGAAGTGAAAAAAATCAGCGCTTCATCGACATGAAATGAAAGTCATGTAGAGTTCAAAAGGTGTTCATCATGAACCTCAAAGCTCTACTGTCATTTCTCTTCAAATTTTCAATAGGAATGTTCCCATCAATAGCGAATGCTCTAGCAGCGCTTGGAGTACTGTCAATCCTTTTATTCCAATTAGGTACTTGAGGCATTGCAACCCTCCTGCCTACATAACACCTTTGGTCTCAGCTCATAACTGCATGAAACGATGTAAAAGTTATATACGGACAACCCCTTCAGTTCTAGCTGTGCCGCTGTTGATCCGATCAGTTTTCCAGGCCCATTTCTCGCACCTCTTACCGACTTCCTCAGGTGATAATTACAAGAGGGAGGAAGAGGTGCGAAAATCCGGACTGGATCAACCGCCACGCACCCGGAAGAACTGCTGCATTCCGTCTGCTAAGAGCAGCAAACCTCGTGTTTCGGCTGCATTTTTTGCCCGATGAACTGTGGAGCCGTCCAACCTGCGTTCTGCCTGCTCCTTGCCACGTGGCGACAAGCCCCCTGGGAGGTGTATATAAGCCGCTGGTTGAGCATCAAAGTTTAGCCGTGCCTCCGCTCCAGAGGAGACAAGGGGAGCCCAGCGAGACTCGTCAGGCTGGCTGAGACCCGGGTAAAACCGTGGCCCAGTGCAAAGCAAGAGCGCGTTTTTCGTCTTTGAACGAAAAGAAAAGTAAGGACATGTACATATATGTCCTCAAAATCAGCGTTCAGTTACTTATAAAATGGTGTTAAAGCTTGGATTTACGAGATTATGGCATTTTAACCCTATCGCGCTTTCAGCAGCAAATCTAGAAGATAAGAATGCCGTAACCGTACGAAAGCTCATTCCTCCTGTACTCACTGCATGAATCACTACTATCGAGATGTAACTGTAATGGTTGACCGAGCAATTTCGGTCGGATGTACGCAGTCAGTGTAAATTTATCCACGCTTCCATTTTTCGCGTAGAAAGGCGAATTGAATATAATGACTACAAGATCCTGTGAAAATGAATAATCGATGTTGAAGCAGCCCACTCGTTTTTGACATTCTATGTACCTCTGTCTGGGCGGAAGATGGGAGAGAGTCTTCGAGAATTAAGTTTTCGGAAGTTTTCTTCCGCACGAATAAAGCGAAACAACGGTGTCTCGCGCAAAGAACATTCTTCTCAGCTTGGAATTTCAACGCAACACAAATAATGCGGCTAAGAATCACTGGTAATTGAGTACCTTAGTTAGTCTGTTGATAACTTCATCGATCTGATGGCGATCGTTCAAATCAATGCATTGTGAGTATACATTGCTGGGGCATGTCTGAGTTCCACACTTTTTTTCGGCCATTATTTGTGTCTAAAAGAGCAACTTCGATGTCACCAAAGGTTAACAAACGCGATGTTACGAAAAAAGTTCACTGGTTCAAGGAAAATTTTGATCTAAACGTACTGGAGAGTGCAAAGACACATCTAGGTAGTGCGATGATGTGTTATGATTAGTAGATCGTTGATATATGTGGGACCGGTTGCCATGCGCACGATGTCGTTAAATCGTTGGATTACGCGGGGTTCTGCGTATTCTCGCAGTTAATTCGAAACCAAAGATTGACTGAAAAGATTCTCCCTCATCTCCCCGTCTTTATCTGGTCATATTTTTTAAAGTTCTTCCATGATCCCTGTTACAATTATTTCGTAGACGTTTCAGCAAATCCTCATATTCCCAACTATTAGGTTGTCAAATATGTTCATTGTTTTTTTTCTCAAATTTTCAAGCTTTATGAGAGACAAAGAGTCGGTGGTCGTTGTGAACAGTGGATGTGGATTAGAGATGACCGGAGTAAGCCGTCGGCTGTAAGTGGGCTACTCTCTTTGTGGTTAAGCACCGTCCACCTGAGTTTTTCTGGTCCGTTTGCGGAAACCTGAGTAAAATTTGAGAGGTATTGTCAGGTGTACTGTATTACTTGTACATACAAGACGAGCTGCATCAATCGCTTTTCGACTGCGACAAGGCAGGTGTCGGAGATGAGTTTTTTTTGTACATCCAATTCTAGTGACCGCAACTCGGATGAAAGTAGACTAACCAGGCGGAGATCCTGATTATTTTGCAGAAAAAGATAAGCGCTTTCAAATGGTGTGAAATTAATTGCCGTTTTGGTGTATGCACAAATAAACTGCTCTCTTCCGTGGAATTTGAAAAGTTCCGAGCAACTTGTGTGACCATCTGAAAGGGTTTTTCCTCCTCTTTCAAATGCTCCTTGAATATTCTGGCTAGCTCTTTCCTGCGGTTCTTTATAGAGTCACTAACAAATAATGAGTCGAGATGATTTTCGGGCGATCATAGTTAATGACCTCAAACTTGATCACTTCGGTTCGGAGACGTCCGGTAATCTTGCATTTGTTTTATCTTAGAAACATCCTCCCAACGGACAGTGAGATAGGGGTTCGCGAAGTTTTTTCCTTAGAATTTCAAGCTCAAATACAACCATGGTCATGGTCGCGGGATGCCGCTAGACGATCGGGCGTTGAGGGTAGCCGTGGAACCTTAACCGGATTTTATCGTTTGGACGATGAGAGCAGGGATGATCACTCACTATACTACAGCTTCAATACATCTGACTTCAATCAACAGGGTGAACAAGGTGCGGATGTGAACACCACACGATCCGACAGGTGACCAGTGTCTCAGCAGCTGTGTCACCTTTTCTAACTTAGTTTTTCTTCCCAAAACTACTCACTTCTAGACCACGTAGTTACTGTAAACGAAGCTCAGTTTTTGTACAATAACAAGAAATGCAAATGGATATGGACAGAGACGATTTCCCACTTCTAAGTTTTCCTGAACCAGATCTTCTCTCTAGGGAGTTGTGTTGGGAGTTCGCTGGTGCTGTATGGGGTGTGATCCGCTGCAACCTTTTCCATCCTAGTCGGTCGTTGACAGCAGAGCCCTAATATTGTAATTTCGAGCTGATGTCCGAAAATCTGCGGTAGATGTGGTTGGCAGTGGTGAGAAGAACAAGGTTTTCTCCTGCACTAGGGTAGCACTATGCCTCTCACATGGAAACTCACCCGGCAAAAACTGGCACAGTAAGGCATCGAGGTGCTCACTCATCCTTCTTTTTTCTCAGACCTTTCCTTTACCGAATATGACTTTTCAAGAGTCCCAGATGCAAATCTGCGACAGCAGCCGACTGCTGATTTAGAGCATGCCGAAATCGCCTTCCAAACGTTTTTAGATTTCTGCGATTGAAGTTTTCATTGTTAAGGCATAGCGTTTTCACCATGGAAGATTTAGCTAATTAAAAGGGCATTAAACTAATGAAGAATGTTGTGTTTTAGCCAAGTTATAACATTTTGAACTAAAGTTTTCGTTTCGGCAATTAATTTCGCACCAACCTGATACAATCCTAGCAAAACAATGAAAATTGGAGAAAGCATAATTGATTTTCAAAAACTCATGAACCTACTTGACAACCTAATAATATGCATACAAAATCTCTGCACTTGGTCGGCCCCAGTACGTCCATCGTTTTCCCTGATTTCCCACTCTTGACGAATGCTCACATCTCAATTCTGGCTGCTAGAAGTGCCTGGATCACTTGGCTTGCCTGGGTCACTGCTGACGTAGAGACACAATGGTCCCTGGGCAAGCCGTATGTAGCTCCCACCGTTCCCTGCTATAATGCCACTTGCATCGTAGATGTGTGCTGTTTTTAAGTGCAGCGCAACACATCCAATTTCGCACCAGCTTTGCTAGCGGCACATTGTGGTATGCAGTAATGCGTGAGAACTGTCGGCAAATGAGCCATGACTGTGTTGAGGTGAACAGAGTATGTGTTTATTCAAATATATTAGGTTGGCGGCGAGGGAGCTTCATGCAAATTCTTGCACTTGGAAAAACAAGAAAAATGTTTTACCTCAGCATACTGACTGTTATCACCCATGTCCATCTTCCAGGGTACGTGATACCGGCAAGCACTGCGGTCAACAAAAACTATGTACTGCAAGCAACGATGCTGTCAAGGCATCATCATCAAGGTCTCCGCACTGTATTGATGGTCCAACCTCTTTGATTATAAACTTTTGAAGGGACCATAGCTTTCACGACAGAATGAGAAATTGTATAAAAGTTTCAACCATTTCCACAAGATCTATGTGCACCAAGTTCGGAAATTGGCGGGTGCTATCGAAGGTAAACGACCAGTACAGAAGCGCCATGAGCTGTCCACAAATCTCACGAGATTTATGCGAAATAATGTCTTAAAACCTTATTGAATTGTTACTAACGACTGAAGGCGGAGCCGTCCAAGCTCATAGGTGGGTCAGTCTGCAAAATTTTCTGGCTATGAAAAAATTTCACTGTGATCCATCCCACGATTGTGTCTTTGGGAGCACGAGAATGAGAAATGACATAATGATGACCATAATCAATATACGACAATATTATCGAGATAAGCTATGCTTGACGAGGCTTCCTGACCATTCAAGCCTTTCATATCATCTGGAAGCCCACGATGTGGCAAAGAATCAGAATCCACTCAAGTCTATCTTCACTCTCACACAAGCGGAACTGTCGCGGCATAATCTTCGCTTCTGTGTACCCAGGCTTCTCGGCTACATTGATGAATTAAAGCAAAATTAAAGCTCACCGTGGTGTTTGTTTCTAGTATAAAATGAAAGCCGAAACGAATCCGACCCCACTCTGAAAGCGGTATCATTTATCACGTTATATCTGGTAATTTTTCCGAATAACTGCTTCCGTTCTTGTTTCGTCACGTGCCATGTCGAATAGAGCACGTATAGGGGATGCCAACCAACAGAAACTCGTCGCACACGCCACACCTAAAGTGATACGGCATTCCCTGGGTCGGGATTCATGGGGTGTGTATCATCGTGAAGGAAAACGAGGCGGAGACTTCCCGCCCTTCACGATCAACTCGTTCTTGGTCGCATTCAAATTCTGCATGGTCATGTATAGTGAAGTTGTGCGCGAAGAGAACGAGTCATTCATTGAGGGCGGGAGGACGATTTAAACGAACCAATCGCAGAACCATACCACGCCCTGTTTTCCCTCATGATGATACACATCCGGATTCATGGTACGTTACCTACGCAAACCAACGATGGTTAGCGTGACTGGCTAAATGAGATCGGTGACCACCTCCTCACAGGGAGGTTCCCGATAGCATTCGTTTGTCCCACTCAAGCTTCGACAAGTTGTCTGTTGTCACGCTGAACTGCTCGTACCCTCGAAGGCAACAGCCGCTACGCGCACATGAATCGACCAGTCAGAGGGGTGAGTAATTCAACAGTTCGAATTCGCGTTCTCGTGTGGTAGAAATCACAACTTTTGATCTGTGGACGGGTGCGCTGTCCTGAAGCACGAGAATCGCACCTCGGTCAGATGCCTAGAAAAAGGCGCAGGCGCTGTAATTTTCCAGAATGTCAGTTTGAGAATATGAAATTCTAACTTCCAGACTTTACCATTGCTTGCTTCACTTGCATTAGTTTACCTCATATCTTGACCAACTATTGGGTCTGGGAATAAGTTCGTTCGTTTTTTTATAAGTTTTTTTTCAATACGTTTTTTCACGGTGATTTAAACCCGTCATAATCAGTTTTTAGGTTTTGATTTGCTCTTTGCAACCATTGCAACCTCATTTTTTAATTCTCGCTTTACCTTGTTTTCTACAACATGGATTGTTACTACCCAAGTCAACAAAATTGAATCTCCCCGCAACCTACTATCGTTCGACTTCAATCGTGGATCAAATGTGGCTCAATTGGCTAGGGATATCAATGACGTTTGGAGAGGAACCTTTATCGCTGAAAGGCCAACATAGAAGTGGTAAACCCATTTCAGACAGGGTAAATTTGGCTTTGAATTTGCTTCTCGTTCTGGACGCCCAGTTTGTGGAACACAAAGGCGATTTTCCGCTAAGATTGTCTTAGATGTAAGGAATAATCATTACTGAGGCTATCTCTGAACACTGTGTAAGTTTAGCTAACGCATTCCGTGCAAAACCCCAAAATGCTCGATAAGAGGTTATCCTCCACATTGGGGATGCTCGATTTCCCCACGCAGATTTCACCAAAATAACTAACAAAAAAAAACACGAATGTAGGGGATTTTTGCTACTACCAACTCTACAGGTTTAGTGCAGTCACACACAGCTTATTTTGTTCACTTTCCTATTAATTTCATAAACTTTATCCAAGAGTTGCGGTTGCGGGCTACAAATTGAGTCATCTCAAACGAAGCAATTTTTCGTAGATATGGAACTGACAAGCTGCCCTTTCTCTGGCAGCATTAATAGAAGATGGGCACGAGCTATGCAACGCATTCAGTGTGGTCGTCATCGTTCGTGGAAAGTAGTGGTTTTTATGCTCATAAAAAAAGAACGAGCTTATTCCCCAACCCAATATTTAGCCATACAAAATTATCCCACTGGAAAACTGTTGTGTCTTTCACACTCTTCACTACTTTTCCACGCCCGCAAATAGACTCATCAAAGAGTAACTTCGTCTCTCAGCCCAGAATTATCTTCCTGGAATTGAAATGCTAAAGAGTGACTGCACCCCCCCCCCCCCTCCATGGGTAGGCCGGGTGCATAACGCTTTCGCCACGCGCCCCTGACCTTCATCTGTGGACCCGTCGCATCGTGCTTTCCCCACATTTGCACCGCTGGACCTCTCCTCCTCCAGCGCCGTCTGCCGACGTCTCCGCACTACGGTAGCCGGTGCGGTATATAATATTCTGCCCGTATCAAATTGTGCCCTGAATGTAGTTTTTGCGAAATTCGGCCCAGCTTGTGGGACTTGCCGAATGTGCCACCCGTTCACGCATCTCAGTGGTCTCTATCCTTGATGACTCCTTGAAGGATTATGTTTCGTATGTAATTTGGATGTACATACGTTGAGTATCTCAAAAGGAAAGACAAGTTGAAGAAGAAGAGCATAACTTCAAACCAAAACAGAAATAATCTGTTGAGCGTCACAGAAAAATGAAATCTAGTTCGAAGGGCGCAGGATCTGTTTGCGCCCATTTGTCTCCCTTCTTCATTTTGATCATTTCCGATCCTACCGAAGCTCGCCATTGAATAATTATCCTCAAACTCAAGGATTCTGTAGTATTTCACACCTCTTGATAGTCACTCCACTAACAAAGATGAACGTGGTTTTTAAGCAAACAGAGAAGCAGATACGTATGTACCAAGGATGAGCGGATTATCCGTATCCGGTTATCCGTTTTGCCGTTATCCGTAGGTTTTGGCCTATCCGTTATCCGCACCGTTATCCGGGCTTTTGGCGCCGGATAACGGTGCTGATAAAGACAAAAATAGTATTTTCATTAAGCATGTTCTTAACAAAAGATCGTCCCCATACCAAGAAGTATTGCTCGATCCAGCGCATTTTACCTCATCAGTGATTTACAATTTTGTAGCAAAGTAAAAGTATAAAGGATAAAGTGGTCGGCGTTGATCAATCCGGTTTGTGAGATGTGCCTCGCATTCGATTTCATCTGAGCATCGTAGAGGCATTGGATGCGTATGCGCCCAATAACCTGGGGAGGGCACCTGATGTACCGAGTCTCTGCTTCATTCTCCCAGACTTCTCTGGCACCACTTTACCGACCCCGAGGGGATGGATGCTTAATTGGCCACGGGCGCGTTCGAACCAGTGACCGTGTGTGGCGCGAACTAATGACCGTGTGCTCCGAAAACGAAGTGCTCTTGCTCATGTTTTCTGCGTCGTCAGACAATAATCAGGCAATACCTCGAAAGCACCATTTACTTGTAAAATTATTAACAACGTTTTCTAATGTTTGGTTATTACCCACACAAACTCTCGGAATTTTCGTGGATCTATTTCGGGACCTATCGCGGATGATCCGACGGAAATTCCGAACAAGCTCCGCAGGAGTTCTGATGGTTTGTATGGGTGACAACGTTAAAATGATGACCTCGCAGCTCACCGATCAGCAGTGCCTCTTCCTCGCAAGGTTCATTTTGACTATTTATCGAACCCTAGTCTTCTATCAATTTTTAATTGTGTTGATCAAATAGCATGCGAAAGTCAATACGTTCATGATACTCAGTTAGTACTAGAAGGTTAGTTAGGACTCCACAAAAAATACTATATGGAGCAAAGTTTCAGCCTCTTCCAGCTCCCCACCTCGAAACAAAGCCTCGAAAGTACACCCTCCGAATACCTCACCTTTGTAGTGAAAAGACACGGACACGCATCATCTCAAGCAGCTAGAGTGCCAATCAAATCAACAAATATCCAAATGTCACTGGAAACTGTTGTTTTCATGGCGCTCTAGTTACTACGTACTTACACCTCTTCATAATGATGCCATGCTCAGAATAACGAATTTTGATGATTAACAAGACGAAGAATTTCTGCTAATTTTCCCCACAATATTAATATGATATATCCCATTTATCATCCCCAATACCCAATTCTCATTGTGGGATGTGGTGGTTTGTAGTATCTGGATCAATTATCCGTTATCCGCACCGTTATCCGGGTCGCGGAAAATCTCGTATCCGCTCATCCCTGGTATGTACATGCATATTGAGCAAAGTTGCTCAAGTGTGATGAGGTTTCCGCGAGAAGTTAGCATGGTGGGCAGAATATTACACGGGCAGAATATTATACACGATACCGGCGTACCCGACGCAGATCACTTGACCTTCTACTTGATCCCCCTCCATTCTCCACTCTACCACACCATACTCGTTCCTACCTTTCTATATAATCTCACGATCACTCTCAGAGGGAGAATTTCATTTCTGACACGGAACCACAGGATAACTGCTTTGTTATTGGTCATGATCGATGCAAAAAAAATGCGCGTTTTCAAGCATCCACTTTAAAACGCTGTAACTCGCTTCAAAACAAGCTTGTTAGTAGATTTTAGAATTGCTGTCATTTGAAGATCCTTGACAACAGTAAGAATGTCCTCATTCTTCCCTGAAAGACGAATGCGACCTTTTGTAATCGACGAAGTCCAGAAAAACATTTTTGACATCCCTTTGATTTTTAAAGAGATTCGCCCGAAGGAAACCGTTGAGGTGCATGAATAACTAACAAATAGTGAGCGAGGGGTCTACCGATTACGATATGTGAAGCAGAGTTCTCTAGTCAAATTGCTCCAGCCCGTACAGTGTCTGCTGTGGGACATATGGCTGAGCTCGACTGTGTAAAAGGGTCCGCTCCTTATTATTGACAGATGAGGCCCTAACACATTGATATTTCAGATTCATTCCATCTGCTTCTAAGCAGTACTTTTCAACTGCGCAGGTTTGACGAGTGTAATGAGTGACCTTTGCAGGAAATAATCATGAGATCACTGTGATCTCCATTTCCTTGGCTTCATTTTCTGGCTCTGGTGTTTCCTTCTGTCCCACTACTGAAGGAGCTTCTTGTTGTCGAGAACGATTTACCCTTCATCAATCACATAATGAAAACTGGATTTGTTATTAAAGGTTTTTTTCGGGTATGGGGTGTTTTCTGGTCCTGTGACGATTGGCACAATACCGCATACTTGGCATGGATCCATCAGCGCAAATCAGCTGTTCTACCTTCATTCAGCACCGTTAGCAATGGATGCGTTCGATTTGGACATCGGCGAGTGGAAGGGCGCATCCATGGCGATTCGGGATTGAAATTTTCGCGCCGGGCGGGGGTTTTTACGGGGTCTGGGGTTGATCTCATGAATTTTGATGATACCTTCGCAGATAGACGGGGGAGAGGGACGGCATGACGAATCTGAGTTGGGATTTTCACGCTAGGGAGGGGTTGAGACGGGGACGGGGGGCGAGGGTCGAGATTTCAGATTTTGACGGACCTTCACATTTTGGACGGGGCACCTTGAAGGATATGGCCCACGGTGGTCAGAACGGGGGACGGTGTTTGACCACTCGACGTAACGGGTCTTTGAATTTGGGCGAGGTCGAAAGCTGAGTGAACCGGTTGCAACCATGTCACCTTGACAGCACGACATACCGTCCCATCTGGCAAGTTTGGCAACGTTGGCAATGGTCAGTGTCTGGATAGGAGAAGCCTCGGAATTTCCAGGCGTTCGAGTTTTGTTTTTTGATTTTTGTCTTGCACCCTGCCTATCTAATTCATATCATCATCAATCACATAATAAAAACTGGATTCGTTATTAGAGGTTTTTTTGGGTATGGGGTGTTTTCAGGTCCTGTGACGATTGGTACAATACCGTACACTTGGCATGGATCCCATCAGCTCAGATCAGCTGTTCTATTTCCACTCAGCATCGTTAGCAATGGATGCTCCGGATTTGGAAATCGTCGAGTGATCGAATGGACGGGCGCGGCCATAGCGGCTCGGGGTTGAAATGTTCGCGCCGGGCGGGGGTTTCCACGGGGTCGGGGTTAATTTCATGGAGTTTGATGGGACCTTCACACGTAGATGGGGGAGAGGGACGGCATAACGAATCTGAGTTGGAATTTTCACGCTAGGGACGGGTTGTGACGGGGGACGGGGCGGGGTTGGGATGTCGGATTTAGGTGGGACCTCCACATTTGGACGGGTACCTTGAAGGATATGGCCACGGGGGTCAGAACGGGGGACGGTGTTTGACCACTCGACGTTTAACGGGTCTTTGAATTTGGGCGAGGTTGAAAGCTGAGTGAACCGGTTGCAACCATGTCACGTTGTTAGCACGCCATACCGTCCGATCTGGCAAGTTTGGCAACTTTGGGCATGGTCCAGTCCGGTGCATCTACATCGATTCTTTCTGGCGATTATCGATTTTTTTTGGGAATACACAAACTACCGGTGAGTGAGGACGGGGAGGTGGGTAGGAATAAAAGTCTGGGAACGCTATATGACTAGCGCCTTTGTGCTCGTTGATGTGCTCCGTGAGGGGGACGCGATAATAGCATCCACGATCCTCTATCTATGTGCCTGGTTTTCTTGAGATTTTTTAGGAATCCGGCGAGCTACAAGCGAAAATGTGGGGAAGAATCAGAGGAAAGTGTGGAGAAGCTTTCCAGAATTTCCTTCACACTTCCTTCATGCATTCTGTTAATCTAATGTTCTTGCTTCCCTGGTTTGGCGCTCTCTGGTCACTATCTCGTCCTACCCCTCAGTATCTTCTTCCGCGAGAAATAGGCCATTCATTTTTACCATTTTTGAGAAGTTGCCGTTGCATGTCGAGTAGCAGCTTGCTCAATTCGAAAAAAAAAGAACAGTTGCACACTCACTTCATGTATTTCATCACCCCAAAGATCCACTCCTGTAGCAAAGAGAAACGGTTGGCACTCGCACCTTGTCTCAGAGAAAAAGTTGTTGCCCGCCTCATTTACCTCACTGCGTCGTGGCTTTCCCACTCAGTCAAAAGCCTTGAAAAAGGTACACACTCGCTCCACTCATCTCACTAATGTCATGGATCTTTTCCCTTCCCTACACAAGAGCTTAGAGGAAAACTTGTGCATCCGTACCACCTCATCTGCCCAAGTCTTCTTCCTTCCCCAAGTTTAGGCAAAAGCTCAAAGAGAACGTTCCAAAATCACCCCATGTATCTCACCACCACGAGGATTACCTCTCTTATGCAAATGCTTAGAGAACAACTCGTGCACCCATCCTATGTTTCTCACCCACTCCGTGGATTTCCTCCTTTTGCTAGCTTACACAGAAAGGAAGTCAAGGAGAAGGTTACACACCCAACCCATGTGTGTCAGCCCTCCCTTCGATCCCCTTCCTTCCGTGAGCATAGACACAAGCGCGGAGAAGAGTCTATACTTGGCTCGTGCGCCTCTCCAACACGTGGATTCCGTCCCTTTTCTGTTAGGAAATTATAGGAAATTGATCCAAGGGCGATCCTCTCCCGTCTCCATTGTTCACCTTGTATATTGTATTCTATTCTATTTTGTTTAGAGGCAAATCATTAGGGGAAAAGCGTTTCTAGACAAATCGTTAGGGAAAATGTTGTATACGGCTGTCTCTTCTATACCATACACGTCATCTGTTAAACTGTTGAAAAACGCTCAGATCGATTTCGTTCGTTTTTTTTTTCGTGGCAATGTGATGGTCAGATGGAACTCTAATAACATTAGGGAGCTCATATTCGAACAACAACTTTTATATTTTGAATCATTCTCCTGAGCAACACCTTTAAAGGGTTCAGTACAATGTCCTACACAGCGCTCAAGTTTACAAAAATTCCATACGTGGCTCCAATGTGAAAAGCACCACAAAAGAAGGCTTCACATTATCACCATGACCTATTCTTCCCGGTTTAGGGCAAAAGCCTAAAGAAAAACTCTCCCAAACCCCATGATCAAAGAACTTAAATAAAAGCGCACAGAAAATCCAATCCGCTACCACCATCCAGGCATCTAGCACGCTGCGTGATCACCTCCCTTTCCTACGTTTGGGCAAAAGCATAGATAAAAACTTATGCACCACTTCATGTATTGCACCGACCTCATAGATCACCTCCCCTTTCCTGAGCTCGGGCAGAAGCCTAGACAATAACTTGCGCACTCACCCCCGTGAATCTCACCAACCCCGTGGACCACTTCCCTTTCCTATGCTTAGGCAAAAGCCTAGGCAGCAACTTGCGCACCCACTCCATGTATTTCACCAACCCCGTGCACCACCTCCCTTTCCTTTGCTCAGTGTCTAGGCAAAGGCCATCCACTCCATGTATTTCACCAACCCCGTGGATTACCTCACTTTCCTATTCTTAGGCAAAGGTCTAGAAAGTAACTTGCGCACTCACCCCGTGAATCTCACCTACCCCGTGTATTCCTCCCCTTCTTATGCCTAAGCAAAAGCCTAGAGTAACTTGCGCACCCAGGCCATGTACATATTTCACCAACCCCGTAGGTCACCTCCCCTTCCTATGCTTAGGCAAAGGACTAGGCAATAACCTGCGCACTTAGACAATATCTTCCACACCCTTAAGACAATATCTTGCACATCCTCACAAACGCACTACCACTTTTGTGGATCCCTTTATTCCCTAGGCTCAGACAAAAACCTGTGTAGTGGAGGGATCCCTCAATTTTTTTATTTGAAATGTGGAACTGCTACCTTGTGATTTTTAGTCCTTTGACGAAATAAAACACGTGAAAAAAATTCAAAATTTTGGCATATATTCCTATGAATTTCACTAAAAATCGGCAATGAAGGAAAGGAGCATTTGATGATTCGTACATCAGAAATGGCGCCACAAGTTGCTGTTTGAGGTCTTATCAAATAGCTGACAACAGCAGTCAGGAGCACTGTCGCTGAGACAAAGAGAGTTAGCGCGCTCATAGCTGGGCAAAAGCCATTCATCTGAAACCATGGCCAGTAGTAAAGTGTCATGGCGGTGAGATGAACTCCAAAACTCAGCACCACGCTTTAGGCGATGATCGCATGCCAGCCACATCACTGCTAGAGCACGCATGTGGCAACAGAGGAGATCATCGCCCTGTTAGGTAGAGAGTTAGCGCGCTCATAGCTGGGCAAAAGCCATTCATCTGAAACCATGGCCAGTAGTAAAGTGTCATGGCGGTGAGATGAACTCCAAAACTCAGCACCACGCTTTAGGCGATGATCGCATGCCAGCCACATCACTGCTAGAGCACGCATGTGGCAACAGAGGAGATCATCGCCCTGTTAGGAGCTGATACAGAATGATAGATCTCCCATGACCACATTTGTTCCACCGTGGCTTTAGGCGTCAAATAATATGAATGGTGTACTTAGTGCACAGTGCACACAACACACCTCGATTTACGACCACTTCCTCCAAATTGCTCGGAATCAGTGAAAGGCCTCTGCCTCGCAAGGATTTTGCGTTGTTATCAGTGGAAAACGATTCCATTTAGAGAACGGGTCCGATCTCTCAACGAGTTGCTTCTATACACCGTACAATCAATGAGAAATGAGGGCCCGTTTACATTGTTTCGAACTGATGTAGAGACATTTCTCGTTCTTTTTTTTTTTCGAGAAACATCCAGATCACCTATGCAGAGATACATCTCGTTCTCCTTTCTGAAGTCTGTTTTTTTAGTCCTCCTTCCCTTCCGAGCTCGTTTTGTTTGCAAAGATAGTATCTCTGCAAAAGAAGGTGGTTGTTTCTATCGATATGCAATTGTGCGACACTGAGCACCTCAGGAGCGAAAAAAGAAGACAAAGATAAGTTTCTCCTGATCCAATATTAAGTATTTTTTATCTCAATAGCTGCTGTTTTCAGCGTATAATTGTGTTTAGTTGACCTCTGCTACTTGAGAGGTACGAAATTTCTCCCGAGCAACTTGAGGGAACAACATGACGTGTCTCTAGGCGTTGTCACGGTGGGGATCACTGAGGAGAATGGTGTAAGAAGCGCAACCAATCATTTCCACCGAATTTAAGCTAAGAATTGAGCCAAACTAAGAAAATATGTAGTACCTCTCAGCAACGTTGTTACCGAGTTCAAACCCATGATTCAGTTTATGCGAATTTTCGTAAACGACTACATTTCTATCCACCTTCAAAAAAGCCAAAGAAAGTGGATCGGTCTGAATGAGAATGAAAGGACTGAAAGAGAAGGAAATGTTGCTTTTGAATATGTACCAAGAGTGTGGTCGAATCATCACTCTCCACTTCGAAATATTATTCCCAAGCTCGCGTTTCCGAAATCCGACGCTGATTTTGCAATAAAATAGAATGAGGTGTCTTGGAACATCTGGATCACTTATCCGTTATCCAGTTAGTTTTGGCCTAGTGGTTCACGTCCGGCTGACTTCAAAGATTACGCCGTAAATCCAGGTGTATTGTGTGCATTGTGCACCAAGTACACCATTCGCTAAGATTATTTGACGCCTAAGGCTACGGTGGAACAGGTGTGGTCATGGGAGAATTATCATTCTGTGCGTGCTCTAGCATATCCAAGCAGGGTCAGTAAAAAGTTGCACACAGATTGAGGCTCACAAAAATTCCACGCAGGGCCACTAGTCAAACATCAAAAACCGACCGAGAGGTTCTCTTGCAAGAGACTCAAAGTAGGCCTCCTAGAGGCAGCGCCCACGGAAATTTTCATGATTGAGATTTTGATCGTTTTGGACACTCAGCAGTTCTCTTTTTTTGGCGCTCGCTTTTTTTTCGTCTGAGCTGCGCCAGGACTGCAACTAGCCCTATGCTTCATCACGTAGAGGCACGAGCGCCGAACGCGCGCGACAAGCGCCCATAACAGCAACGAATAGGGAATCAAATGGGAGGTTTCTTTGTTGGAACATTTTCGAGTAAGTGATCGCGCACAGCTCAAACAATTAAGTTGTTTGAACACCACAATGGTGTTTGCAAACAAGATGTTATCTCACCTGCTTAACCAACCTTTACATTGAAGTTGAATATCTTCATTATCGTTGATATAATTTCGTCATACAACGGTTAAAACACGGTAAGGTAAGTGATTATTCAAGGGCATCCGTCTAAGCTAACATCAGCCCTAACCGGATCAGTGCGCACATGAAAATTATGTACATACAAAAATGATTATGATGAAGACAAGATCAATGTATGAGGAGAATGTAAGTGTAAGTTTTAATGTTACAGTCAATTATCGAAATGGAATGACCTGGTCAGTAAAGTAATTCGGTACAAGGGAAACATGCGATCTAGTTGAAAATAAATATAAATCAGAAAAAAAAAAACAGAAAGAAGTGTAAGAATGACTAGATCACGTAACAAATGAAAAATCTATGTCTGATGTAAAAAGATGTAAACAGCTGCCAGATTACCAGCTATCTTTGAATCGTGGAATCCGTTCGATGAATGCATGAGCAGCTGCAGTCAGCTCCTTTTGGCTCTGTGTTCCACCTGTCGCTAACCGCATCCACCGACGGGAATACTGCAAGACCAACTTTTGAATCATAAAACTTTAAATGAACAGATGTCCCTAGCAGGACAACAAGAGTCGGAGAAGGACTAATGATATAGAAACAGTACCGGCTTGAGCGGTTTTTTCGGGGGCTCAAAACAATCATTGGAAATAGATCCTTTTCTTTTCCTGATTAGCTGATTGACATCATCCTGAAAAAAAGGTTTGTTTCTGCAAATGAGAGTTGCTGCGAGCGTCCCACATTACTTTCGTTGTTTTTAAGCATGTTCCATTTAACGTCATTTTGAAATGGAAAGATCGGATAAGCAAAACCGGTTCCTCGTATATACAGACAGGTTTGCTACTCTAAAAGGCAAACTGCGTTAATATCTTTAGTTTTGTTGAAGGAGTGATTATTAAAATCAACATCAAGTGGTAGGGAAGCAATCGCTCCGCGATGTAAGAAGTTGGCTGTATGTTTCTTCTTCAACTATATCGCATATGGTGCACGTTTCCCAAAAGAAATCAAAAATGAAGAAAACGAAACTAGCTTTGCTTAGCAAAAAATCTGAAGGATAAAAGCCAATGCAGATGCCATCACACCAAACAAAGCAAGAAAAAAAAAGAGATGTGAATACAGAATAACGATCTTCAAAAGCAACTATTGTCTGCCATTCAGAACTTTACAAACTCATGACTCGTGACTCTCTCTTGAAAAACTGTGCAAATATTACTGGAGAAAAAGATAACAAAGGCCGTAGCGAAATTTAAGGAGAATCATTTTGAAATTCAAGCCTACTAGAAGTTTCCTAGGTTGAAGAATTCCTTGTCGTTGCACATCACGCATTGCACGTTTGAAGGAGGATGGCGTTGGTGGCGACGACTTCATGACTATAGGAGACGGTGCCGAAACTGACGTCTCCGATGGATCCGCTTTTATGCTAAATAATAGGCTGTTCAGCGATGGAAGAATAATGCCACGAATATCAAGTTAATACCAAGAAACAAGTTAACTTAGAAGGAACAGAATCCTTTTAAATTTCAGAAACTAAAGCGCACCACAGATCAGCATATGGATTAGGAACCGGAGCGACAACAGCAGAATTCGCATACGGCTGAGGAGAAGACCGGAGTGGTGTGGAAGTTGCGTGCAGGCTTACGTCACTGCAGAAAAGTCCGGAATCGTCTACCTGGAATGTACTCTTGTGAGAACCAGTCGAGTCGTTGTACTACTGTAGACAAGAATTAAGCTAGTATATACATCATTTAGTTTGATCAAGTATTTTCATATGAATGAAAACGAACATGACGTATAGTGCTGTAGATTGAGGCAGAAGGATCTCCGCAACGCTTGTGCTCCCCCACGTCACTATCTCTAACAAGAAGATCATTGATTAACATGTTATACATAACTACGTATCGCGGTCGAACGTTGTCTTCCGTCATTTCTAACATGTCGACCCTGATCTGCTTGCTGGAGATAACGACGTGGAGGATTCTAAGCGTCGCGGAGATCCCTCCCTCCTGATTTACAGGGTTGCAAAGTCATACACGAATGCTCTATTATAGAACTGTGTAAAACAAACTTTGATTTGAAAGTGAGGAAATATTGAGATGGGAAATCTTCGTGGTTTTTCGGACGTGTTCACGTTAGGAAGTGTTTTTCTTGGCTGAGGTTCAAGAAAAGTGAGTAGGTACCCATCTTACAGGGGAAGTCAATCACGATCAGTATTCCCGCGGGATGGCGCGCCGCGCCACCCAAGCGGCGCAGCGGGCTGGCTGGGTGCTACGGCTGGTGGATGTTGGGCGGATTTTCAGCTTTTCTTTAGTTTCTGCGACAATTTCACTCATTTGTGATCCTTCTTGATACAGTCCTGTAGATCAAGAGGGAAGGATTTCCGCGACGCTAAGAATCCTCGACGTCGTTCCACGTCGTTATTTCCAGCAAGATGATCAAGGGTCGACATGTTAGAGATGACTGAAGACAACGTTCGACCGTGATACGCAGTTATGTCTAATATGTTAATCAATTATCTTCTTGTTAGAGATAATAACGTGGGGGAGCACAAGCGTTGCGGAGATCCTTCTGTCTCAATCTACAGCACTATAACTGTTTGAGATAGACAGGTGCTTCATCAAGAACTTCTACCTGAAGTCAATAAATTCGATAAAGAACGCACGATGCAATGTCTTCACACGATTGACCTAAAAATCATCGTGAATAGGAGAAAGCTAGTCATCAACCACAGTGAAGACCGCAAATTACGCGACACAACAGCTTTCTGATAAGCAATGAGAAAAAGCCTCTTCGTAGGAAACAAACTGCACGACGATATATTCCTCAAACTCAGATATTAGAACTGAATCGGCGCCACTCTGTCTCAAACATTTATCAAGAAGGCCCACAAATGAGTGAAATTGTCGCAGAAACTAGAGAAAAGCTCAAAATCCCTGCAACATTCACCTGCCGCAGCACCCAGCCAGCAAGCCCGCGTGGGTGGTGCGGCGCGCCATTCCGCGGGAATATAATCGTGATTGACGTCCCCTGTATAGCTAGCACCACCAGTGAGGCAAGGTAGAAGTCCGGCAACCAGCATACGGTCCAACGGCAGCTGCCTCGCGCGCACCTCGTGCGTCGCGGCTGTCAAAATTGGGTCAGCTCTGCCGCAACTGAACGTTTTACAAAATGCAGAGCAGGATAGCATTCTGAGGACTTAAGAAGCTTTCAAATGTTCGTGAACGTTCAATTTTATTACGAATATGGCATAAACATGATTGAACTGAGAATAGGATAAGAATTCAGTCCGCAAATCCTGTTGTCATTACTTAGTTTAGCGACTTGCATTACGAAGTCATTCTATGGTATAGTTTATTCCAAACGCTACAATATTTGAGTAACCGTGCGGATAAGCTGCCTCTCTCTCACTCTCAAGCACTTTACATGGTAGCATTAATAATGAAGGAATACATACGAATGTGATTAAATATGACGAATAAGTTCGACTTAACCTAGAGCCTCAGTGCTGATGCTTGATTTTCAATAAAAAACATATTGACATAGACGAACCGAACAGAAAACGCTGTAATGAAATGAAGATATTGATAGTTTGCGGCAAACCATGTTGGTTAGATTCCGAGACGACGAACACAGCCCGAACACGTTTCAACAGCAGTCTCATCGCGAGGTGAAAGCTTATTTTGTCGCCCCATGAGCTGCTTTCGCCACGGGAAGGCTGTGTTTCAGGGGCGATGAACTGCTTTGCATGCCTCAAACCTAGGATCGCAGCTCAATCTAGGCGCAGGGCTGTGTTCGTACTGTGGACTTGGGTAAGTGAATGCTTACTCAAGCTCATCCAAAATTGGTCCCGAGCCTCGCGCACGCGCTCTCCGCAAGGAGCAGGCAGAACGCAGGGTGAACGGCACCACAGTTCATCGGGCAAAAAACACAGCCGAAACACGGGGTTTGCTGCCGTTAGCACTTGGAATGCAGCAGTTCTTCCTCTTGCAGCAATGTCTGCCTTCCATTTCTTGGGGGTGTGGCTTGCCAGGTTGTGCTGCGTTTTCCTTATCCAGTTATCTGAGTGAGAACAACAACAATTATTGTGTTTGGTGATCTAACGATTTAACAAGCAGCAACGTAAAGCGAAAGAATTCTGTACACATTTGAAAGAATATAGGGTGACCGAAAAGTCTTTGGGTCAGTGTTCTACCGAATTTTGAACTTCTTATGACTATGGCGTCTCTGAACAGCAGAGTCTGCTTTATTTTTGAATCATAAGATGAGTATTTCCTGACTGTATTCCGTATTACCTACCATCCTTTGAGGACAGTAGTTATATTGGGAAAGTCGTGACCAGACCAGGTTAGGGGTATCTGGCCTTGAGTAGACTCTGAGTGACGAAGGGGGTAACGAAGATCCCACTGTTTAAATCGTTGACCTCCTTTTAGCCTACATTCGAATCCCCAGACTGGAGTATGGACATTCTGTAAGTTAACTTCCAGTAGGTTACCTCAAGGCTAGCTCTGAATAACTCATTGAAGAAAACTTGGGACAGAATTTATGACGAAGTGTCAATGTCCGCGCGCAACTCTGCTATGGGGCGTTTTCGCTTCCACAACACCAACAAGGGCGGAACTTCTGGGATCTCAACAGGAAACTTATGCAATCGATTTGTTCATTAAACCTTTGGTCATTCTTCCTATGAAATGCTAGAAAATGTCCAAAGAAGCTTTTTACGGGACCCAACCGATTGTGGATTGCACCAGTAGTCTGTGGTTAATGTATATCGCGAAAGCGTATACCATGTCAAGAAAAAACGGTAACTAGAGCTCATTTTTGATGAGGCACCCATCATTTCCCATCCCCTTCAGAATACCTGGTTCCTACTGGTTTAAGACATTGTAAGTCATGCCACTGTTCTCGGCAACCCGTTCAGAGTCTATCACTGTACAAACGACTTCTGAGGTGAGATACTGCTTTCAAGTAGGACTTACTTGCCATATTTGATCACATTCATATGCATTCCCTTATTAGTCTGCCATGTACCATAGAGTGAGTTCGTAATGCAAGTCAGTAAAGTAGCAGTGACAACAGCATTTGCAGACTGAATTCCCAACCTATTCTCAGTTAAATCATGTTTATGACATAATTGTAATAAAATTTGAACGCTCACGAGCATTTGGAAGGTTCTTAAGTTTTCAGGATACTATCCTGCTCTGGAAATTGTAACATGTTCAGTTGCGGAAAAGCTGACCAAATCGTGACAGCCGCGACGCAAGAGGTGCGCGCGAGGCGGCTGCCGTTGGATGGTTACCAGTTACCGTACTTCGGCAAGATAGTGGGTCAAAAGACCACAAGATAATGAGTCTAATGATCCTGCCCTGCTGATGATTGCAAAGGATGACCTAAAGTTTTTGTTTGGTAGTGTGTAGAGGTAGGAATTTGCATGCAGAAGGTGGAGATAGATTGTATTTTTGCCGGCTAGCAAAGGGAACAGAATCGCACAAGCGGGAAGTGAAATTGTGAGCCTAAGATTCGAATATGGAAAACAGTGGGAAGCAGACTGGGAAAAGAAAGAGGTCGTATGGGTTTCATTATCATCACCCTCCACCTTTGCTTCAAATTATAGATTAGTTCATGTTAAGGAAGGAAAAAATCGGGTTCTACGCGGGAGCACTGTTATGGCTTTGTTTTAACCCCGTTTGTTTTTTTTTTTTAATATAACCACAAAACCACAGGAGGAAACTGGGTAATGTTCCACTTTAAAGGCGACAGAAATTTAGCAAATACTTAGAACAAATTATGAAATCAATTCCACATACCATAGTGTCGACATTTGAATCGTACAAATCACCCATAATCATTGGAATAGTTTGATCAAGACTTGCATTGTCGCTAGTCGAAGGCATATGTAACGACCTAAAATATTTACAGTGGACGCTACAATACCGTGCAAATGTAAGAAGTAAGTCACCTAGAAACCGAGTTCACTCCGGCGTCCTCAACACGTGAAGGAGTCATTTCAGCAATCCTTTGCGGTTTCTCTATAGACCCGCCACGAAAGCGAAACCCTTCGAAATTCAAGATACAGGAAGCTCCAAATGACCGCAGTCAAGAGGGCGTGGCCACGGCGCGGCTCCTTGATCAGACACAGGCGCTCTCTATGCTGCCTCTGGCTTCTCTGACTCTGCAGCCAACCAGTGGCAGCATGCCGAGCCCCTGTGTCTCTGTCTAAAGCCGCGTCGTGGCCACGTTCCTCTTGACTGCGGACATTTGGAGCTTCCTGTACCTCAGTTACTAAGACAAAAAAACCCTTGGTGAAGCCAAAGTCTTACCGACTACATTTTCGGAATTCGATAGCCTTAAAGCTCGATCGCTAAATGTTGGAGATGTGAAAGATGACAGCCGAAAAGACCTGAAACTCGCAGTTAATATCGGAAAAGAAATCTAGAAGAAAAACTCGTTTTGAATGCTGCAGAACAAAAAATTTTAAGAAAAAAAAAACAAACCGAAATGGTGAAGGAGTGGCATTCATATGAATTCCTGGGCGCGACGTAGGAGTTCTTAGCCCGGGTGACATTCTATTTTGATCAACCTGAATGCATCATGTGCTTACTGGAATTATTTGCAAAGCCTATGGCGCAAAAAAAGTTTTCGACGGTTTTTGAGAAGTGAAAAAAGAGAAACAAGTGCGCAACAATTTCTGCGTTTCTCTGTCCAGAGAAAACCCTATAAATTAACTATGGCTCAAATTTGACAGCTCGTCCTAGTTGAGGTTTTCTTCAGAAGCTCCGAAAAATGGTTGAAATGGAGATGAATTCGTGTTTTTTTTTTTTTTTGGAAACCACCACATCCACACTACATTTTTCATACGCAGATGTTGAGTAGTTACTACTGCTTACCACCTCTCTATTCTACGTTTCAGTAGCCGTTAATATTTCCGTTGCTTTTCAAACCCATTTAGCAGTCTTTCTCAAAAATTCTCGCCTCACGGTGAACCGCCCGTCAGCTTGGCCACGTCACACCACATATGATAATGCATAGATGATGCGGCGCGGCTTAAGATGGGCGGTGAAGCATGAGGCAAGTATTTTTGAGTACTGTACATCATTGTTATTTGACAATATGTATTTGTTATTTATAGGCGTCCCCATCACTTATGTTCCAAAGGTGTCATGAACATAGGAAATCTAGCTGTGATTGAAAAGTTATTAGAAATAAATATCAAAAGCGATGTCGAATTCTCCACACCGCGATTACTTTATTGAAGGCAGTGCGAGCACACATAACATGAATAAACGAAGTCCTTTCCATCCACAACAACAAAACGAGCGAAAATACAGATAACCGCACAACTCAATTTAATCCAAAGCAGAAAAGCATGTCGAACACCCAATCATGGACGATTTGCTTCTCATAAGGTTGAGGATAGCCATCTAAGTCTCTTATCTCGCAGAATAGGTGAAAACTCACTCAACCAAGAAAGAATAACGTGGAATCGCACATGAATTTCCCACTAAGATTATGACCAAACAGGGGTGAAAAAACTTCTGCACACATCTTATAATAGTAACAGGGAATTAATGATTGTTTAAAGTCAGTTTTTCTGACAAACACATTCCGTTCATGAGGAGGGGGTTAAGCAGCGAAAGGAAAAAAAGTAGTTCTTTGTAGAAAGAGTGAGGATGTGAATCGAAAACAATAAACTTACCTTGTTAACAAAGGGTGGACTGTTGAAGGTAAGATTCAAACCGACACCAGAATCAGCGGAGGTGCCCAACAGAAAAGAATCAGCCGCGCGGATGTTGACTGGAGTCGTAGCTCGAGGCCATTTAGTAGGCGGACTGTAGTCAACGGAAGACTGCGTTGTATTGACTTGCACGGATGTCAGCGGCGGCTGGTGCTCAACTAGCCATGATGGCCCAGCCGGGGACCACATCAAATGTTATGTGTTACTGTCACCTGAAAAAACATTTTGTTCAATATAAAAATTTAAACTGAGCAAAAAATCGCAATAAGGATTACCAACGTCAAATGCTATGCTTTAAGGTCAAACTATGCACGTGAATGGAATACATTATTCATGCAAAAATGTACCTGTACATAATAAATGCATATTATAGCGTGGATCGACAAATAAACAACATGAAAGATTCTAATTTAAGCCATCAACCAAACTACTACAATGCATGCACCTATCCTTTCTAAACAATTTGCGTACATTGAAAGCAATTTGCATTTCGCATGATACTTTAAAATGTGACATTCAACAGAACGGAGCGGAATGATGCAGCAAATCTCTGCATGTTTGGGATAAGAAGAGGTCACAAAAATTGAAATTAAATACCCAAAATCACCACTGTAAAACAATCACTCAAAAAAATCAAATAAACTGGATCACTGAGTAGATCGAGCGAGTAGAATTACCGAGATATCAATAGCAAAAGAAACGATGCCTTAGGCGCACCCAACAAACATTACATCACAGGGGCTTCACATATGTTCACCATTAAAGGCAGCACCCACGAAAATTTTCGACTCCAAGATTTCAAGATAACCTTGGGTTTTCGACCATGAGGAACACGAATATGGGGGTCACTTCTACTTAGTAGTCGGCAGAAAACAATTCTTGGATAGTCTGATTTTGCTGCGATTGAACAAAACGGTCGAGTTGTCAGGCTTGAGGTATGGCAAAAAGTCGATAACAATGACTTGATCGCCACGTATTCCCTTGGATATCTTCGTGGTTTTGCAGCATATTGAAGTCAAAAAGGAACAGAAATGAGAAGAAAATGAAGTGTGGGCTGCACAAACTTACTGGTGAAGAAAAAACGAGTACAATTGGGAAAGAATAGAAAAGCAATAGTACAAACAAACAAAATAGGAAGAAATGGATGTTATGAAAAGAGAAAATGGAAAACAGCTGGTGAAAAGTAAGATTAGAAAGCAAACAGACAGTTGCAGCCACAGTAGTGTATGAATGGTAGGGAAAAGTGCGCGGAACAAATTTTCTTCAAAGAAAAACTGAGTGATTGTATGTGAAAACAGCTGATTCGTTTCAACATCGCCCCACGGCTATTTCTGCGCAGCAGTTCAATTCGTACCAGCAGGCTCGGTTCGAAATGTTGAACTGATGTTATACTTGTGATATCTCATGAAATGCGGGGTCTCAGACAGCACTTCCATCACAGAATTGTCGGGACAATGCCTGAGGTTCGAAAACTCTCAAAAGTTCAAAGGTGAAGATTATCGTGGGTGCCGCCTCTAATTTTAAAAATTAAGTATGGTCCTTACGAAAAAAGTAGCCTGTTCTTCGAGTGTACATCTCAGTTTTGAAGGGAGCACAAGTAATTTGAGCGGAGCCGTTCAAGAAACGCAGGTTCCCGCGTCATCTTCGTTCTAAAAAGTATGCGAGTATCAGTGGAAATGGGGAAGCACCACACGGGGGATTGCGAAATCGTACGCCACGAAATTAATGGAAAAAGCAAAAATGGTTGTCGCAATAAGTGGGCAGGGGCTAAGCGTATTTTTTTAACACAAGACGGTAACCAGGTACGACGAGACACAATCTTGCAGCCTGTGATCAGTCATCTGCCCAAGCTGGCGGTACAGTTAAACGGGGCAAACGAGGGGTCCCAGCGATACGGAGCGCGTGTTGGCTAACGCGTAATGTGCTGGGTCACGGCTCGTCAGGGTGGCAGCCCAGAGCAGCAGCGTAATCTGCTGACCTTGCTGTGCTAGTGCCGCGACAGTGGTCGTCCCTAAGGTTGAGCCTCACCCCAAACCGTCTATCGATCGTTCCGACGCCCATTTGCCAGCGACTGGCCCGGGCCCGACAGTATGACCGCTGTCAGGTCCTTTGTTTCCCTTTCGCTGCCTGCTTCTCGACCCCTCCGTGTTAGCTATATGGCGCCCGCAGCGCAAATTTGCATATTCACGTCAAATGACATAAACAAGTTCTGTTCATAGAAAAGCACAAATGGCTGCAACCCTATTTACTAAGCAAATCCATATTTAGAGTAAGGTGCATCTTCACACTTCTTTGCGGAGAAGCATGACATTCACAAATTAGAATTTCCCAATGCATGAAAGCATTTCGCTCCGAAAATCACAGTCATTAAACATACTCCAGAGATAGAAAGAGTTGCCGCAGTGGGATTTGTGACATGCCTTCCATTCGGGAAACTTTGATGCGTGATGCACTGGAAGGTGGAGGACGCAAGGCAGGTTGTGACACTTGTGACGCGCACGTTCTAGCTTTCTGATCAGCAGAGTTTGATTGCAGTAGCATGTTAAAACGGCTCTGGATCTGTGAGAATAAGTAGGACAAATGGCTACCCGAAAAAAAAAACGTGAAAATGTTATTATATGGAAAGAGGGACTACAACAAATGGTTCGTTTCGCCTCTGTCTAGACGAACCATTTTTACTGTCCTCTTGAGGCTCAACGTTGAGACTGATGCTCACAACCATAACAGATTCCGAAAGAACACCCTCCAGTGTTAACGTGGATGCGCATAACGCCCGTGATAAGGGCAATTTATACTGGCTGCGTGTGACTGACGCGCATGCGTCTATATGATGAAGAATAGGGCGCTGTCGCATCGCACTCGCAACACAGACGCACGAGTTTACGGCCTTGTGGCGGCGTTCTTTTCATTGAAGATGTGCATGCCGCGTTAACCGGTCCTTATGGAAAATCCCTCGCAAATGGATGCGTGCGACTGATGCGCGACTTAAGTACGCGACTAGTATAAAATGCCCTTATTCTTCATCATATAAACGCACGTGCGTCATTCGTTTACATCCAGTATGAATTGCACTATATATATGGTCTACTAGCTCACAGAAGGCGCCTGATCTGACATTGTCTGCATCTACGACTTTGCCTGCAGAATGCGTCTGGAAAGATATTTTAGCGGATGGCAGTGGGGAAACATTAGAATGGAAGGAACCGCACCGTATGAATACCAAAAAAGTGCAAAAAATAGATCAGTTAGCCAAAAAATGGTGAAGTCGTAGTTGCGGACAAAGTCAGATGGGGCGCTCTCTGTGAGCTAATAGACTGTATTTCTCCACGGACATGTTGCAGGACATCAGATTTTTCTCCTAGTCCACGGATCTACTGATGGATTCTCAAACTTAGTTCTCTTTGCGATTCATCACAGTTGCCTCAGTACAGAGAATGCAGAAGGGCCCTTTTTACTTAACTACAGGGAACACCAACTCTGAGACCACCGTGGATCACGGGTGGGATTCAGAACCCCCAAAAACCGCAGCGAGTCGTTAGATAGCAGTTGGTTGCTGCCACCCAAACGCTGGCCGTGGCTTACCTGCAACTGCCAGTCGGTGCGCGCGCTACCTACGCTGCCTGCGCCCGTTTAGGGTGTGGGAACGAATCTATGGATTGAAGCTGTGTACGCGGCGTGCCGCACCGAAAATTCGCGCGCGGTTAACTTGTCCAAAAACGCCGCGTCGCGGCAGTTTCGACGGAATGGCGTGAGAAGCGTTAGAGTTGAGTAAAATGAACGCGAAAAGCATGGAACAGGTGCCAAAGGAAGATTTCATCGGTAAAATGTGTTCACGGGACTGTTTCAAAATGGTTCTCCAGTATTTACACGTCTTATTTGTGTTTTTATTCATGTTCTTTCTTCTTTTTTTTTGAAATTTGAAAATTTGTACACGGGGGTTATGTGACACGCTGAACACGGATATCACATCTGTTTTGCACCGTTACGTACTATTATTGGAGTGCGGTAGACAAAATCAGTTTTTACTAGTCATATGGATGTTGTACCCGACGCTGGGTAATTAGGGCTACAGCCCGTTCAGTGGTTCTCTGGTAAGATTTATTAGCTCTTACTACAAGAGCAGGGGACGAGCACTGTTTTTGTGCTGTCCAGAAAGAGCCCTTATCGAGCTCGTCCCCTGCTTTTATGCAACAGAGTTACGCAATACAGGCGGAGTGATACGAGGGGTCGCTCAGATCGCGACACTCCCCGCCGGCAAAGAACATTAACAACTAGGAATCTACTAATTCCACGAACAATAATGGAGACGTCGCAGTAAATTTGATGAATGGGATTGTGAGGGATCTTTTTCCAAATTGCACAGGCAAAAGTGGACATGATGGCTATAGTAAAGGCAAAGGAGTCATATCAATCACTACTAGATACAGTGAAACGGCACAAGGATGCGAACAAGTAAACAACAGGCAATAATCGAGGAAATCAGTAGGATCAAAGGAATAACAATTAATGAAATCAAAGGGGGAGGGAGTTGCTCACGTATCCGTTTGTGGTAACCATGCGGCATCGAGGAATCGTCGTCGGAACCATTACATCTTGCGTTTCTTCGGTTGGTGGCGGAAGTGGAGACCGCGAGTGGGGCACAACAGGGTGTTGTGCGGCAGACGGCAGAATTGGCAGGTGACTCCGCAATCCTCCTCGTGCCCAGTTTTCAGACACCGCTCACACAGGCCCAAGCGGGATGCCTGAACCGCGCGTGACACGGAATCTGGAAAACGCGAGCAGCGACCGGATTGGTGGGAGTCCACATTCTCTACCACCGGGCAGAATACACAGGAGAGAACGGGGGCAGACCTCTCAGTGATGAGGTTGATCGCCGCTTCGAGGCGATCCTGACGAGCATTCAGGGTAGCGAATACATTGAATAACGACGCCATCTTGTCATCTATCGCTTGAAGGGCCTGGATGACGGGGGACTGGCGATGCTCGTGGTCCATCTCTTCGAGCACTTTGGCGAAATCGGACATGGCCATAGCAGTGGTAAACGGAAACTAGGATTCCCACTCTTTTGGAGGTCTATTTAAGCCTGTTCTGGTATTGATATCGCGACAGGTCGTGCTTTGATATGATACATGGATGTATGTACAATGTTACCGGGTTAGTACAAGTCGTGCACTTGATCTTCTCATCTTTGACCCGTGCGAGCCGCAATCGTTCTTATGGCGGCCGCCGACCCTTCGAGGGTGGATGTGACAAGACTCCAGGCGATTTTGGACGCACACTGGAGTATGACCCAACAGAACTTGATTATGATTAGGATTATTGTTGGCCCACAGAGATATGTGACGGCTAGTGCTCCTGTTATTATTCCTATTGCCGCTGTGGCTATTTTCCATTCCTTTTTTATTAATTTTAACAGAGGTTCCATGTCTGGAAGGTGGAAGTCCGCAATTGCGTACCACGCGGGATTCTTCTCCTCTGTTTTTTCGAATGTGAAATTAGGAATGTGTTTGGGATGGTAGTGCAAAGTGCCTCTTAATTTAATGTTGATCTCTTTGTGAGCGCATTTTGCATAGCATTCCTGAGACACCACGGCTTTGGCCATATGTAGGGTGCTTGTAGTCGTCTTGTTGGATTGGTCGCAGTCTATGGTGAAAGCGTTATCGGTGCAATGAATTGTTACCGATGAAGTTGAACTACTTGTGCAGTGGGTTACTACTTGCGCCTCTTTTAAGCAATTATAGCAGCCTTGCAGTGGTTCCATTGTGATTGCGCATGGTAGATCCACTACATATTGATCGAATTCGACCATGAAATTGGATTGTACCGCTAGCGTGATTTCGCCTTCGTTGGTTAACGCTTGTAGTTCTCCTTCTTCCATGATGAGTTGCATGGTCTGAGTATTGATTGGTAGCACATTTGAAGTGTCACCAGATGGACCCGTCTTACTGGTTGCGGGTTTCCCGACTTATTGGTTGCGGGATTTTGCTGCTGTATTCGCAGTCCGGTGGTTCAGTTTTATTGCATGCTTGTATTCACATGACAATTATAAACGGACCTAGGTAGCAGTCATACCGTGCTTTTATGCAGCATGGTATCATATCACAATAACCCAGATGCGCTGCAGGGCGCATCTGTGTGAACAAGAAACAACATCGAGCAGTGACTGATATGAGGTAACGGCAACATAATGTGAAATCTATGAACTATGCGTTATGCGGAGCATAACACTCCGGCGCGGCCCAGAACAGCAAATGTGAAGGAACTTGTAGGAAGATGGATAGGAGAAATTGTAGATCATGGTGGTGACGTTATAGCGTTGTCCGTGGTGACCATAGAAGTTGATGTCGATGTTGAAAGTCGTTGTATTCGATTGCGAAGTTCACGAAGTAGCAGTGCGATGGTTCGGCATGGTAGTTGGTTGAGAGTGTTTGTTGGTGTTTTTATATCTGCACACCTTTTTTCATGGAGTTTTTATAGACCTTTGTTTAGCGGTCAACTCCGATTTGTGGTATTATTTCAACCCAACTGTGTCCGTTCTGTCTTTTGGGACAAAGTTGTTAGTCCGAAAATGAGGACTATTTGGCTTATTTGCCGTGACACTGTTCTTATTCAGTGTAAAATTCCAGGTCTCAACGCTTGTGTGCGTTGAAACGGGAAGAGTTTTTCCAGGCCTCAGTGGAGGCGGAAAGTATGGCTTATTTTAGCCGATGCACCAAAATGTACCCGACGCTGGGTAATTAGGGCTACAGCCCGTGAACGGTGGTTCAGTGGTTCTCTGGTAAGACTTATTAGCTCTTACTACAAGAGCAGGGGACGAGCACTGTTTTTGTGCTGTCCAGAAAGAGCCCTTATCGAGCTCGTCCCCTGCTTTTATGCAACAGAGTTACGCAATACAGGCGGAGTGATACGAGGGGTCGCTCAGATCGCGACAGATGTTATTTCACGTTCCTGTAGCGAAAATTGAACTGATTTTGAAAAAGCGGAGCAATATTTATGCGTAATTTCCCCAGAATCACCAGTGCAGCAGTGCTGTTCACCATATAAGCGACAGACCCACAGATGTTGAAAAATTTGAGGTTTTGAAGTAAAACAATTGGAATCACTTTTGAACTTGTAGATGTGACAGGCACTTTGCGTATTGTACGTGTTTTTTTTTAATATTCTGTACGCAAGTTTCCCTCAGATTTTCTGTTCTACAAATCTATTTCCAGATTGCACATAGTTAACGTTCACAAGTTTTTCCTCAAATTCGCCGATTTCAACTTGAAAAACTTTCCGTTCTTGTGTACAAGAGTATCAAATAAATGAAAACGAGGATAATAAATATGTGGAGGGGAAATTTGCGTATTTTGGACAAATCCAAAATTTTCAATCCCTTCCTCACTGTTCACTTAATTTATCCCTGAAATTAGAATTTCCAGCGTTTTTAACAGATAATAACATGTGATGGTATACTAGCTCATCACTACACAGGATGATTTATAAGTTTTTTTTTTCTAAAATGTTTCCCATCTACATTTGTATTCCCTGAAACGTAATTGATTATTAATCCGTCGCCAGAGGAGGTGTGAGAAATGCCTAGCAGATACGCAGTATACCCGCAGCTGTACCTCAAGGATACAATGCCGTCGGATCGCCACTCCGTACTTGTTTCGTTAATATTGATTCTCTGGAATTAAGACTGCAACAGCTGAATGGACTACGATCCCAGAGTGAAAAATGTGGAATCTTACTCTATATAAAGCGCAGACCCCCCTCCCCCATCGCCGCGCGAGAGATGACAGGTCACGCTGTCATTGATCCACTCGCCTCGCCCCACCTCTTTTGCCCGCCGCCACGGGCTCAATTGCGAAAATTGACACGCCCAATGACACGCCCATGGTATATGTATGTGTACAACATGGAAATCTTCAATTAGGACGTCCAATTTGCAACGAAAACGGAATATCTTGGATCTTTAAAGCAGGGGTGTGGGTCATGATGAGGCAAAAGTGGGTGGGCAATGTGTCTGCGATTGGTTCATTCGAACCCTCGCCCCGCCCTTCAGGACCCACTGGCACCAATTCGCGCGCGATTTCACCATAGTTGCCCATGCAAATTTGAATGTGGGCCGGGACGAGTCAACGCCGAGGAGCGGGAAGACGCCGACCCATTTTGCCTCATCATGACCCACACCCTTAAAGCAGAATAGGAGAACCAATGATGAAGCGAGTGTGATTTCGCAATCAGAAACGTGAATCATCCAAATACAGCAGAGTTGTACGGAAATTTTCACCGCACTCCTTCTAAGGAGGAAGGGCTTTTTACTACAATAGGCTCCGCCCACCAGTGAGCGGTGAGAGGCGCAGGTCGCGATGCGCAGGCGAGACATGAAGATGCGCAGAGCACCACGACGTTGGCGAGAGCCAAGAAACGCAGACAGCAGCTGGCAACAAACCCTTCTAAGAGTCCGTGGACAGTCAAGGCTTGGCAGAGTTCCAACAGAATGATGCATAAGATGATAAATCTAACATTACGAAATACTTGAGTTTGAATAAAACTGGAAATTCAATTTCGAACAGAAAAGATGATTTTAGAAAACAAAATATTCGTCCAGGGGTTATTCGACATGGTGATTACGAATTTGACATTTATTTTGTATCCTTACGTCATTTTAATGGTGTTCCAACAAGTATAGGAGAGATACTGAACTTTTCTGAATCTTCTCAAAATTTGCGAACAGGGGTTATTCTTCGTACTCATCACGAACTCAGTACAATCCATGCCTTTCAGCAAGTGAGGTACAGATGGGTGAGCTGTCTGGAAAATATCGAACAGGATTTATATTTATAAAGCATCAACGCTGACGTGATTGACTCAGAGGTTTTCAAGCAACTTTTGAGTGTTGTGTTTATCAGTTTTTCGTTTAATCGTCTAGTTTTAAAATGTTCTGTTCCTATTTACATGGGTTTCAAATAGTAAAAAGGAGAAACACGGAAGAGTGGAGGTGAAACCTGTACGTAATTTGGAAGATGTTAGTCACTATTAGCCATCCAAACCTTCTCATTAAATTTGTTTTAGAAATTGGAATCCTTGGCCTTGTTAATAAATAATATTTAAGCATGTGAAGCATCATTAGCTCAACACAATATAAGTTCACTTCTTTTTTTCTAGAAAGTTTCACATGCATGTACATTTGCGTTGTTTTCTGCATAATCAATCATTAACCCAATCGCAGGTGAGGTGTTATAAATGCCTTGCAGATACGCACTGTGCCTGCAGGCGTGCCTCGTGGATACAGTGCCGCCAGATTGTTGCTCTGCAGGAGTATTGCTAGCATTGATTTTCTGTAACTAAGAATGTAATACTTGAACAAAAAGCAATTTCAGAGCGAAAAATGTGAAATTAATTGGTATTTACTAATTCATACCCACAAAGAATGTAAATTACTGCATGAATTTATCGCAAACGGAAAATTTTTACGAATTTATGGCAAAATTGGCGCGCTTTTCCTTCCTTTTCGTTTGCTCACAAGCAGCAATGGGTAACTTCTCCCCCAGTAGCTGGAAAGATTGAAAATCTCCCATAAGCTCAAAAATACCACAAGAAGGTGAAATTTTTAACTGCATCGGAATCTTTTGAGTTTTTTTTTCATAAAAAAAAGAAAGAACGACGGGGAACCTCACCTTTCCTTTAGAAACACTTTTTTTCAATAGGAAAATACTTTTTCGTTGTAGTAGTAGAGGTTTCGTTTTCCAACTTTTGAACGCTTTCGAAAGAGTTCGTGATGAGAACGAAGAATAACTACTGTTCGCAAATTTTGAGAGGTTTCAGAAAAGTTCAGTATCTCTCCTATAGTTGTTGGAACACCACTACAATGACGTCAGGATACAAAATAAATAGCAAATCCGTAATGAGCATGTCGAATAACCCCCGGATGAATATTTTGTTTTCTAATATCATTTTTTTTGTTCGAAATTGAATTTCCTGTTTTATTCAAACTCAAGTGTTTGGTAATGTTGGATTCATCATCTTATGCATTCTCTTGGAACTCTGCCAAGCCTCGACTGTCCACGGACTCTTAGCAGGGTTTGCTGCCAGCTGCTGTCTGCGTTTCTTGGCTCTCGCCAGCGTCGTGATGCCCTGCGCATCTTCATGTCTCGCCGGCGCATCGCGGCCTGCGCCTCTCGCCTCTCGCTGGCGGGCGGAGCCTATTGTAGTAAAAGGATACGCTGCCCCTTCTAAAGCATTAAGTATTAGGTGCGTGCAAAAGTTCCGGGGCAGTTGCACCTAATTTTTCAAAACGCCATAACTTGACCCAAAGTCAGCAATCTTGTACAAAACAAAAAGCATTAGCATCTGCACTATGTTGCCAATATGGCATATAAAAAATTTTTCCAGAAGCTAAAAATTTGGCAGGTCTACACCTGTAATAGTTGCACACGTCGTTTTCCAGTAGGGTCTGTTCATTGGAAGTTTTACAGTGGAGATAAAGCCATAGAAGGTTGAAATGGGGGTAGTCTGTTGGAGGCAGGTATAGAGAGTAAAATAAGTTAGGCTAGAATTTCGGAGCACGAGTGGCCAATTCTTTATACGGTTGACACTGCAACGCGCTGGTGTGCGTTATCCCACAGCCGGATGAGACCACATATTTCCGCCTGTGTCGGCCCTATGCTTAAGAGGTTTCCCGTGATTATTTTAGGGAAAAGCAACTACTATAGGGCGATTATTGTGCATTCATTAAAAAACAAATTCATTGCGAATGACTCACGTTGCTGACCATGAAAGGTCAAAATTTTTTTAAACGAAGGTAGTGATGGTTCGGCCATTTTTTAGGTGGGTGGCAGGAGCCCGGGCTTTGGGATGACCTCCTCTTATTGTCGTGCCTAACCCATTCTCTATCAACAATAACAATTCTTCCATGAAACGAATTGATAGGAAATCTGAAGGTCGAATACCTGCAGACTTGCCAGTGTGGACGTTTTTGTTCTTCGCTCAGCTCACGCAAAATCCATCTAGTCACCTTCCCTTCTTACCGATTTTCTTCGAGTGACCAGACATTGTTGACTGAATTCCCCGTAATGTCGTGCGCACTTCGCACAAGGTCTGGTTCAACCTGCTCTTTCTTGCCGCCTTTGCGATGACCAAATCTCTGACCAACTAGTGAAGCATTCTCCATGTTCTCATCTCCGCTCAGAATTCCTAGGAACCTTTGAGCACCTGGCATTTTAGAGAACATACTCTCCACAAACGCATTATTGATGCAATGGGTCGCTCCTCTTGTTGATCGTCTAGATTTGATTTCATAAAGCGAAATTCCTCAAATTATTGCACAGCTCACAACATTGGTTTTACACCCAAAACAGAGCAAGGCTGTGACGTAGACACGAGCCAAAAGTGGTATAGGTAGCAGAGGTCTTAGGCTACCGGCATACATGAAAACCGTTGCAGGATATCCCAAACGCAAGGAGCAAAACGACCTTGAACGGTGAAATACCACCAGCTGCCCCGGAACTTTTGCACGCACCTAATAGTAATAGCAATTAGAAATTAACGGTCAGGGGAACAAATGGTGCACTCTATGAGCTTAATATTGTGCTTACAAAGTAGGAATAGAACGTTTACGCACTTTTTTCCTGTTACAACCTGATTGTGCCCGAACCATAACGATTTGGACTTCCAGCGCTATCACAAATGAAAAAGACTTGACCACGTGAGGATCTGTGTTTCTACTCATAAAACGCACCATGTAGGAGCTCTTTATATTGAACATAATAAGAGTTAACCTCCAAACCGTTTAGGAGCTATGCAGTTTCGCAGAAAATCACTGTCATCCGCGAAGCGGCGCTCTGGCTCGGGTTTCCTTTTTTCAGAGTTTACCTAGCCCTGAGGTAACGTGGCACACGGGTCCGAGTCAGAGCGCCGCGAAGCGGCGCTCTGGCTCGGTGAACTAAGATTTGGTAATATTCATAACGAGTCTCGCTCAAGGCACTTCACCACCCTTTACAGAAGCAAACCTTTCCTTTCAGAGAATTTCTTTTTCGCTGTTATGGATTAGTGTCCTGTTTCGAAATTACCCCGTGATAGTGGATCAAATGAGTAAATTTACATCAAATGTGCCTTCATCAAATGCTCTAGAAATCCAAATCCAGTAGTTTCGGAAAAGAAGGTACACCCATCGGAGGCCTTAATAGTTGAAAAAGGACATCACGATGCAGAAGAGACCGAATTCTGAATGAGGACGTCAAATCAAAAATAAAACAAAATTTAAAAAAAATAAAAAATAAAATTCAGAAGATCCTGAGGAATATGTATAGTACCTGCCGTATACGCGCTAGTAGAAACTGATTTTGTCGCTAGAGGAATGTGAAATAACATCCATATGACTAGTAAAAACTGATTTTGTCTACCGTACTCCAATAATAGTACGTAACGGTGCAAAACAGACGTGATATTCGCGATCAGCGTATCAGATAACCCCCGTGTACGGATTTTCAAATTTCAAAAAAAAAGAAAAGAAAAAACATAAATAAAAACACAAACAAGACGTGTAAATACTAGAGAACAATTTTGAAATAGTCCCGGGGACACATTTTATATTTGAGATCTACCTTTGGGATCTGTTGCACGCTTTTCGCGTTCATTTTACTCAACTCTAACGCTTCTCACGCCATTCCGTCGAAACTGCCGCGACGCGGCTTTTTGGAAAAGTTAACCGAGCGCGAATTTTCGGTGCGGCAGGCCGCGCACACAGCTTCAATCCATAGATTCGTTTCCACACCCTAAACGGGCGCAGGCAGCGTAGGTAGCGCGCGCACCGACTGGCAATTGCAGGTAAGCCACGGCCAGTGTTTGGGGGCAGCAACCAACTGCTATCTAATGACCCGGCGCCGAGAAAACTAGCCTCCCTTGTCCACAAGTTTTCGGCTGAAAGGTCGTCGACAATTTGTCGACAAGCTTGCTGGCCAATTGTTCCTGTGAGAAAGTAGTCGACAGTTTGTCTTCGCTCTTCCTCATCGACATGTCAGCTCGTTAAAAGGTTGTCTGCTAGCTCTTCTGAGACAAAGGTGAACCGAGAACTTAGTCTGCGTGTTCTGAATGAGGCTTTACGGGGACTTGCGGTCGAAGCCGCGTTTGCACGCACCTCACTACCTATTTAGGTAGGTTAGAAGAGGAAAGAATATCGGACTAAGGCGAAGACAAAAATATCCATGAAATGTATGGATGAACACACACAGTGTCAATGTAATGAAGCACGTGCGAGCGGGTCTCGACCACTCAAGATTCCTGCATATAATACTGTAATATGCAAGCATAAAGGACTTATATGCAGCGTATCCTTTTACTACAATAGGCTACGCCCGCCAGTGAGAGGTGAGTGGCGCAGGCCGCGATGCGCCGGCGAGACATGAAGATGCGCAGGGCATCACGACGCTGGCGAGAGCCAAGAAACGCAGACAGCAGCTGGCAGCAAACCCTGCTAAGAGTCCGTGGACAGTCGAGGCTTGGCAGAGTTCCAAGAGAATGTATAAGATGATGAATCCAACATTACCAAACACTTGAGTTTGAATAAAACTGGAAATTCAATTTCGAACAAAAAAAAAATGATATTAGAAAACAAAATATTCATCCGGGGGTTATTCGACATGCTCATTACGAATTTGCTATTTATTTTGTATCCTGACGTCATTGTAGTGGTGTTCCAACAACTATAGGAGAGATGCTGAACTTTTCTGAAACCTCTCAAAATTTGCGAACAGTAGTTATTCTTCGTTCTCATCACGAACTCTTTCGAAAGCGTTCGAAAGTTGGAAAACGAAACCACTACTACTACAACGAAAAAGTATTTTCCTATTGAAAAAAAGTGTTTCTAAAGGAAAGGTGAGGTGCCCGTCGTTCTTTCTTTTTTTTATGAAAAAAAAACTCAAAAGATTCCGATGCAGTTAAAAATTTCACCTTCTTGTGGTATTTTGAGCTTATGGGAGATTTTCAATCTTTTCAGCTACTGGGGGAGAAGTTACCCATTGCTGCTTGTGAGCAAACGAAAAGGAAGGAAAAGCGCGCCAATTTTGCCATAAATTCGTAAAAATTTTCCGGTTGCGATAAATTCATGTAGTAATTTACATTCTTTGTGGGTATGAATTAGTAAATACCAATTAATTTCACATTTTTCGCTCTGAAATTGCTTTTTGTTCAAGTATTACATTCTTAGTTCCAGAAAATCAATGCTAGCAATACTCCTGCAGAGCAACAATCTGGCGGCACTGTATCCACGAGGCACGCCTGCAGGCACAGTGCGTATCTGCAAGGCATTTATAACACCTCACCTGCGATTGGGTTAATGATTGATTATGCAGAAAACAACGCAAATGTACATGCATGTGAAACTTTCTAGAAAAAAAGAAGTGAACTTATATTCTGTTGAGCTAATGATGCTTCACATGCTTAAATATTATTTATTAACAACGCCAAGGATTCCAATTTCTAAAACAAATTTAATGAGAAGGTTTGGATGGCTAGTAGTGACTAACATCTTCCAAATTACGTACAGGTTTCACCTCCACTCTTCCGTGTTTCTCCTTTTTACTATTTGAAACCCATGTAAATAGGAACAGAACATTTTACCTTTTTACTATTTGAAACCCATGTAAATAGGAACAGAACATTTTAAAACTAGACGATTAAACGAAAAACTGATAAACACAAACTCAAAAGTTGCTTGAAAACCTCTGAGTCAATCACGTCAGCGTTGATGCTTTATAAATATAAATCCTGTTCGATATTTTCCAGACAGCTCACCCGTCTGTACCTCACTTGCTGAAAGGCATGGATTGTACTGAGTTCGTGATGAGTACGAAGAATAACCCCTGTTCGCAAATTTTGAGAAGATTCAGAAAAGTTCAGTATCTCTCCTATACTTGTTGGAACACCATTAAAATGACGTAAGGATACAAAATAAATATCAAATTCGTAATCAGCATGTCGAATAACCCCTGGACGAATATTTTGTTTTCTAAAATCATCTTTTCTGTTCGAAATTGAATTTCCAGTTTTATTCAAACTCAAGTGTTTCGTAATGTTAGATTCATCATCTTATGCATCATTCTGTTGGAACTCTGCCAAGCCTTGACTGTCCACGGACTCTTAGAAGGGTTTGTTGCCAGCTGCTGTCTGCGTTTCTTGGCTCTCGCCAACGTCGTGGTGCTCTGCGCATCTTCATGTCTCGCTTGCGCATCGCGACCTGCGCCACTCACCTCTCACTGGTGGGCGGAGCCTATTGTAGTAAAAAGCCCTTCCTCCATATGTATGCGGCCCTACTCTGAACTTTCTGCCCTCGATAGATCCGCAGTACGAGGTCAGTCCGCGGTGGACTCGCGGTTGCCCGCGATAAGGGGAAGGCATGTTGGCGACGGCGAGGGGGGCAGCATGAGGTACCCACACCTGCCGCAATTAGTGGGTGCGGCGCCCACTAGGTGCCAGTTCATGAGCTGCGCTGTCGCTGGCAGCCCCTGCCGCAGCCTTGCGCTGCGTGCGTCTCCGATTCCGCCCACCCCCGCAGGTTTCGTGCGCGGCGATCGGAACGCCGCAACGCGGCAAAAGCTGAAAATGGGCAAATGGGAGCGAAACTCGTCGGGAAAAAAGGGGTACGATAGAGACAGCCAATAAAAGAGCAGATTTTCAAGATTTCCATGTTTTTTTTTGCAGCGATTTACTCAGGAAACTGCAAGTTTCCAACAGAGCTACGTCGCCGAGAAAACGGTTTAAAAATTCTTCTGCAAATATCTCCATGTTATCAGATATATAAATAAATACATATAGATATATAAATACATGGAAGCTTGTTCGCACTCTTCAACAATCACATTTCGGCAACAACAATCAGACTTCGGCAAGAACTTTTCAAGGCATGCGGGACTTCGTAAAAAATGAGGTGACCAAAGGGGGCTTATAGCTGGAACTTGGACTTAGATTGGATATTGATCCGTTACTTTGAAAAGAGTTGACTGAATTGAGAGTAGAATTAAAATTTACTTCGAAAATACCTAGCAGTGCCCACAGCGTCGTTGGTACTGAACGAATTGTGCTCAAACTACGTAGTAAGGTTACGGATATTCCTCCAACTGTCATACGAGAACGCAATTTATTGATTTTGAGAGGAGGTATTGCTCCTGAATCATCTGAACCCTAAATTTACCTTAACTTTACCTTAAGGTGCAATACCAGTCCAGAGACCTTTCATCTAACAGGTTTACTTAAAATCAATTACATTGAATAGAAAATTGCTGCGTTCATTTGGTTACTGCAATAAAAAAAAACTAGTTACAAGCGGTCTTCAGGCCCAATTCGACACAACTTCTTTGAATATCTTTTCATAAAATCAATCTTTTCAAATCTCACCTATAAGTTCGAAAAATTATAGCATGGGTATTACAATTGTGAAAACATGTTAACGTGTACCACGGTCACTGCACTTGCTTACACTTGTTAACTTCTGTGGACATCCCGATGTGTAAACATTGAAATTATTTTTTTCATTTCTCGGCACTCGCTTCATAGTCATAAAAAACCAATATGGTGGTGAACCACCTTCGATGGCGTTCGAATGACATTTTATCCCGTAACCACGCTTCCAGGCATTGGGTATGTCTGCAAGGCATTTCCAACACCTCAGCACGCACTGGGTGCGAATATCAATCGAATAGCTGGCTAAAGAACGCTCATAAGCATATATGGGCTCACGAGAACGAGAATGCGATTTCAAGCATAAAAGTTTAACCTGGCGAATGCTTCACGCCTGAAGCGGTCCACTAGTGAAGATAATTACCGTGGAAACAAGAACTACTAGCTAAATCTAAGCTTAATTCAGACTAAACTGAATTTGAATTAAATTTAGACAAAACTAGCCTTACTGCTTAAATTTGAGTTGGACACTTGCTTAATACTTTGTGTTCAATACTAAGTCGCACTGAAATGCTTTCCCTGCGCAAGCGCGACGCGCGCACCGCACGCTTTGAAGTGGGTGGAGTAGGGGGCGCACGCAGCGCAAGGCTCCCGCAGGAGCTGCCACTGAGGCTGAACCAGACTCGACGGCGAACAGCGGCGGGGGGCGTCGGCTTCCACGCGCAGCATGCGGATCGATCGCCGCGGCCTCGTCCGGCTTCCTCGGGCGGCGAGCGGCGGCCGCCGCCACCACAAATTAGGTCGACCATACCTTGCGCATTGCAGCGTCGGCTGGCTGCATCGCGCGTCGACGCGCGACGACGCTCTAGGAAGCCGAACCGGCTCGGCTTCCTAGAGCGGCGAGGGGCGTCATCAGGGGAAGGTTTGGTTCATTGAAGAGAAACACTAGTTATTTCTCATTCGTATGAGCAACTATAAAAAATAACCCGTAGATATTGATGAACAGATATAAATTTCTTTTGAGATCGTCACTTTCAAACAAATAGGCACCGAAATAGAAGATTTGTGAACGAAAACACACTATAGAGAACAAAAAGGAAGTGGGAGTGGAAGAAACGTTAGCATCAATCGTTAGGATATCAATGTTTGAATACATATGTGTTGCCATCTGACCTCAGAAATTAAGGAGGGACATTTCTCCCACTTATTGCGGGAAATGGATCACTGCCTGGGGCGAATCGTCATGGGTGTCATGGATCGGCAATCTATTCGCTGGCCTTACATCATTATTGCAGTGTTCCCCGTATCTTCTATTTATCATTATAATAGAATCTGGCCTATCATCCCGTTTATCCTCTTAACTCACTAAATACTTTTAGAAACATTAAAACTAATTTAAAAGCTTCGAACATGATTCGTGACTCTATAGAAATGTCTCTAAGAATTTTCTTGTTTGTTGTGATCACTCTTTACTATTTTTCGGCTTTCTTTGGCAATACATTTTAGTTTTCGAGTTTGAGGCATATTGCGTTGGTGGCAGCCCCTCGCCGCCCCAGGAAGCCGAGGGGTCACAAAGCGCGGGCGTCGCCCATACCTCCGCCGCCGAGTCTGGTTCGAGCCTGACAGCGCAGCTTATGAGCTGGCACCTGGTGGGCGCCGCACCCACTAATTGCGGCTGGCCGTACAGGTGTGGGTACCTCATTGTATACACCCCGACGGCGATGTTGTCGCGGGTAGTTGGCACGATGCTAGCGACGCGATCTACCGTTGGCCGCACATTCTTTACGAAAAACTGCACATTTTTATGGGGTCGTCACTTCTGTCTAGCCATTGAAAATCAGGGCGCCGCGATGACCTTATATACCATGGCATGGGAGCGACGTGTCCGCGATGTCATCGCACGGGACAGCTGCCACATTTTCGCGGAAGGAGCGGCACAGCCGAGGATGGTGTGAGCTAAAACGGCGGATTTTGAAGAGATTGTGATAACCGGGAGTGACATCACTACCGCTATGCCCGCACATGATCACGGTAGACCCGCACATGCCCGCGATGCACCCGCAATGACATGGCTACCGGCGGTGGACCCGCACATGTCACACGGTGGACCCGGACTTGCCCACGGTGAACCCGCAGTAGAGCTGATTGGGTCATCAATGCCAACAAAACCTTCACACACCATACACGCAAGGCCGAGTGGATAAGAGAGCTGACTTGGAAACATGAGTTCGAGAAGGTACGTGGGTCTGAATACAGTGATGTAAAAACGCTTGCAGGATGAAATGCCAATGTCATTGTGGGTTTACTCCCTTCTCTTCACGAAAGGTTCTTCGATACAGGATCATTTTTAGAAGAAATTAATCAAGAAGAAATTAATCAGTCTCTTGAAAATGCATGTTCCCGCGGTGGACGCGCACATGCCCACGGTGGATCCGCACATACCCGCGGTGAAGCCGCAGCGTGCCCATGGTGGCGAACCGATGCTCCACCTCGGGCGTACCGCGGATCCACCGTGGACAGAAAGTTCATAGTAGATGGATGGCTTAGACGAAAAATCAACACAAACATACAACCATGTAAACCTCTTTCTGTACGATAACAGCCCCGATACGCCGACCAGTGACAGTAGAATATAAACATCTTTAATTTGAGCAACAACATAATCAAATACTTGAGCCAGGCACATCTCATCACATCGGAAGAAAAAAAAAACAGACGAAAAGCATAGTCATTCCTAACGGGTAATCGACAGCAGCTATATAGCAAACAATACTAGGCTTATAACACGATACCAGACAGCAACGTTCAGACATGTAGACGGTTTCCTTACATTTTAGAGGCAACTCATTTCCACTCAAGACATCTACTCAATGTAAGAGAGTCGCTACATTAAACGTATAGTGAACTACCACTATTTCCCAAAGCGATCAGCTGGATCCCGTAACGGCGGTATAAAATACAAACGGTGCAAATTGTACGTTATTGTTATTCCCGTCGACTGCTTTTCGACTTTCAAAAGATAAAATAATGAACCATGGGAACCATCGTGAGCCTGGGCACTGCCCTAACAATTAAAAATGAGAAATCGCACAGAATCTTTGCTCTCAACACAGTGTTCACAGTGACATGCATTTAGGCGGAATACATGACATCCAAAAAATAAATTATTGGAGAATGAGACAAATCAACCGCTGTCATCACGCCGCTTGAAAATCCAAGAATACACAGCATAATAACAAAAGTACTAGACAGTTCACTAGTTCATAGGTAAGGCAAGAACTAATGCGAATACCACTCTCTTGTACTCAAAACTGTTGAGCGCATCTATGCATGCTCACTAAACTGAATAAGTGAATAATTAAAATATACTAGCGCCTATGCAGCAAGAATACAAATAAACATACCAGTGGTATCGACTCGACACAAAACAGGAGTATTTCAAGTGTGGATGCACGCTTATAACACTGCTGTTTGATAAGCTGGAGCACAGAATAAATGATTTCCAGTACAGCAAGTAGGAAAGGAAAGAAACATTCACAAACACCAAGCAAAGGTTCCAGGAGATTAAAAAAAAACCAGGAACAAAAAGTGACTGGGAAAGTCTTTCTATAAATTTGGACAAAATGTAAAAAATAAGAATAAGTGAATAGCACGATCACAACTAAAGACTAGTTTTTGGCTGCCCGTAAACGTTTACAGTCCCGTCAGTGGATGCAACGACAGTCATGCACCTAAATGAAACATGTTCTGCTGATTTTCCCGTCAGCTCTTAGATTCTCAGAACAGGAAGAAACATATAAAGACCAACCTGAGTTTGTGCATGGCGACAGCTGATATACTCTGAAGAAGTTTTCCGCGATCAAAGTCACTTTGTCGGATAACCGACACAGGCACACCACGAATGTCAAATAACCTAACTTCGGACTTCAGAACACAGCCAACCAACTGAAAGAGAATATTTTAAAAGCAACAACTGTAACACATTTAACGTCGTGGAATCACCTCAGCATTCGAGTGAACAACAAAACTCTTCAACATATCATGACTGTCCCTGTCAACTTCCAGCTCAACAACTGGGCCCTGAAATATGAGTACGCTAGATATAGGCTGTCCGAAACGACGAGTCCGCCTACGCGCGCGGGGATCGAGAAGCTGCCACGTTTGCCAGCGCTCCACGTCATCATCCCTGATCTGCGTATCACGTTTCATCGTTATCTTCATGGTAATGACCAATGATTTGGCTGTGACGTGGACGACGTGGCAGCCAACAGCATCCGTCCCAGCCGGGCCGCCTCTCGATCCCCGCGTGCGTGGGCGGACTCGTCGTTTCGGACAGACTACACCACCGAATTTACACTGTCTTTTTCACGAATCTTGCTACTTGGCCGTCCGCCAAGATGAGGTAAGTCTTGCCACGTCGTTACAGGCGAGACATGTTTTGGATTGCTTCCAACCATCGATCGTCGATTGATAGCGCCAATTTCCATGATTTGGCGTGCGGTAAAGTGCGCGCTGTGTAGTTAAACAAAACACATTGAATTGCTCTGATTTTTGGAACAGACAGTATATTAGGGTGGTCAGAAAGCCGATTTTTTAAAAAGTTTCAGAACTTTCGATTCTTGACCGGTACCACGACCTACCATGTGGTATCATCCTCTATCAGTATCACTCTCGAAACCGATAGGTATATATACCCAGGTTGCCTTTCTTAACTTTAATTACGATGTCAATTCCACAAGTGCACACTCGAGCGATTATCTTCTATGAATGGCGCCGCGGCACTGGAGCGACGGAAACCGTTCGCAACATCAACAACGCATTAGGAGAAGACACTACTTCCATCAGCACTGTCAAACGCTGTTCCGCTCGCTTCGAAGGAGGAGATACGGACTTCGAAGAAAAGCCTCGGTCGGGACGCCCCCTCAAGGTGGAAGACTCTGTCATTCTCGGCGCCGTCAAAGAGGACCCGGAAGTTAGCACCCGCAGTCTTGCGACGAGACTCAGATGTAGCCATCAAACAGTCCTCAGTCGCCTTCAGGTCCTCGGCTACAGAAAAGTGCTGACTCGATGGATCCCTCATGTCTTGTCCGATAGTACGCGCTTCACCCGGATATCCATTTGTCAGTCTCTCCTTCTCCGCCCTCAACGAAAGGAGTTTCTGAGGGATCTGATTACCGGAGACGAGAGTTGGGTCCTCTACGATTCCAATACGCGTCGTGCCTTGTGGCTCCCTCAAAGAGAAGACCCTCCAACGCAAGCCAAATCGGACCTTCACCCCAAGAAGTGTCTCCTTTGCTGCTTTTGGGATTCGCGAGGAATGCTGTATCACGAGCTGCTCCCGCAAGGACACACCGTCACCGGTAGCGTTTATGCCAATCAGCTCCAGAAATTAGCGGACGCTGTTCGAGGAAGACGGCCGAGACGAGCTTTTGTCCACCTGCTCCACGATAACGCTAAGCCCCATGTAGCTAAAGAGACACGTGAAAAGTTGGAGGAGCTGGGCTGGGACACCGTTCCCCATCCACCCTGATATTGCCCCCTCTGATTATCATTTGTTTCGCCCCCTCAAGGCATTCCTGGCTAAGAAAAAATTCACCAAACTTGAAGATGTTGGAAGGGCGGTCAGCGACTTCTTTGACTCCCAGTCTCCCCAGTTCTGGGAAAAGGGGATCGCTGATCTGCCCATTAGGGCAATCTAGCATATTGGTTTCTACTGATCTACCCTGGACAAAACCATGCTGCTGTTCTGGGGTTATATTGTTCTTATCGAGATGATCAACAATAGGCTTTTTAACAAATTTCTCAAAAATCCTATAAAACAATGAAGTGATGCTTACGCGCCTGTAATTGGATGGGTTCGAAGATGGTTCTTTTTTGAGAATTGGAGTTACTAGGAAATGTTTCCATCTTGCTGGGACTTGGGAAGACATCATAGATTGATTAAAGATATAAGTGAGAGCCTTCACAATAACATGTGCAATGTCTTACGAAAGAAGCTGTATGAAATCAGGTGTGATCGAGTAAGAAGCTGGCCATTTAATGATCAAATCATAGACATCTTTCTCATAGAACCGCGGAATGTTTTCCAGTGGGAATTTAACCATTGGTTTAAATAAAGGAAGAGTATCGTCATCTTCTGTGAATACATCACAGAATTCATCAGCTAACAGATTGGCCTTTTCAATATTCGTGGTTGCTCTTAGCCCTTCTTTTCGTATAACTCCGACTTGGGCTTTACTTTTCAAACATCTGTTTAAGAGCTTATAGAAGCTTTGTTTCTGACACGATAAAATTATTTTGTTCTCTACTGACGATCTGAATTTATTGAGTTCCCTAGTGAATTTTGTTGAGAACGTCTTGTATTTATCCCAATCAACAGACTGAGACGAAACTCGGGCTACACTGAATAGGCATTCTCTATGATGTAACATATTCTCCAGATGTGGGGGTAGCTTTGAGTACCTGGATTGAATTGGTTCCCAAGGAACAAACATTTCTATCACATGTTATAGTATGCATATGAACATCTCATACTTTTCCGATACTGTAGTGAGGGTTTCGAATGAATCAGTCCACGAGATTGATGCGAGATACTCACAAATTGCCTTAAAATCACATTTCGAATATGCACGTCTGAACGATAATGAATTTTCATTGTAGCGACATTGTATCACGAAGGAAATGCTGTGGTGGTCACTATTGCCCACGGATTCTTTGACTGATACATTCTGTACAAGAGTTTCGTCGTTGCACAGAAGCAAGTCTAGAGTATTTTGACCCCGCGTAGGCTCCTTTATAAACTGTTTGAAATTGTGGAAGCGTAGAAATTCTTCAAAATTATGTTTTCCATTTAAGTCGGTCACATTCTGATTACTCCAATCAAGTTCAGGCATGTTGAAATCGCCAATGATTACAGTACTCTTATCGCACGCTGTAAGATCACTCAATGCCTTAACCATTTGTACCACTAGCTGCCGTACCCGGCTTCGCTCGGGTGTTTTATTACGTTGGCTAAATCATACTGCTGAAGCCAATTACTATCATCGACAAATTCATTAAAATCTCCATAATTTTGGTGATCAGCATGTTAGCGAAGCCCAGGTGACGTTTCCCATCGACTCGAGGGCGAAAAGTTAGCAAAGCTATTTTGGTGAGATTGAATCGACGTATTCGTACAAAGTGGTTGTCATATTCATACTCAGCATATCGAGGTACCCCAGGAGAGATGTCTTCACCGCTCCATTGGGCGGAAGAGCCAAAAATCAATAAAATCGAAAAACCGATATTTCATGCAAAATGTTTGTCATATTCGTATTCAGCGTATTGAAAAACCCAAGAAAACATGTCTTTGTCCGTCCCCGAGCGAAAATGGGGAAAATCGATAAAATCAATAGATCAATATTCCGTGCAAAATGGTTGTTATTCTTATTCAGCGTGTTGAGAAACCCCAGTAGACATGTTTTTACCACCCCATGATCAAGAATAGCGAAAAATCAATAAAATCAATAAATCGATAAATTGGCGCGAAATGGCTGTCATATTCGTGTTCAGCGCATTGAGGTACCCCAGTAGGCACGTTCTCGCTAGTGCCTGGTCAAGAAGGGCGAAAAATCAATAAAATCAATAAATCGATAAATTGGCGCGAAATGGTTGTCATATTCGTGTTCAGCGCGTTGAGTTACCCCAGTAGGCATGTTCTCGCTGGTCCCCGGTCAAGAGGAGCGAAAAATCAATAAAATCGATATAATCGATAAACCAATCGATAATCCCAGGTGCAAAGTAGCCTATAACCTCCACCGGCCAGTGGAGAGTCTACCTGCAAAATTTGGTCCCGATCGGTTCATCCTCCGCGATTTCTATTCCGAACACACAAACACACACACAAACACACACACACAAACACACACACACACACACACACACACACACAAACACACAAACAAACTTTCACTTTTATATATACAGATTAGATTGGCCGAACAGGTGGGAGTACGATATAGGTCTATTAGTCTGAAGGAATTTGTATTGCAGAGAACACCAACCGCCAAGATTTCATATGCATTGGGCACGTTTTCCGAAAAAGCTGACTCATAAGTGAGCTTATAACTGATTTGGGAAGTTTGAGTTTGCTTCCAGTTACAGTCTTTTCTTTCTCTTACTAGTGGCCCCGTAAGCCACGTTATTGTGCTACTTTCCGTAGTGTGACAGTATTGACCCGGTGTGGTTTTTTGTGCGCGCCAACAGGTTGTGTGAGATTCACACCCTCAACTCTACACTATCTCAAAACTGTATATGTATATCTACATATAACATTATTCAGTCGAAAAAGAGCACATAGCGTAGCGAATGAGAGAAGATAACTCACAGAATCCGTGAATCAATTTGTTTTGTTGTTTCTATCTCTGTCTTTCGCGAGCAGCGAGCATACCAAGGACAGCGTGAAATACAGAACACAACTGCTTTTGTACTGTACAAACCACTCGGTCAATAACTCAGTAAGCCAATCATACAAACACACCCTCAGCATTACCACTGTATGTGACTATCCCATCCTTCTAGTTCAAACCAAACTTATTCTACAAACTTCATACTTTCCCAAAGTTTTGAACAAAAACTGAAAAAAAATTATTGTGAAAAGAGAATAAGCATCACGACCGCCTATTTCCACCAATCTTCTTTGTCATTACTCACCGATATTCACCGACGTGGCTCATTTATACTAAACCAAAAAAGTTCTAAGTGATGATTAAGAAAGATCAATACTCAAATCCACGTGGCCTAGGGAAGGGAGATGATCAACAGGGTTGATGGGATAAATGAGTAGGAGCATAAGTTATTGGTTATTTTTCGCTTAAGCTCAGGAAACGAAGATGCTTCATGAGATTGGTGGGATACTTGGGGAGGTGATCCACGGTGTTGGCGGAATACATGGGATGGGTGCGGTGTTTAGGCTTTTGCCTGAGCTTCTGGAACGGAATGTAATCCACGGGTTGGGGGGATACATGAGGTGGGTGCGCAAGTTATTTTCTAGACTTTTGCCTGAGTTTCTAGTAAGGGAGGTTGTCCACAGGGTTGACGAGATACATGAGGTGGGTGCGTAAGTTATTTTGTAGACTTTTGCCTGAATTTCTAGTAGTGGAGGTGGTCCACGGGGTTGGCGAGAAACATTGGGTGGGTGCGCAATTTATTGTCCAGGCTTTTGTTTGAGTTTCTGGAAAGGGAGGTAAACCACGGGCTTGGCGGGATACATGAGGTGGGTGCGCAAGTTACTTTCTAGACTTTTGTCTGAGTTTCTTGGAAGGGAGGCAATCCACGGGGTTGGCGAGATACATCGGGTGGGTGCGTAAATTATTGTCTAGGCTTTTGCCTGAGTTTCTGGAAAGGGAGGTGGTGCACGGAGTTGGCGGGATACATGAGGTGGGTGGGCAACTTATTTTGTAGACTTTTGCCTGAGTTTCTGGTAGTGGAGGTGGTCCACGGCGTTGGCGAGAAACATTGGGTGGGTGCGCAAGTTACTGTCCAGGTTTTTGCCTAAGCTTCTGGAAAGGGGGGTAATCTACGGGGTTGCCGAGATACATGAGGTGGGTGCGCAAGTTATTTTCTAGACTTTTGCCTGAGTTTCCTTGGAAGGGAGGCAATCCACGGGGTTGGCGGGATACATGGGGTGGGTGCGTAAATATTGTTTAGGCTTTTGCCTGAGTTTCTGGAAAGGGAGGTGGTCCACGGGGTTGGCGGGATACATTGGGTGTGTATTGTTTAGGCTTTTGCCTGAGTTTCTAGTAGTGGAGGTGGTCCACGGGGTTGGCGAGACACATTAGGTGGGTGCGCAAGTTATTGTCTAGGCTTTTGCGCGAGATAGTAACCCCGTGAGTTCCTTGGCTCAAAGTTTCACCGCATTCTATCAGTGTTGGTATTAGAGTTCGAGTAGAGTGTCTGCAAACAAACCTAATTAAGCACTTCATTCAGTCTCAACACCTGTCTGAATAGAACTAATCCTTAGATTTTGAGAAACTCAAACTAAACAGTGGCAAACAGCTTGTCGAGGAGTCACAAAATGCCAAAATTGACTGATTGAAATTTTTGAAGACCACGACCTTCTTTTTGTTGACGACCAATGAACACGTGTTGCCTTTTGCCTGAAGCCAACGCCGCTTTACCACTGAGCCAGCCAGCCGGACTCACGGAAAATCCCGGCCAACAGACCTCGCCAATTCACTACTGGCCCAGTTGAACTCAAGGAAAAGTTCCGACCAATGGACCAGTGCGCCCCTTTACCTAAAACCAGCGCTACTTTACCACTAGCCCAGTCAAACCCAAGGGAAAATACCGCGCAGTGGACAAGTGTGCCCCTTTACCTGAGACCGGCGCGGCACGTGTGCCCCTTCACCTGACACCGGCGCGACACGTGTGCCCCTTTACCTGAGACGGGCGCAACTTTGCTGCTGACAGCGTCGCAGTCAAGGGAAAATCCTGACCAGCGGACCCGTGTGCCCCTTAGCTTGAGACCAGCACCTATTTACCATTGGCCCAGTCGAACCCAAGGGAAAATCCTGACCAACGGACCCTTGTGCCCCTTTACCTGAGGTCGGCGCCTTTTTATCATTGGTCCAGTCGAACCCAAGGGAAAGTGGTGACCAACGACTCATGTGCCCCTTTACCAGAGACCAGCACCTGTTTACCACTGGACCCACTGACCAACGGACCCTTGTGCCCCTTTACCTGAGGTCGGCGCCTTTTTATCATTGGTCCAGTCGAACCCAAGGGAAAGTGGTGACCAACGACTCATGTGCCCCTTTACCAGAGACCAGCACCTGTTTACCACTGGCGGGAAAATTCTGACCAACGGACCCGTGTGCCCCTCTACCTGAGACCGGCGCCTGTTTACCATTGGCCCAGTCGAGCCCAAGGGAAAATCCTGACCAACGGACCCGTGTGCCCCTTTACCTGAGGTCGGCGCCTTTTACCATTGGTCCAGTCGAACCCAAGGGAAAGTGGTGACCAACGACCCATGCGTCACTTTACCGGAGACCAGCACCTGTTTACCACTGACGGGAAAATTCTGACCAACAGACCCATGTGTCCCTTTACCAGAGACCAGCACCTGTTTACCACTGGTGGGGAAATTCTGACCACGGACCTTTGTGCCCCTTTACCTGAGACCAGTAACTGTTTACCACTGGCCCAGTGGAACCCAAGGGAAAGTCCTGACCAACGGACCCGTGTGCTCCTTTACCTGAGACCGGCGCCTGTTTACCATTGGCTCAGTCGAACCCAAGGGAAGTGCTGACCAAAGACCCGTGTGCCCCCTTTACCAGAGTCCAGCACCTGTTTACCACTGGCGGGAAAATTCTGACCAACAGACCCATGTGTCCCTTTACCAGAGACCAGCACCTGTTTACCACTGGCGGGAAAATCCCGACCAATGGACCCGTGTGCCTCTTTACCTGAGACCGGCGCATGTTTACCACTGGCCCAGTCAAAATCAAGGAAAAACCCCGACCGATGGGAACAGCGCTACCACCTCGTTTCAAAACCATGTCAGGAAACAAAACCATGTGCTAGGATTTTGTTGTAACAATAATCGACATTATTAGGATTATTGGGCTCCAAATCGGATTTGCAGGGAGCCCCTCACCCCTGAGAATGGCTTGCTGGATTGAAAAAATCTTATATCTGTTTGATTCTTTCAATCCAGTTGTTTAATTTCACCTTTAATTTTTGAATTTTTATTACTAGACTGTGTACCCGGCTTTGCTCGGGTCCTGGCAAAAATAGCGAAAAATCAATAAAATCGATAAATCGATAGTGCCGTACGAGGCGGTTGTCATATCCGTGTTTAGCGTATTGACATACCCCAGTAGCCATGTCTTCACCGTCACTGGGGCAAAACAAGCGAAAAATCAATAAAATCGATAAATCGATAGTGCCTACGAAACGGTTGTCATATTCGTGTTCAGCGTACTGACATACCCCAGTAGACATGTCTTCGCCACGCCTGGGGCGAAAATAGCGAAAAATCAATAAAATCGATATAATTGATAAACTAATCGATAATCCCAGGTGCAAAGTAGCCTAAAACCTACGCCGGCCCTTAGGGAGGTGTCACCCTATAACAAGGAAGATAAAGATCTAGGACGGAAAATGCGGACAATGTGGAAGTTTAGGCCAGGGGCCCCTTTTTTAAAGAACTCATCACAACACTGCTTATCGACAATTCTCTGAGAGTCGACGCGCAATAACGGAAGTGTTTTCGGGGATTAGCGACCAAATCTTTTAATATAGTAGGATACTTCAGTTAAAGGCAGCACTCACGGAAATTTTCACTTCTGAAATGAGTCGCTTACCATGTAGCGGGCCGCTGGACAATCGCAACAGTAAGTTGAACACCTTGAATGGCCACCTACCTGCGAAGATACTGCCGTGGACACATATGCAGCTCTGGCCATTAGGGTTCCGTCGCGCCAACTAACGCCTTTGACAGGGTGTGTGCATGTGGTTCAGCGGGGGCGTGTCCATGAAATTCTTACCATTTGCAGGGTTCCGTGCCGGGACCCATCACGGAACACTCGTCCGCGCTGTGGACACACATGAAATACCGCCACCTTTTTCTGTGTTTTTCGCGTGTTTCAAGCTACGTCATCGTTGTCAATGAGTTCATCGTCCCTGAAAACCCCGATATACCGCGAAATCTTCAACCCAAAAATTTCCGTGAGTGCTGCCTTTAAGTGGCTTTTATACATTTGCCGCGGCGACAGTCGCCCATGGTTAAGCATAGGCCGGCGACGTCGCGGCGGCGGCGCCGCGGCGACGTCGCCGCGACAAGAGCTTGTTTACTTTTTTGCCGCGGCGCCGCCCGGCGACGTCGCCCAGCGGCAAGCGGCAAGGAATGGTCGAGGGGGTATTTTGTCGCTGGGCGACGTTTGTGTGAAAGCGCGGCATGCCGCTCGCCGGCAACTTTTGCCGCGCACCCACTTTTGCCGCGGCGGCGGCGGCGCCGCCGCGGCAAATGTATGAAAGCCCCTTTACTCTCTGTCAAAACATTTGACAATCCCCGCGTATTTATGACCTTGGATTGAAACGTTCACATTATTTGAAATCCAATCAGAACTTTCATATCCCCTTATAATAATCTTTCAAAACGCTACTTCAACATAGTTCAAGAGATAGATAACTAATACTATATTAACTGTTAGGCTGTGGTTTCACGTGTCTAGCCGTGTCCTAAGGGGCGGAGGATAAAGAGGCTCCCGTGCCTTGGGGATACACATCCTGGAGGGATACGCTTCCTTGCCGCCAACGGCCATGCCCACAGCTCTCTCGTCCTACCCTCTCTTCTCTCTCACCACCCTGCTACTGTCTGTGCTCTCTTCAGCATGAAATTATAGCAATTATGGAGATAATAATTTGGGAAGAGGGAATCATTGGAGTGAGTGGTACTAGCGAAATTAATGATATTTAGATGATAAGAAGATAGTACAATACGATGATAAAACTATAGTATGCGCAAGCTACATAAATAGGCACATAAACTACACCAAATTGATTGGGAGTTTTCAAAGCTGCAGTTTAAATAAGATTTAAATAAAATTGTGATTTGAATTTGAGAAAGACCGCAGATTTCAGGAAGTATAATCTTCACCTAGGGGTTATTTGACATGCTGATTACAGATCTAACACCTGTTCTCTACCAAAATGCCGTTTTTGAAGTGTTCCAAGCGTATACTTTTTTAAAAGAATCTTCTGAAACATTGTAAACTAAGGTTATTTGACGTTTTTATCTTGAATACGTTTTCTATCGTGATGATCTTTTCCAACAATTGAGAAGCAGGATGGGTGTAATTTATTTTCTAGAACCACTGGATTTATATTCATAAAGCAAAGTTGAAATTTCGAAACTAAAAACGAATCGTCTGAATGACAAAGTTTGCTTATAAAAGTGTTGAGCTCTTTCTTCGTGTGGAAAGACCTTTTCAACAAGATCCCGACGCACACAAAGACACTTTTTTAAACGATTCTCCGCTCCCTATCTTGTCACAAGAAAAATATATGAAAAATAAAAAGTTTCTTGTGGCAACAATTTTATGTAGTAATTGAGATTTTTAATGAATATTACTGAATACCAGTTCATTTCACATTTTTCGCACAGAGTCCGCAGTCCATTTCACTATTGTTCTTAGTTTCAGAAAATCAATGCTAACAAAACAGGAAAAGAGTGGCGATCTGACGGCATTGTATCCTTGAGGTACGCCTGCAGACAGAGCACGTAACTGCCGGGCCTTTCTTACACCTCATCTGGCGATGGATTCATGATCGATTGCGTTGGAGAAAATGCAAATATAAATGGAGAACAGGAAACTAGAAAAATCCTACAAAGCATCCTATCTAATGATGAGCTTTCGAAGTTTTGGATTTATCCAAGCTACGCAATCCGTGCATTAATTGTTAAAAAGGACATCACGATACAAAAAGGCACCGAATTCGAGATAAGAACGTCGATTGACCCCAGTTTACAAAGATTCAGCAGATTCTGAAGATGTGATATGTACTGTAAAGGCTTGAAATACTTCAGAAATGGCACTCTGATACAAAATTGATATCAAATCCATGATCAGCATGTTAAATAAGCTCCGGCTCGATGTTTAATTTCTTAGAACCGTCGGTCTTTTTTAAAATTTGAATTGCGGCTTTATTTAAACTTTCTTGGAAATCACTCCTCAATTTCTCGACTCCCGTTTCCCCCTCAAACTCTGCATATGGGCTCGGTATGTGGGCGGGGCGATGGGCGTGGCCGCTATCCGCTGCAGCAAACACGCAAAATCTCCGCAGGGTACAGGCTCCAAGACGGGCTATGACTGTCAGCAAGCCTTGGGAACCTCATTACCCCCTCCTCCTAAGGCTTCCTTCTCCCCCAAGACAACATTACAGGGCATTATTTTTGCGCAGATGCATGACCTAATATAGAGAGCCAAAATCGATTCGAAACATGCTTTATATAATTTTGCACTCTGGAAGGGAAAGCTAAGACATATGTATGAATAACCTCCCAGTTTATTTTTTTTGAACATTCGTTTTTATTCATATAGGTTTAAGATGATTTTTGCAACAACCCCGTTTTGGAATCCCTAGTGTCCAATCCAATTCTTTTTGTCATTTGGGACGTCGACTACTTGAAAAATGCGAAAAAACTGAGTTGCTGGACACTATCGACAATAAGGAAACGTGCAAAAACGAGTTATTCTTAACGGTTACTATTGAGTAATTTTTATATTCTAGTTATCCAGAATACTAACTATTCGGAAATGTGTCCAATCCTCTGTTCCTCCCTCCCTGATGTGAAAGCGGTAGGCCATGAAAATTCAGCTTTTTTCTGAAGGAAGAACTCGAAGATCGATAGTTTCTATTTCGGCATGGCTATTTCCTCACAATCGGGTAAATATCGGAGAAAATATATTGAAAATTCCAAACGTACGTAGAAAAGAGATCGCGGCGCGGCTCTCATGGACTATGTCCAAAGCTAAGACGCAGGCGCACGCTAAGCTGAGCTCCCGTGACTCTGCCCAAAAGAGCCGCGCCGCGGTTCTGACTCTTGACTGCGTCCATTTGGAGTTCTCTGTAGATGTTGAAACTTGTGAGAAGTCTTTCAATCAGGGTTAGTTATTATGAAACTATCTTAGCTTCAAATAAACTGGTATAGTCTGTCCGAAACGACGAGCCCGCCCACACACGCGGGAATCGAAAGGCGGCGCGGCTGGGACGGATGCTGTTGGCTGCCACGTTGTCCACGTCACAGAGAAACCATTGGTCAATACCATGAAGATAACGATGAAACGTGATACGCAGATCAGGGATGATGACGTGGAGCGCTGGCAAACGTAGCAGGTTCTCGATCCCCGCGTGCTTTGGCGGACTCGTCGTTTCGGACAGACTATAGCAACGGCAACAGCGTACAACAGAAACCAAGAGAAACATAGCTTTCATGTTCTGACTAACCACTGAGCAAAAACAACAGCGATAAAGCCAATAAAATGATACGTGTAGAATGCAGTACAAAAACCACATGGGAAGAAAGACCTTCATTAGCCCTACATGTCTGTGAATAACCTATTCTCATCTAGTTTTCATCTTTTCGCGGTGTTACACTACCACCTACAAAAAAGTGAGAACCACAATTTAGCTCTCTTATGAAAAAAGCCTAAATTCACTGTGTCGAATCATTCAAGTCGTACCTTTATCATTCGAGGTTCCCAAACACAAACACCACCACATTCATCGCCAGCAGCCACTATAGCATTTCCGTTCGAGTCAATGCGAATGGCAACTCCAACTATACGAGCAGATAAATCGCTGAAGGACATCACGAGGGAATCCTTACCAGGCACGCGAACGTCATGTACATGTACAACACCATCACGGTAACCTAAACTCTTTCAATGAATATTAAAACTTGTAAGAGGAGACAGAACACTACCTGCTGCGATGAGATCATCCCGATCGAGTTCACCCGAAAGAACACAAATCGCACCCTTCTTCACAGCTATGGAGATGTCTTGAACTGTTCTTTCATAGTGCGCATCCCATACTCGAATTACTCGTACGTTTCCACCACAAATCAAACGCCCCGTTTCCTGACTCCAACTAAAATAGACACGTTTGAAGCATTCGAAGTGGTAGCGCTTGCAGCAGTGGGAGTGTTTAGCGCAAGTGCATTTTCCAAGCATGACCGACTGTGTAACGTGAGGCGAGACCGAACTCAGATCTCGTCTGTGTATATAGACAGAAAAAATTGCACCATATGTCCTACACCCCCTGACACCTGAGAGCCCATGATGTCAACGGCTGCGCCTGTGGGACAGAAAACGCAATTTAGCATTGCGCAAGCACAGTTGTGCAAGTGATTTCAAGCAGAAACGCAACGTTATTTTTCTGATGTGTGCTCCTATCGCTGGGACATACCAAAATAATGCTGCATCTCATAATTAAGATGTGTTTTACAAATGGCCGCCAATGTATATATGTAACTGCAACAAAAAGGAAAAACTCACTCATATAGGGTCAAGTGAGAGCCTTGATTAGGAACAGATAACCGTGATTGATCACATAGAGGATTGGAAGCTGTAACAAGCTGAGGAAGACCTTCTATTTCATGGGAATGTATGTTGAAGGAAGGATCCCATATCTGAAGAAAATCAGTGAACACCAAAACTAACTTTTACAAAAAAAAAAACTCAAAACAGACCCTGACAATTCCAGCAGATGAGCCACAAAGTAACATTTCACGCGAAACTTCATTTATAACAATTATTGAAGAAGTCTTATCCTGAACAGAAAGGCTGTGCTCCACCTATACTTTTTCTTCAAAATTCAAAAAAGAGCAAAGCGATTACCAGGTTGAAAGGATTGCCTCCGGTGCAAGAAAATTTACGTGCGAGGTTGTTATGCGTCCTCTCATAGCGTGTAATATATATCTGGTCACCGTCTGTGGTATATATACATTTCCTCAGCATTGAAAGAGAGATAGCAGTTGGACAACTAGGAATCCGTGCAGCGACTAATTGAGAGTCACATGGAACAGCCTACAAAATTATACATTTATTCAAGAGGAAAATAAGAACGAATAAAATCTACCTTGAAAAGTTCAAACTCGCTATGCGCTTGTTGTCGTTGCCCTTGTTCCACAAAAATAGCCCAATCCGTGGGATTCACGAGCGTGAGTGCTCGGTCAGTGAAGTCTTCAACTTCTTCTTTACACTGAAAAATAAAGAAGATTAGAATAGAAGCACATTGCCGTCGTTCAAAGACCGCTTACATAAATAAGATCCAGTATTGGTTGAACGAAGATTCTGCTACACCAAGGAACGAACTCAGAGCTCAGCATGGGCTCAGTTGATCCCGCTGCTGGCGTACCTTTGGAAAACTCACCACGCGCAGTCTAAAACTGGTAAACTTATTATATTTCATTTATTATCACTTCACACTTTATATGAAACTGCCATCACCGGCAATCATTAGTAACGCATTCAATTTCCGGTTTAGCTACCAGGCTAATCCATCACTACTGTCCCGCGAGTAGCTTTATTTCAAAACCAGATAACTCTACCATAAACTAATACCAATCACTAGTATACTGGCCATTATTAATGTTGAACAGGTTCCATAACCTTTTCGGGGAAACACAATAATGCTAGAAAATGGCGCACTGGTACAGAAAACTTGGTAACGTTCGGTTAACTTTGTCACTATAAGTGTTAGTGTAGCTGGTAAATATTATGACAATTTAAAAAGCATAGCATCCTAAAACTGGATTGCAGAACAGAACACGTACAGTTCCTCTTTTTGGAGTGAACGACTGCTTCAGCAAATCCGTGAGTTGAGAACTTCGCGACTCAGATCCTTGAAAGTATTATCAAACACGTAGAAATCGATTTAACAGAGTAGAAATAAAACCTCTGGGCGTAGCAGGAAAATGTGACGGCATCGAGAGTTTCCGCTGATTAGTTGAACGTTGTTGGCTTCCAGTGAAAGGCTTCGCCGTGGACGATGAGTAGTTGAAACTACCATTTGATGGTTGTGTGAAATCTGGATCAGCAGGAGATGGGCCAGAATGAACCTGAGCATTCCCTTCAGGAGACATTAGTGACATGCCAGCTGTTACAGGGCTGCCGATCATGAATCTCACACTTCCTAAAGAACCACAGTTGCCAATCCTTCATTGTCTGGTCTCAACGACAATACCTCTATCACAATCCTCGATCTTCTCAACTTTCGATAAGTTATCCACTTCAGTTGTCCCGCAGAAAGTCTCAGCAGGCGTGTGAGAAGGGTCCGCTTTAGCGATCTATGATTTAAAACTTGAGGATAACAACAACTGGTGAAATGAATAGTCGCTAATCAACTTTACAACAAAGCTTGATGATAAATATGAGAACTCTTGCAAGTTTTTACATCTCAGAAATTCTGTGAATTTTAGGAGTTCTGAAACCAATATTTCCATCCAAATAAAGGAGAATAGAACCAGGTACTTCAGGCAAGAAGATTTCGTTGTTACAAAAAATGTGGGTGGTCTTCGCAAAAACGTTAAAGGCAGCACTCCCGGAAATTTTCACTTCTGAAATGAGTAGCTTACTATGTAGCCGGCCGCTGGACAATCGCAACAGTAAATTGAACACCTTGAATGGCCACCTACCTGCGAAGATACTGCCGTGGACACATATGCCGCTCTGGTCATTAGGGTTCCGTCGCGCCAACTAACGCCTTTGACAGGGTGTGTGCATGTGGTTCAGCGGGGGCGTGTCTGTGAAATTCTTACCATTTGCAGGGTTCCGTGCCGGGACCCTTCACGGAACACTCGTCCGCGCTGTGGACACACATGAAAAACCGCCATCTTTTTCTGTGTTTTTCGCGTGTTTCACGCTATATCATTGTTGTCAATGAGTTCATCGCCCCTAAAAACCCCGATATGCTGCGAAATCTTCAACACAAAAATTTCCGTGAGTGCTGCCTTTAAGATGCATTCCTCCAGCATTACAGAAGGAGTAATTTTGTCATGTGAAGGAAAGCGATTATCTGGTACTTAATAGAATTACACATTTCCAGAACATCAAACTAGGTATCTTTCATCAGCGGTTGATTTCTAGCGGGAAAACCCCTGTGTTTCGGCCAAAACACCCTGGTTCCTTCATGGTTAAGCAGACTAAAGCGCACTTCATAAGAGTTCATGATCTTGAGCCCAAAACTTATAAAATCTGACAAGAGCTTATGTGAAATAAAAACACGTTTAAAGGATGGAACAAAAATAAAGATTAGGAAACAAAAACAATGCGAAAAATCCAAATATTGGTGGAGAGGATACCAGGGTGGCCATAGGTACGATAACCTGAGACGAGTCTCAACCAACCATCACTTACGGTAGCACCGTTGAGGGGAACGTTCATCTACGACGATGAGGATAAGCTGGATCCAGGGTGCAGAAGGGTGCAGAAAGTAGCACATTTTTTCGGGAAAGGAAGAAATACGTGAAACGCGCAGTTGTGGATTGAATTCTACGTACAAAACAGCGTTACGAAACATGAAGCTCAGGAGTCGTCGGCGAACATGGGTCGAGAAAAACTGTTGGGAAGATAGGCATGAGATTGATTGGAATCTGAGCTTTAGCCTGGAATATCATCTTCAGCTCAAATTGCGCAGTTGTCAGACGGAATAACAATGCGACATTACATTAGATAGGCGCGGAGCGACAGAAATGAAGCTAAGATTAACTAAGAAATCTTCTAAAACGTAAAAACCACGATATCTTATTTTAGAGAATTGAAAGTTGCGTAGTTGTCAGCTGAACTCTGAATGAAATTCTGAGCAGAATGATATATAATTCTTGATAGTTTCGTTACTCCCGACGGAGAATCCAGGGTGAGACAGATGCCCCTTCCGTCTCACCCTCGCGTCGGCGCGCCCTCACATTGCGTGCTCTCTCGCTAACTCCCCTGAGCTACACGGGGCATTTGTCTCAGGGCTTTTTCACCCAACATGGAAGGACTACCAAGAATTATATACCATTCTACTCGGAATGGCACGGGCTCGGCAGCTGACAACTGCGCAACACCCGATTTTTTGAACTGAAAGATATTTGGCGGAAAAGCGTTTTCAAACATGACCTGTTTTCTGGGTCAGTTTCAGAGAAAGGCATTTGCATTTTATGAGCGTTGTCTGCGCAAGGATGTCGGCAATTTGATAAATGCGACGGCAACTGCGCAACTCACCGTTTCTGAAAGTTGCTGAGAAATATTAGAGGACACAAATCCCCGTCTAGATATTAAGAAAAGATTTCTTCGTGGATTCTCGGTAGAAATCTTCGGTCTTGGTGTCATTTTGTACAGAATTTTATGAAGAAGATTACAACTGCTGAACATACAGTTTTATGAGATTACCGAAATATTTAGCAAAAATCAAGCTGAGACGCTATCAGTGTTGAGCTTGGCGTGGGTCCCGGCACGATAGCAGGGCGACAGTGCAAATTTCTGACATGTTAGAGTGAGAATGTAGAGATTGAGGGCATCTTTAATATCCCGCCTCTGAACATGTGATCGTTTTTCACTTTTTGAGCAATACTAGAGCTGTTTCGGTGCGAAGCATCTTAAAAAAAGGACTTCACTATCTCGCACTCTGTAAACTAACACTCTTTTGACGTTCCTTAACTTCATCGGAAAGGTTGGTGAACAACCTTCACTTCTTTGACCCAGAACCCTTCACTTTTCTGACCCCTGTCTCACCACTATCGTACCTATGAGGGTGGCCAAAAATTACCCGTGCACTAACATTTTGATGCTGTAACTAGGTCATCAATTGCAGAGAGCTCAAATTTATGTAAGATTTTATTGACGACTCATAATATCTTTTGAAAAATCATCAGATTTCGAAGTAGCATTCATTGGCAGAAACACCGGCTCTCAATATCTTCATAGATGCTGCACATGATTCTCGTCGGCACTCTTCACTCATTTCGTCCCAGGCTTTTTTTGGGCTTCTTTCAAAGAAGGCAAATTTTTGTGACAGATAGAGGGGTTTTCCTCTTCAACAAGGACTACAGCGAAAAATCCGTCGTATTCAAATTCGGGCTGTATAGAGGTCATTTGCTATGCCTTACAGACTCAGGCAAATACTCACTACTCCAGTCTTTAGCATTTTTTTCCCAAATGCGCAGGAGCGGAGCACTGTCGCACGCCATTTCTGCTATTTTTGAAAAGTGGAGCTCTCCACAATCTAAAACTGTTCTATGTAATTATCTCCTTGCACACATGAGTGCAATTTTTAGCATCAGACTCCACAAAAACCAGGTGAGCCTTGTCAGTGGACACTGTATTGCCCCATGGCGTCAAAGAAAGGGGGTGAACTGTTTTAGCAACAGGTCTGCCTTATGGTAGCCCTACGCAGTAGATTTACCTATGACTCTGTCACTCATGGAGTTTGCTACAGTGAAAAATTTCACGCTAGCAAAGACGATCGAGTGGTAGTGAGAATGAGGAAATCGCTTCAGCATCTGCCGGCACAAACTCCTCTTGTTCCCACTCACAGTTTCGGGTAAGGCTTAAGTTTTTTTTTAGAATGGTAAGGATAGACGTTTAGCTTCTCTTACACAATTTTCCTCATGGGTCTGCCGTCGATCCTCACCTCTGTCGCCATTTTACGCAAGGAGCCTACGGATTTCTGTCGATCCTTCTCCGACCAGCCTTCACTTTCTTGAGAGTGACTGCAGTAGTAGAAAGATATCTACTCCCTTTGTTTCCATTGTTTCCCGAGATTTTCGAAGCTTTCTAAGGTATCTTGAGCATTTACTCGGTTCAAGAATAACGCTTTCACAAGGTACGCTATAGGCTTTCACTCCTGATGTAGTTAAATAGTGGAAGTGCTCATGATTTCGATTTTGATTTTATTTCCAAGTGATAGTTATCTCATGTTGTTGGAGGCAACCATCACGAGATAACTATCACTTGGAAATAAAAGATAAGGAACTAACAGGAAAATAAGGAAAGAATGCGAAAAATCGGGGAATCCCGCAGAAATGGGAGTGCACGGGTAATTTTCGACCACCTTGCATAGCTATGAACTTACATTAGCCAAACTGGAAACACTTTCAATTTTCTCATTCAGAGCGGTTGCACTGCTTTGAAGTTCGACCGCCACCACTTCCACTCTGCGCACCAGTTTCTGAGCCATACGAGCAATCTGTAGAAAATATGTTCTTAGAGATTTGTACGTGAGAATGAAAGCAAAAAAAGCAGGACGTTTCGTAAAAATAGAGCAGTTGTTGACTGCATAAGAACGAGGTGCTCATCAAGTTCGTAGTACGGCAGATGCTGCGCCGTTTGCTGCTACCCTAGTAGTTCAAACGGAAAAGGAGAGTTTCAGAAAAAAAACCTAACGAACTACATAGTTGACATTAGACATGACGGAGTGCTGAGAGGTTCTAAAACAATTTAAAAAAGCTTAAAGAGAGCTAACTACAGTGAAAACCAAACCTTTTCCACAGGATCCAGTGCAAGTCGTAGCAAGGCCACCCAAGTTCTTTCTAACGGTTCTTTGAAGTTTTTACTTTCTAGGTATGCTAGCTGCTTGTTGGCGCGTTCTCTAAATTAACACTAAAATACGTTCCAGCCTCAAAACTGGAAGGGAAATTAAGGACGACCAACTACGTTAAAAAACTGCAACTTACCTGAAAGCAATATCGCTTTCACAAGGGCCAGAATACGTACACACCACGGGCAAGACTTGGCTGATAGAATTCGACAATGAATTCCTATCCATTGGATCCGTCATAGTAACAACCTGAAAAACGGGCTGTCAGATAAATTCGAGACATGTTAATGTCTAATTTCTTGTTTTGCTCTACTTTAACAGTTCTACCAAAGGTAAAAAGTTATTTTCAACTTTTTAGCACTACCAGCACGTTGTCCTCATTTTCTAAATAACTGTTTGATTTACATGCATTACGAAAGAATATTGCAGATTGAAGAAAACACATTTCCGACAAATGAACACTACACTTGCTAGTTATCCATGATGGATGATAACGAAGTCGAAGGCTTTTCGTTGTACGTTCTAAGCTCTATCAAGAACGAATGCAGCTGTTTTTATCAAAAGCATGAAAAAAGACTTCATGGAGAGAAACAATGCAGAATACCTCTTCGATGCCCATGACCGAATCAGACGTTCTTTGTCGCCCTCTGTACATAGACGACTTTCTCCCCACTGATCTGAAGACGTAACTATAAAATGAAAGTGGTAACTTTACACTACCCTAATTGGATAGAGGATGATGCAGTGAAAAGGAATCAGTTACAACAGTGCAAAAATTTGAATTCTCCACTTCGCTTCTCCATAAAGTACTTGTCATAATCGTGTTGGTCTTGTTAGACAAATATTCGTGTTCGAGATTTCACTGGAATTTGGGTTTTGAGGGACCTGTAACTCATCTATAACTCATATCCAACAGCGAAACAGCGCGAAACACACGAAATTCACGAAATAAGAGGAATGTTGCCCGTGCGACTAAGCGTGCTCCGTTTGACACTCATGGATCCCGCCACGCGAAGGTCACACTCGCTTGTACCGCGGCCTACGCACTGAACAATACCAAACAAATCCTATTACAGAGATTTTCCCAGTACTAATATTAAATAAACTTTCACCGTTGTTCCAATCCCGCGGCTGACATTGATTTCTGCGCCCTCCATCTTATGAGTACTGTTGTTCAAAGCGACACGAAAAATAGCTTCGATAGGTGTTGTAGGTCAGTCTTGTTCATCTCACTCTTTTTCAGTGAAAAAAAAAGTCCTCCACATGTGACTCTGAGCTTCGCATTGCTTTACGCTTCCTAGACTATTGGGAGACATCCACTTCTGTAACTCATTCAATGATTTTGAGAGAAAACCGTTGAATAATTATAAGAAGCGATAAGGGGTGTTCACACTTTTGGCAAAAAAAAGTGAGGAAGTTTACGTCGCCGAATACATCAACGGCGATGCCGGCGCGATGTCGTCGGTCTATGCCTAACCATAGGCAACTATTGCCGCGGCAAAAGTATGAAAGTCCCTATGATGCACACTGGAACTTTTCCGGTTGCTTTCTGCAGTTCCATTAATCTGCACATCTGCATGTAGCAGATGACTTAAGCAGATAACCAGCTCACAAAATTACTAACTTACGTCTGTAAAGGTGACCGGCCATTTGAATCGCTATTCCCAAGAGTGGCTGCGACATCAATCACGTTGTGCTCAAATTGGTCTTCGTGAACATCTGCGACTAATTCGATCCCAAGTGTCTCGGTCAGATCCCACAATAACTTGGCGAATCGTTGTTCGAAATCAATGATATACCACTTAACAGAAAATTCGTTGAATCACAAACAAACAGAAATCAAAACTTGTAGTCAATGAACGTAAAAGGGTGCAAAGAGTGAGTGCGTGATCGTTCCTCACTTGTAAAGCTATCAAAAGCTCCTCTCGCACAAGAACAGAACCATCCTTTGTACACTTATTGCATAAGTCATCACAGATTTCCTGGTCGATCTAGAAACAGCTAACATTGATAAAGCAGGAATCGGGAGAGCTACCGTTTTCGCTCGAAGAAAAACAAGCAGAAAAATAGAAAAATGAAATTTCCAAAAAAAAAATTGTTCTTGGTTCCCTCAAATGTTATTTCGACTCCTGTAAATTAAATTTAGATGATTCGAAATTACTGGGATGTTGCAAAATCGATGTCGGATTTTTGAACTTCGAACTTTGGACTGATACGCTGGAGAGAAAATTGATGTCTCAGTCGCAAATTCGGTATTCATTTAGAAGCTTATTTCTTCCTCTTTCTGCCCTTTGATTTGCATTCGGACATATCCACTTTTATTAGCTTTCTAGTAGGTGAATCAAAGTGTAGTCGTTGTCAAAAATTCGTCTCAAACTGTACGATGGATAGGAATTCGGTAACCAACGTATGCGGAAGGGAATGTCAAGTAAAATCATAGCGCAATGTTGGTCCAAGTTCAACCCAGTTTTGGAGACAAATGTCTCAGAGTTTTAGACTAAAATTGAGTGACGTCAACGTCGTTCCGGAGGCACCGGTGGCAACTTTCACCCGAGAAAGTACATATTCAATGTCTCGAAGGTAACTTTCAGGTTAATTATTTTCTTATTTTTTCTTATTTCCATTGAAGCGATAGTCACGGTGAAAAAATTGGGCAAGTGAATTCTCCTCGAATTATCCCCTTGTGTTTTACGACAGCACAAGACCACACTTCGCAATCAAGACGGAAGAAGAAGCAAATGGAAATCGAGACAAGCCCTTATATGTCTCATTCATTGGGCTGTTTCCCTAGAGATAACCTCAAATTCATGTGGTTGGACCCATCTCGGAGAGGAAAAGCAGGTCTTGAAAATGCCTCTGCTCACGACGCTTTTGCAGATTTTGCTGGCTCCAAAAAGCTTGGCTCCATATCCGTGGAACCAAAATTTGGCTTAAAGATGGCGAAGATGTGCTCATTCAAATAACACCTTAATCGGGTGAAAAGCTTCAGTTTTGGCCAAGCTCAAAAGATTTGAGTGAAACAAGGAGAGAATTAACTTTTCCGATATCAATCTTCTTCTCGCAAACTTCTAAAGAATATTAAAGATGTAAGACAATTCAACCAAATCCGACAAATGACAACTTACTGTTGAAGCATGTTCATTGGTTTCAGAGCGATTCTTGACAAGACAACCAAGAGCATATACAGCTGCAGCACGAACTTCTGGAGCATTATCATCCAACTCTTTCAGAACCTGAAGTGGCACATGTTGCGTAACTTCAGATGGACATGTGGGAACATCTCGCACAGTCTCAAGTTGAACGAAAGGGAAAACAGCTATCAAACCCAGTTACTAAATATATTCAAGAAGGTAAAGCAGACAGAGGATTAAAAGAGTTAATACGAATTTTTAGCTATATTATAATGTAATTCCAAAACGAAACTATATTGTTCGTCGATCTTTCTCTAGTTTTAATTTTAATGACACTTTCAGACAAAGACGCCACTACTCTACCCATAACAAGACCAAATGAGGGGATCCAAGAGGTGCTAAGAACATTTTTCGTACTAACTACCCAGATTAGTCAAATGGATCTACTATGCGCAGCAAGCTGTTTTATACAAAAACTAACAGTGACAATGATACATGTATAGTGCTGTAGACTGAGATAGAAGGATCTCCGCAGCGCTGGTGCTCACTATCTCTAGTAAGAGGATCATTGATTAACAGGTTAGACATAACTGCGTATCACGGTCGAACGTTGTCTTCAGTCATCTCTAACATGTCGACCCTTGATCATCTTGCTGGAAATAACGACGTGGAGGATTCTAAGCGTCGCGGAGATCCTTCCCTTCTGAACTACAGGACTGTAGTGTAATGGAAGTGGACATTCTGAAACCCAATCCACCCACAAGTGTGCATCAATTACAAGTTTGAGAAAAGCAACGAGTCATAAAGGAAGAATCTCTGCCTCTGCTGGCTTCCAATGAAAGATCATGGAGATCACAAAACTCGGTGAGAACACATCCTTCATGTTTTGCCACTTCTTTTGAAGAATTGATGCTGTTTGAAGAATTACTGAATGAAAAAGCACTTACATACCTTTGCATACGCTACTAATCGCACCGCTTGCCAACGAGCTGGATCATAGTCTGCCCAGAGACGACCCAGCCCAATCAATATCCACAGCTTCAGCAGTCGACAATCCTTTGCTTGATTCTCACTAAGAAGCTCGGTGCAGAGATTGACATATCCTTTCTTTGTCAAGTTCTCTTGAGCTATCCTAATAAAGAAATAGATAAATGGAAATACGGGGAAAATGTAAAATCATGTGGAAAATGTGCTAATGTCTGCATGAGTATCAGGAAATATTATTAGGTCGTCAAGTATGAAATGTCTGATTTTATGAGCGGGTCAGTCTGAGTCTCCGAAGGTTTACTGGATAACTTCTCATCTTTCTTTTCATTATGAAGTTACATCCTCCCTTTTTCAAAATCACTTCCTTGACTTTTGATCAATTTTCAAATTTTTGCTACAAAGCATTTTTTGTAGAAGTGCTCAAAGACGAAAAATCGTGTCAATTTGGAACATAGGTTCCATTTTCCAGCCAGTAGAGCAGAGAAACCTGGAAAAGTCAGGAGAGTGCTACGGAACGTTTAGTTAGTAAAAGCACTGTACAGTGTTTGTTTGGGAGGTTCTGCTCAGGTGATATGAAGCTGCAAAGTGAGCCTTATGATGGACCTCGATAAGCATGAAGCCGCAGCCGAAGCGGATAGGAGGCAAACTAGGTCAGCATAAGCAGCAAGGTGTGATCTTTATAATCCAATAATACTTAGGTATTCAGGACAATACGACAATTAAAATAGGTTCGGTAAACGAAATTTTACCAGTTTGACCCTCAGAAATGGGTGCCAATTCTTGACCATTTTTCACAAATCCATGCTGCTCAAGCCAGAGGAGCAGGGGTGAGGATCCACCTGCCACTCATTCTCCTGGCCAAACCTTGCTCTAATCGACCACCACTCCTTTCCGGGATAAGCTCACTTCTTGCTGGAAAAAAATTCAATTTTCATCATGATGTCGGAAACGCTCTTCGCCACTTGATTGCCTCTAGATTTCCACGTTTCTAATCTGTTGGTGCAACCAAGCCATCATTAAGTAGATAAGGCCATGCCGATAGTGCAGGAGCATACCTGCGTATCTTATACCACATCCTGCTTTAGAAACAAGACTCAAAATCTTCTCATTCAAGATCAGACATTTCATACTTGACGACCTAATGCATTTACCCTGTCTTGAATGACCTGTGGAATGGTTGTAAATGGGAACAACAGTTCTTCCTAGCACAGTGACTACAACAGAAGAGGCCCAGCTCTCAGTGGACAGATACTCTATTCAGGTTATTGAGACAACTCAGTATAGAAAAAGGAACAAGCTATTTAAGAATTACTATAGAGTATGTCTACGCTGCTGTGATCCTGTGTGAACCCGAATAAATTGATGCAAGGCCACTGATCGGGCAATTATCTATTATACCAAGCAAAAAGTAGTGAACTAAATCAGGTCCGCTGGTACTCGTGATCATAATCCTCATAATCATATCATAATCCTAGAGGTACCTAAGAACACAACTTCCATCTTATGCGTGCCATATGTGCACAAATGCTTTCCTTCAAAACTAAAGTGCCGGTCAACCAGTTTTGGATTACAGAATACCCCACATCTACTACGACGCGCGCACCGCCTGTGCGGTACGTATCGGTCCTCTTCATTAGTGATGTTTTGCTTACGTTATCCACCGCTTTTTCTTCTGTGTTTATTTCCATTCGAATGAATACATAATCAAAACATCATTACTGGCAATCGAAGCACACAATCACTCTGTTGCGCCGCACTACCTATAGTCCTCCTGCGCAAGAAGAAAGTTTTCGAGCGCGCTGAGCCTGCAGCGCGTGCGCGGCGCAGCCCGCTGGTAATAGCGGTCCGGCGTCCTCGATCAGCTGTTCGGGACACCTTTCGTCAGATATTCTCAGTTAAGCGCTTTTCGTCGATTTTCTCTTTTAGTTGGAGTACTTTTGAGTGTTGAGGCCTGAGGCTGACCGATATTGATCGGACGGCCCCGCATTCTTCGTTTTTTTGCACGCGCTGCAGGCCCGGCGCGCTCGAAAACTTTCTACCGATTGCGCAGAAGGACTATATGTGAGCGGTATAGGAGGTGCGGCGAGGCAGACCAACCGAGCGCTATTCTATGATGCAATGATGATTGACCAGCATTATATTCACAGCCTTTTAATCTGCATAGAGCAAAGGGTCAATTAACCAAAAAATAGCATGTGAGAATAAAAAATAGATTCTTGCCTTCAGACGCAAAATGATGGAATCCGAATGAGTGAACATGTCAAGAGATAAACATTTTTGAAGTTTCCAGGGGTATCTCCAAATTGCATCTGTTAATAAGAGCCAAGAAGGCGAAACAAACAATCACTGAATCGCCAGTGACCACCTTTTACAGATATAAACAAACACCTGTAGTTGTTGTGAAACAGAGTAGCTAGCACAAAAGCTACAACGATCTTCTGCCGTGGTAAAGTGTCGGGATCATTTAGAATCGCTACGAAAAAATGGTACCTAAATAAGTCTGATCAGCATAATATTCGAGTGGAACGAATAATGTGAAGCCATTTTTTTTTCAAAAACCTTAACCAAACTAGTAGAGAAATATCCCTGTCACGAAATTTTCCCATTTACATAGTAGAACCATTACCGGAGTTGAACAGGTTTAGAACGAGCAGTGGATTCTAGACGAGCTGGTTCATCACCATTTTCTTTAAAGAGCTCGGACTGAACACTCGGATCAACAGCTAAGATCTGTAAAATAGGATTTTAGCAAGATTATGAGCTACCATGAAGACCGTAGTTCAGCTTTTTTGGGATCACATAAGAATTCAAGGAATACGGGAGAGGTTGCACAAGAGGCAACAGGTAGAGGGAAAGTGGGGGGTGGGGGGGAGGGGGGGGGGGGGAGGGGAGGCGATAAGAAAGGTTCCTGTGCAGCCCAAACCATAAAAGAAGTAACCCGTCGAGATCTTCGACCCTGACTCAAAGTGCCAAAGAAAGCCCGAGCGTGAACACAGCTGCCTTGCGCGGACGCAGCAGCCTTGCTTGCGTTAGCCTACTCACGTCCAGTCAGCTGCAACTTCTGAGTGGAGGGACCCATAAATGACAAGGGAAGTACGATTAGACGCGCCTGGAACAATACTCCGATTTCATAAATTTCTTGCGTGCTTTGTGCTATTTAAAAGATGTGAGTTATAGGTCCTCAAAACCTCAAAACCCAGCAAAATCTTCTTGTTCGTGTGTGTTGTTTATTGTTTCTGCCAACCAACCCCACTGTTAGCGTTGAGTTCCTAACAATAACGTTGACCCACATGATGGCTAGTTGTCACCTTGAAGAAGAAGAAATTTGAAAAGAAAGTCCAGAAGTGGCGGTAACCTTTTCCGACAAATTGATGATACCCGGGAAGTTTCAACTAACAAAAATCAAATCAGGTGGGGCATCGTGTGGAACCCTGGTAGCCCAAACTTTATTTAAAGACAGTGGGTCAACTCGTTTCATAGGGTGTGGATGTCGGCATACTCTAGACCTACTCGTCACGCTGATTCCAATGATGTACCTCATAGCGCATAAAAGTGACGGAAACCCATTTTCGGAGGGTATGCGCAGCTCATGGACCACTTGGGCGGAGCGGTCAGTGACTGTTCTGGCTGCCCGCCACGGCTGCAGCGCTGGCCAACACATCTCAACGTGTCCGATCGATACGATCAACGGTTTCACGTATGTACTCGGCTCGACAAGCTGTTCCAAACCCCTTCCCGATAAACTTAAAAAACGGGTTTCGAGGTAGTTCCGTAACATTTTATGTACATCGCTGGATTAAGCAAATCGAGATGATTAAGGATCCGCCAGAACCTCAAACAAGAAAACGAGGTGACACGCTTTAACAAGAGTTCAGTGAAAGTCATGGAAGGTTGCATAAGCCGGGAGGTATAGGACACTCCAAATGTACGCAGACAAGGGTCGGGACCGCGGCGCGGCTCTCTTGGGCAGAGACGCAGGCGCTCAGCAGGCAGAGCGCCCGTGTCTCTGCCCGAAAGAGCCGCGCCGCGGTATCGCCCCTTGTCTGCGTACATTTGGGCCCGTATGCGTGAACATCCCCGCAGGGGAAGAGATCGGCTGTTAAGCATTGTAGCGATCCCCCAGCGGGGTTCGCGCACATCCCCTCTCTCGATCCCCGTATGCATGAAGCGACGGATCCCCTGAGGGCGGGGATGTACATCCCCTACGAAGAGTAGGGGTTCGAGAGTGGATCACTCTCAGCAATCTACTGTTTCTTCTCAGAAATTCAAGATTTTTTTTTCAGGAATTGCAAACTTTTCGAAGGCTGTCTACCCAACTTAAATGTTTTTTTTTCAATTCTTCATGTGCTCGATCCATTTTCTAGTGTCTACTATTTCCCCTTTGAATGTATCTGTTGCACCTTTCTTCTTTGTAACCAAACTTCATAATTTGAACTTAACTTTATAATTTAAGATTTATAATCAGTGTATTCCGTCTTTAATGGTATTTTTAAACTCTGTTTCAATGCTTAGGCCACGAATGTAGCTGTCCGAGAAGGATAAGCCACGCAATTGGCGCAGTAGAGTCACAAGCATCGCTACCAATGAAGTAAACCATGAAAATGTTCGAAAATGTGGGAAAAAATGAACTCACATGCTTTAAAGATCAAACTATTCCGACCCCAGCACCATTTTTACATGATATATCGATGCAGAGAACGTGATTGAACAGAGCGCGCAAACAGCACGCGCAAGGGATGCATCTCCTCCCCTCGGAATGTTTCATGCATAGCAAGGAGCCCCACTGGGGAGGGGACGGGATCGCTCCCATGAGGATGCGCATCCCCTCCCCTCCCCAGCGGGGATGTTCATGCATACGGGCCTTGGAGTTCCCTGTATACATAAATATTGCAATCAATGTAAAATGTCAACTTGGAGAGAAGAAAAAATCAAAGCTAATTTACGCTATTTTCGGTTCGTTCTGAAGTAAAAAAATACAAAAAAAAAACAATCAACCGACACATGTAAATTCACCTTCGCCCAAATGAAAGCAAGCCACGATCGCAGTTCTCTTGAAGTGCTTTGCAATAATTTGAGCACATAGGGAAAAATACCAACAGAAAGAGAGTAACCGACTGCCCACTGACCAAGGTCCAAAAAACGTGCGAGTAACTCGAGGGCTCGTTGCCGATGAGCCTAGAACGCAGGAAATGAAGCGCTCGTTGAAGAAAAAAAAATGAATTATACGATCTACCTGGCTGAGTAAAACCTGCAAGACAATAGGCAACTGTTCCGGGGACGACTGCTTATTAACTCCATACTCCAGCCAAACCTGAAAACTAGTGGAACAAAATCTACACTAATCACCCTGTTATAGCACTCAAAACTTGGCACAAACGTTGCCCTTTGAAGTTGGAGTAGGGATTAGAAGCGTGGTGCTGGTGAAAATTCGACCCTGAAGCGACCCCTCCCCCCTTGTAGACGGGAAAAATTGGACCCCTCTCAAGAACATTTACCTTTTTTACGTTTTCAGTTATTGTAATTCAACAACTTTGAAATGTCTCGGAGATATTTTTTGAATTCAATTAATTTTTAAAATTAATTTCTCACTTTACAATTTATATTTTTTATTTTTGAACTTCAAGTTTTATCAATGAAACAACCAGCCAGTTGTGGCACATGTCTATGTCGCACATCTACACACTTATAATAAGCAACTGGAGTGACGCAGAAGTCGTATCCTTGTTCAAACGATCCAGGGTTGGAGCCCCGCCGGAGACTAATTTTTGCAAAAATGGAAGAATGCATATGGAGCAGTCGGACGTCACGTATCTATGTGTGTAACAAAAACAAATTGTCAGGACCTTTTTTTGAGCTGTGAAAGTGGCGCATCAGTAGTGTTTTTCACTCAGAATTAGAATCGTACACGTGCAGATGTATGGTTGTTTGTCACGAATTTAGAAAGGGTTGTCACGCGACCTGGGGGAACGGCTTGCGTTGTTCTGCTGTCAGGAAGATTTGCGCTTTCTGAAGCACATCTTCTTGTTTTGAAAAATTTGGTTTATTAGGGTTAAATTTGGGTGGAAATTCGTTGGTAGAAAGATGGGAAATTGTCATTTTTACCAACGGTTTACCATCGGTTTACCAACGGAATAGAACTCGTCCCAAGTGACATTGAAAGCTGAAATTTTACAGGGGCACAGTGCTTGACTTCCCTATTCAGGGTCATATTCAAGGTTTTGTCAGCTTTTAAATATCCGCTGAAAAAAAGCCATGGAAAAAACTGGCTTTGGAATATTTGGCAAGTCCAAGAGTGGTGTTATCGTCTATCCGAAACGACGAGTCCGCCCACGCACGCGCGGATCGAGAGGCGGCACGGCTGGGACGGATGCAAACGTGGCGGCTTCTCGATTCCAGCGTGCGTGGGCGGACTCGTCGTTTCGGACAGACTATAATCTGAGGCGAATCACTTCATGAATACTTTGTATGAGGAAACAGCTTCAACGCATTACAACAGAGGAAGATTTGCTGTTTCTTATCACGAGGTCGTTTTTTACAGGATCTCCTAATTTTTTTTCAGCTATTGAGTGTCAACATACCTCAAATTTAACAAATTTTGCGGGTATGTCTTATGTGGTCTTATCACCATAAAAACATTTCAATTAACCAGAATCCGCGGGATTTTGCATCCTCATAAGGGCTGATTCTAGGAAACCGCCTCCACAGCTTCGGAGCAACATGTGATGTCGAGAGGTCCTAGGACACCATCCATGGAATTGCATTTCGAGCTACATGTTTGTTGTACCCTAGGAGTCGATTTACAGCCAAATAAAACGTACAAGCTTAAGAAGAAGGTGTTCACCGACGATTTTACACTTATTATTCATGGTTCAAGAAGAAAAGCATGTTGAAATGTTTGTAAAACTACCACCCTCGCGAGGAATCGAACTTAGAGCTCGCCTCGCTGAAGAAAAACGAACTTTCCTACCTTACTGTTATCATACTACCCTCTTCAGGCGACCCCCCCCCCTCCTGCTCTCCCCGAAGTGACCCCACTTGGTAAATTACCATCGCACGCTTGACCCTGTCAAGAATACGTTAAATTTTGAGGATATAAATTTCCATTAAATTTCCTCAAATAATCATCACTATGAAAAACTCAACGGAATTTATGGGCCTATGAAATGATGAACAAATAATAATTTCCAGCTTTTCAGTGATCCTACCAATACCCAAACGGTCACGAAACTACCTCAAAAGCCTTCAGCTGCTCAATAAAGAACCAGTTGTGTTGAACTTCCTGCCCATCACCAATAATACCTGATAGGTCAATGAGAGCTGAAAAAATCGCAACAACGCAATGAGTGGACACCGAGCGTGAAAAAAAGATGTGAGGCATGCAACAATTGAAACAAAAACCTACTATTCAAAGAACAGACAGAACTCTTCGACAGCAAATCCCTGCCAACCACTTGAAAATTGAGCTTAGAAGTAAGCAAATTATGAATATGATTGAGAGTTAGATCCAAAGTGTAGTCCCACGAATCCCACAGCGGATGATCAGCTGTGCTGGGTAAACATGGAGAAGACACGACGTCTGGAAGAAATATTCGTTCAAAAGAACTCGCATCTAAAGATCAGCAATGACGTACTGCAGCCATTTGCACCCATCACACGCTCAGCAAGAAGGAAACTTCGAAATAACGAAGCCAGCAAAAGATCCTAAAATTGTTGGTTATTCTAGCTTTATTTTGAAGAGACATGTTAACGCGGACCCACCTGCCTAAAAAGGCGTTGGAAATCATCTCTTGGTAAAGCGTTCCAAGCGATTGTATCTGTGATTGCCGTGAAGATCCAGTTCAATTCACCAAGAATTGTACGGCGATCATTCAGCTGACCAGGTATTTCTTCGAGTAAATTGGGCGGAAATTGATTCTTTCTGCCGGTTTTGATGAGATACCTTGAAAAACACTAAACAAATATTGGCGGTCGGATACATAGTATACTTGTGACCGAATCGAATATATTGAAGAAATGTTCGAATATTCGAATAATTCATTTATTCGGTTTTTGCAGGAGAGAGCAAATTCGAACAAATGTTCGAAGAAATGTTCGAATATTCGAATAATTCATTTATTCGGTTTTTCCAGAAGAGAGCAAATTCGAACAATTCGTTCATTCGGCAATCTTGAAATGTGGATTATTCGTACAATTCATTCATTCGGGTTTCTCAAAACATAGGTTTTTCGAATAATTCGTTCATTCGACTGAGAGAAACGGTGTTATTCGAACTTTGAACTACTATGATGTCGAGGAAGGAGAGCGTGCAGCATCGTATAACGAGGTCATGCCTTGAAGGTGCGTTGCAGTACCATCCATCTCAGGCAAATAGCCTATCATAACGTGATATGCCTCAAGGCTGACCTTTACCAGAGCAAGTTATGGAGGTTGTTTATGGCGGTAAAGCACGCCCACCAGGATAAATATAAATAAGGGGATGGGAGCATGCGCTACACTCTACAAGAACCTTATTCTCTGGAGAGGAAGTGGAAGAAGGCTTTTGAGAAATCAAAGGACAGACGAAATGGAAATTATTTTAGGCATATATATTTATATAGTCAGATCTCCTGAGATTTCTATATGTAGGCAAATATAAGGAAAATGTGGGAATTTAATACTCTCATGATGGTTAAATGCAATGTACCCGTCTTACTGGTTGCGGGTTTCCCGACTTATTGGTTGCGGGATTTTGCTGCTGTATTCGCAGTCCGGTGGTTCAGTTTTATTGCATGCTTGTATTCACATGACAATTATAAACCGACCTAGGTAGCAGTCGTACCGTGCTTTTATGCAGCACGGTATCATATCACAATAACCCAGATGCGCTGCAGGGCGCATCTGGGTAAACAATGAGCTACATAGAAAGATGACTGATACGATATAACGGCAACATGACGTATCTATGAAATACGCGTTATGCGGAGCATAACAAAATATGCCCGTCTTACTGGTTGCGGGTTTCCCGACTTACTGGTCGCGGGATATACTGCTGTATGCGCAGTTTTGGTGGTTCACTTTTATTGCATGCTTGTATTCACATGACAATTATAAAAGGACGTAGATAGCAGTCGTACCGTGCTTTTATGCAGCACGGTATCATATCACAATAACCCAGATGCGCTGCAGGGCGCATCTGTGTAAACAACAAACAACATGGAGCCGTAACTGATATGGTCTAACAGCAGCGTAATGTGAAATCTATGAACTATGGGTTATGCGGAGCATAACACTCCGGCGCGGCCCACAACAGCAAATGTGAAGGAAATTGTACGAAGATAAATAAGATGGATAGGAGAAATTGTAGATCATGGTGGTGACGTTATAGCGTTGTCCGTGGTGACCATAGAAGTTGATGTCGATGTTGATAGTCGTTGCATTCGATTGCGAAGCTCATGAAGTTGCAGTGCGATGGTTCGGCATGGTAGTTGGTTGTGTTTGTTGGTGTTTTCTGTGTTTGCACACTTTTTTGGAGTTTTTTTGGGGACTTTTATTTGGCGGTCAACTCCGATTGTGGTATTATTTCAACCCGATTTTGTCCTTTCTATCTTCAGGACAAAATTGTTGGTCCGATTATGAGGACTGTTCGGCTTATTTGCCCTGACACTGTTTTTATTCAGTGTAAAATTCCAAGTCTCAAGGTTTGTGTGCGTTGAGACGGGAAGGGTTTTTCCAGGCCTCAGTGGAGGCGGAAAGTATGGCTTATTTTAGCCGATGCACCAAAAATATGCCCGTCTTACTGGTTGCGGGTTTCCCGACTTACTGGTCGCGGGATATACTGCTGTATGCGCAGTTTTGGTGGTTCACTTTTATTGCATGCTTGTATTCACATGACAATTATAAAAGGACGTAGATAGCAGTCGTACCGTGCTTTTATGCAGCACGGTATCATATCACAATAACCCAGATGCGCTGCAGGGCGCATCTGTGTAAACAACAAACAACATGGAGCCGTAACTGATATGGTCTAACAGCAGCGTAATGTGAAATCTATGAACTATGGGTTATGCGGAGCATAACATGCAATGCCAATAAAATTTGAAAAAAAGACCGAATGTTCGAATCGAATATATTCATTCATTTGGTCTCCCGGAATACCCTTTATTCGAACTATTCATTCATTCGGGAAGCCAAAAATACTTGATATTCGAATAAATCGTTCATTCGCATATTGCGAAAACTGCGATATTCGAATTATTCATATTTCGAAAGATTGAAATTGGGCAATATTCGAATAATTCGGAAGTTCGAATAATTGAAAAATCATTGAATATTCCCAAGTATAATACATAGGAGAGGGGGGGGGGAGTGATACAAAATGGAGACTCCATCAAAAAAGAAAGAACGTGGAAGTACAAAAATATTTTTCCTTTAATTAACCAAAGATTTAGAAGACTGGCAATTGATGTTACAAAAGAAAAGGAAAATGTGAAATTTGAAATGAGCTAATGAAAATTCTTGTTTATCACAGACTGCTTCACATGCACTGTAAAAATACAAAAAAAAAAGATTATGAAGACAGGAGAGGAAACAGAGCATAAAAAAGTAATAATACTGAGAAATATGTCCTGCCGGAATTCAGTAACTTGCAAACATGAAAATGCACAATTTTGACATTGCCGTAATTGATATGACGGATCTGATCAGACCATATAACTTGGATACCACTAGGCATAATCATGAAAATACCTTCCATGCGGATGTGTTTACTAAACTCGAAAATGTTTCATTTAGAAATTCCCCATTCTTTGAAAACCCTTAGCCACTCTAAAACCCTATGCTCCTGTTGCCTTCTTCCCACCACCAGTTCTAATTCACCTAACGCTTAAAATTCAATAGTTGAGTGAGTCTACCCACTGGATAGCGCAAACAAGAAGAGTTGACAAGCATGACTTCGAAGTTCTAAAAAATATTATTTCAATCGTTGAGATATTATCGAATATGAAATTGCAATTATTAATACGGTAATATATAGCTTTATGGAGCCTACGTATCAGTTTTACGGTTTAGAATTCGTTCGTTTTTCTTTCTTTTCTTACATGGATGTCCTTAGTCCTGAGAATTTTCTTCTTCCTTTTTTTTAATGGACCTTTGTGACGCTTCGCCTTCTGCAAGCGTAACAAACCTATACCTATAAATGTTTTAGAAAAATTCACCAGAGAATACTCGTGTGAATAGGTGTAGTTAAACAGGACGTGAATAGATCAGCAGGAAGGTCAGCATTCGTCGGCAGCCTTTCGTCTTCACGGCAAGCAGCAAGATGAATACATTCCTGCAGAAGTACGTGGGTAGAGAATAGATATGAACATAGCAATTGAACCAATTGAACAAAATCGCACCCGAAATTTCGGCCGTCGCTGAAACTTTAGGGATTCCGCCTGTTGATCTGCGGTCATATGGGAATTTATCCTAGCTCCTGATATTGACGTCGATGCTACTGCTTCCTGGTGTGCAAGCAACTTTTTGTGCCAATCGCTATAATGCAATCGCTCAGTCAGTGAACATAAATTTTCGACGCATATCATCGGTAAGCCACTTACTCCTCGTGGTCTTTAGCGAACCGCATGAACCAGTTCACAATAGTTTCTGCGGATGAACAGTCCCATACATAAATAGAGGGGAACTCCATGCATAGTTGCAGATCATATAGTGAGAGTGGGATGTACTAAAAATAAAACAGGAGAGGAGGGAATGTGTATGACCCATGAATTGCTGCAACATAACGTAGAAAACCTGTGTAAAGTTCTTGTTGAAGACCCAAATTTCACCATTTTGGGTTGGCCTCGGAACACCATGCCCGTTATAATGGAACAAAACCCGCTCATCTTTGGCGTTGCGTCTCATACTCATACAAAGTTTTCTCACATCATCCCCAGTAGGATCAATGACCGATTTGTACCTGCATGACAATGTGAACATTGAAAACAGAAAGAATACTGAAGAAATAGGAATAAGATTAGTACAACGGTAAATCTCTACGAGCATTAAAGTAGTGCATACCTTGCACGTGGCTGCCATCGCTCATAGCTCTTCTGTAGAGAAGTGGCAATCTTGTACGCTGCTTTTTGTGGACTACAACTGTACGGGTCAATCCATGCTTCCAATCGAGCACGTGCCGTCGGCTTCGGCACAGAATCGGGCGGATCAACTCCTACAGTAGAAATAAGTCCAACTCGTACAGTTAAAAACGGTCACACCTAAAAGGAAGAGCGAAAATGGACAATGAAATAAAACTAGAGTCGTTTACACACCTATGTGCAGACACAGTACAAGTGCTACAGATACTGTTTTCATCCGCTCCTTGCTATAGCGTCTCCTGAAAAACCATAGATAACAATGTAGATGCCATCCACATTTTGTTAGTCACACATCGATGAAAGAAACTCTTACCAAATGTCGCGCTCCTCACCATCTTCTTTTATGCCCAGTATATCCTCTACATGGCGCGCTTCTTGGAAGTAACGTGTAATCAATTTATCATTTTTCTAAAAATGGAAATGATAACAGTATGTAATATCAAAGCGATTTCTCCTGAAACCACATACCTCCAGGATTTCCATTTCGCTATGAACCTTCGATTTCATAGTTGACATTATGAAAGCCAAGACGACTGCAAACAAAACACAGTTTCAGCATCTGGATATTATAATAAGAATGGGAAGAAATCATACGAACATGAGGAATAGTTCGGCTCTACTCTACACATCGTTTCGTCACAATGAAGGATGATTTTTCACTGCCAACAAATGTAAAAGTTCAGGTCTTAACTATGTTTTTAAGTGTAAAAAATGCCCACAGCCTAGCAAACGCTGTCCTTTCATAATTGCTGTTCCAGAAAAAAGCATCCTTTTCATTAGCAGTCATTGTGTCGGCAGTTATAACTACTGAGACTGCTCCACAAATACCCCAAGGAGAGTTACGAGTGCGAAAAGTCCAAGTGCGTGGAACTAATGCTGTTAGCAGAAAGTCTTATATTAAATGACCGCGTAGATTATGAGGAGCTTCTACAAGATAAAGTTTATTCCGTGTGGAAGCAATAGCGTCGGCGGAATGAATGGTGGCGAATCGCACGTTTCGTGCCCTATAGCTCTAATCATAATCCGTTCACTCCTGCGTCTGAGCTGCGTCAGGGTGGCGATTGGGGCTATCGTACATCATTTATGTAGACACACGTGCGTTGATGGCATGCATTGTGTTCATGTTCACAGTGCCCTATAGCTGTAATCACAATCAGCCCCGGAAACGCCTTATACAGGAGTTCTACAGCTTTTGGTTTGAAGTGGTTCCGAAGTAAACGATCACAGTGCTGTGAAGCGATGTCCACTTAAACTTGAAGGCTGTGTTCCACCTTATTTCCGTTTCGGAATGCTCACAGGGTTGAGATCGCCACAAAACACTGATCACATTCATTTACATATGGGAGACTCCAGTGGTCCGTGCCCACTCTCATGCGCCACACCATAACATCTTGGCAATCTGACTGTCCCGCTTCCGCATATTCACTTATGTTACCACCCTCGTTCTGTAGCGATCCTGTGGTGTGGCGCGTGCGCGGAGGTTTGCACAACTCATAAATGATTTCGGAAAAAAGGTGGTGGATGTATCGAACTCGAAGATACAGTGTCCAAAACGGGGAACTTTGCAGAGAACTGTGTACACCACTGTGATGTGGTGAGCGCCCCTGACGACTGCAGTTATGTGAGAACCTCGAAAATGAAAATGATTTTAAAGGCAGTGTCTCAGCTCATTGACCGCGTTCGAGATCTCCACGTCGACCGAACATATGCCAGCCGCTGAGCCAAAGATGTACTTTAAGTTTCGTGAAAACGTCGAAAACCCCACAAGTTACGGGTTTCTTTGGCCGAGAATTTTGAAATTCTCGGCCAGTGGACGAGTGGCTTCATTCCGCAGCAGGAGCTAGTTGAGGGTGCGGCATGTTTTTCCGACACGGCAGTACTTGATCAGCTGATATTAGCCACTGCTTAGAAGTTCATTTTTATGCGCAACCTTTACTTATCAGCTCCGCCTTTGCTAGCTTCCTAGCAAGGAAACTCGTCCGCCGCAATATTGAATTTGGCCTTCAAAATAGGGGTTTTTAACCGTTTTTCAAATTTCGAGCACATTATTGGAATCAGCTCGTTGAGTGGGACCAGTTCCATTGATATCTCGATCCCCATTATGAGGTAAGACACTGCCTTTAGGCTTCGTCATCAACGGCTACATCTCGCTGGATTCCCATCCAAACGGAAGGGTGCCATAGTAGCAAGCAAAATCGACGTATTGATACTAGTACGTATTGGAAAATATCACAAAAAATAAGTGCGTGACTAGCTAGTTCGCTGAATATGTCGAAATCGCTCTTAGTGCTTATGAATGCATCAGGCTACTGCGATAACAGTAGCGAATAGCTAATGTGAAGTATGAGCATACACAGACGTTGAAGTCTTCACTATAAAGTGCACAATATTTTTTTTTTGATTTTTTCCTATTTCTTAGCACATGCACTTGCCTCATAGGTTTTGGGACCAATAATCCCGCTCCGAAGCGCTCAAAATATCGAAAAAGAGAATTATCAAGGGTGCTGCTCTAATATTATTACTAATACTGTGTGAGAAACCGGTTGATTCATGTAGAATCGACAGCAGAAATAAGCATTCTGTCGCGCAAGAATTCCCGTGTTGTGTACGCCCCTTTAAAAGTATCGAGTCACCTCCGCAGTTCTTAGTTCTTCATTTCAGAAGACACCCAACGGTAAGATCATAAATATATGACGGTTAGGCAGACGTCTCCTAATAATGTCAAGAACTGAAATGAAATGCAAAAAAAAAATCACGAGTCGGCACGCTGAACAGCGGCGGAAGGGTTGCTGTTCCTAACAGTCCTGAATAATGCCAAATAGTACCGGCATGAATAAGAACTAGCGATGGAGTGCCCAGCGTGAATTTGCCTTTAAACGCCTGTGAAATCCACAAGTGGTTATGTTCACAACAAATTACTAGATGGCATTTCCAATTATGAATACATACGTGAACTTCATAGAATGAGAGGGAACTTCCCCCCAGTGCTGGCGAAGCTACAACAGTGTACCTTCACTTCCTAACCCCGAAATGTACGCAACACACCTCACCCTATCTTTTCCAACATTCTGCACCACCAACTACATACATGTCCTATAACCTGCCTACGAAATACGCAGCACCCAACTTCCAGTTCGGCTTCCCTGTACATGCGCTGAAACCTCCACTAAAACCTCACAGGTAGCAAATGTAAACATCGATGGAACCCAGCGGAAATCCCGAAAAAGGAAATGATCACTACCACGAAGGAGTTTCAAAACTCTCAACAGTCATCTCAAAATAATCTCACTCTGTCACGAAAGCCGTAGTAAGACTTTCAGGAACTGCCTGTTGACACTGTTCACTAACCACGATAAACAACTCCTGACCATACACTATCACCGCACTGTTACTTCGGATTTCCATCAACAAAACCAGAATACGCGTAATAACAATTTATCAAAACAACAAAGTAATCAACAATTTACTCGGCTGGAATCTCAATTTCACCACTGGCGATCTGCTCAATGATATCATGAGGGTGCTGTCCATCAATGGTGCAACCGACTGATTGGGCAGTTCCTGAAGAGAACATTTAGCAGCAGTTCTTTCATCTACGACAATCTCACTTAAGCATACCTAGAATTTCCTTGACGGTTCCTTCTAGCTTCCTCGCCATAGATCGTGGCCTCATAATCCTAGCAATCTTGATGATCGAGTCCAGGGTAAGATCACCATTGTGCTTCACTGAATGGATAAAATTGAAGACGCGAACATCGCTTACACTGGGAATAAAGGAACTCACTAAAATTACACCCCGGTGCGTTACCAGTCTATGCAAAAACAAGAGACTGGGGGATGAGAGCATGTGGACTCTCGACCCTCGGCCAAAGGTGCGTACCGTTCTTAACCTTCTTGCGATCGCGTGGAGGTTCCTTGAGTTCCTTCACAAGCAGGGATGCTGCGGAGGGGACGACATCGATCTTCGCGACACGGTTCTGGATGGTGAGCTTGCAGGTTACTTTGAGTCCCTTCCAGTCCTGGGTGGCCTTAGCGATGTCATCACCAACTTTCTTCGGGGAAAGACCCAGAGGTCCGACTTTTGGAGCAAGAGCGGAAGTGGCTCCTACTTCCCCACCCACACAACGCAGGTACACTGAAACGAATCAGATGCATTCAAGTCAACTCACCAGCTACAAAAAGACTACTCGGTGGACAAAGCATGTTACCCACAGCACAAAAATCGAATCAATCATGAAGTGTAACTCCTACCAATCTTAATCTCAGTAGGGTCGAACTTGGGCGGCATTCTGACTGGAGTTGCCTACCGACGATGGCAGAACTTGGAGTGAATCCGACGTCCAAAATTCAAGTGACGAAACAGCGCGTGCGGCCGGGTGCGTATCGCCGCGCTCGCCAGTCGACGCGCCCCTGAGGGAGCGCGCGCGATTCGAACGCGCAATAAGCACGAATTCCAGCCGCCGAATTTCAAATCTACAATCAGTTTTCAAATGAATCCTTTGAAGCTCCTACTCAGAGGACTTGAAAACCGTTTTTTGCATGAGATTGGAAGATGCAGATCCCATGATTAAGACACACGTGCTCATGCAAAACACGGTTTTTTTTAAACCAATAGTTCTATGCCGGCAATAGCAATCCATGCAAAACCCATGGACACCCATGGATATGCATAGGTTTTTCATAGATTTCGTACGTTCTGTATCGAATTTGCATCGGATTTTTGGCGACGCATGGGTTCTGCATGGGTATGTATGGGCTTTGCAGGGGTATGCGTAGGTTTTGCATGGATTTGACCATTGGTGGTGTAGAACTATTGATTAAATGACTGCATGTCTTAATCGTGGGATTTGCATCTTTCAGTCCCATGCAAAACACCGTTTTTAAGTTCATTGAGTAGATTGGCTAAAAATTGAAGTGTCCTGCTCTCAGAGCTCCTACAAAGCTATGCTTCAGGTGTTACACGCCATTGGTACCGCTTTGACAGCTTTCCCACCCATGACTGGTTTCGAATCTTGAAGGCAGTATCCGCGATGATTTCCATGTCTGAGATGGTGATTTGGAATCTGAGCAGTAGTTTAGATAATATTGCAGAAACTGCACCACCGTATTTGATAGCGTTAGAACATTTAAAAGAAGGTGAATGCTTACCCATCTTATTTTGGAGCGAGTTATAGCACGACATCGATCAGGCGTTTTGTTTGCCACCGACATCCTTCTCGTGATAAAATTTCCCATATGGACTTGCTAAATCATCCTGTCGTGTTTCACTCTAACGGCTCTACTCGGCCTTTAAATTACCGAATTATTCGTGCTCATCATAGTTTGTGCCATAGCAGAGCAGCTAAATAAATATCAAGAGCCCAGAGGCGGAATTCCGGCGTGGATCCGTCCACCCGCATTTGGCCAGAAGATGCTGATTTCACTAGGAAAACGGTAGTGTCATGCAAAATGTGCAAAATGACATGGACAGTCGCGTTCAGCACCTCACATATCCCTCCCCCGTATGCACAGTTTGAGAAAGTTCGGTGAGGTACTATGTCTAGGCTACATATACTGTAATCCTACTAAAATGGGGTTACTGTACGAAATGGATTCTATTTTAGTGTCCAGCACCTAAAATAACCCTAAAATAACCGCCCCCCCCCCCTCCCCTCTGTGCAGCCAATTTCTTTTTTTTCTGAAAATTCTGGCCACATTTGGCCGCCTTTCAAAGGCCGCCCAAGTGTGGCCTCTTTCCGTGGCCGTTCAACACATCGAACGACCCCTATTTGCTAAAATTGAGAGATTTCTATGAGATACAGTACGTGCAGGATACGTCCCGTAACCCTACAACAAACGAAAGAAGGTGTCGGCGGCCAAATCTGGCCGTCCAAAGGTGGCTGGCCGCGACTACGCCGGAAATCGATCTTAGATTGCCATAGATGCACCGTTTAACATTCTCAAATACCTTAAGTTTTATGTGATGTCCTATGGTTGTGCAGAATTGGATTCCGCTTACTCTATGAAATCAAATTTTGCCTCCCAGAATTATTCAGCCGGAAGATATCTACAGAAGTTAGCTTAATCCAACCATCGTATTCGATTAGATCTGCCTCGATCTATCACAGTTTCCCTACGTAGCTCAAGATCGATTCTGGTAGGATGGGCAGGTTTTGCGCAACGTCTCTTGACAAAACGAATATCGAAGGTCAGCTCTAGCTGCAATTCGACTTATGCGATTGTGAGCCCATGAAGCTCGGTTGAAGCGATCTGCAAATTGTGAGTTCGTTTTGAAAGTGCGGATGCCGTAACTATGGCGCTGTTGGGGTTAGCAGTGCAGTCGCTCCAACAAGTACCCGGGATCAGTTCATCGTCTTCAGTGAGTTTTCTCCTTCGCTTGCTTCCTCCTATTGTTCTTTCGTAGAGGTTAGAACAAATATAGAGGGAAACAAGCGATAAAACTCACGGAAGACATCGGAATCAGCTGTTGTACGGATGAGTGCGGATGCCGTAACTATCAGCGCTGTTGGGGTTAGCAGTGCAGTCGCTCCAACAAGTACCCGGGATCAGTTCATCGTCTTCAGTGAGTTTTCTCCTTCGCTTGCTTCCTCCTATTGTTCTTTCGTAGAGGTTAGAACAAATATAGAGGGAAACAAGCGATAAAACTCACGGAAGACATCGGAATCAGCTGTTGTACGGATCGCGACGAGTACTCCAACCTTCAGCGCCGCTGTTACGGCACCCACGCTTTCAAAACGAACCGACTGTACATATAGTCTATCCGAAACGACGAGTCCGCCCACGCACGCGGGGATAGAGAGGCGGCGCGGCTGGGGCGGATGCAGTTGGCTGCCACGTCGTCCACGTCATAGCCAAAACACTAGTCAGTACCATGAAGATAACGATCAAACGTGATACGCAGATCAGGGATGATGACGTGGAGCGCTGGCAAACGTGGCAGCTTCTCGATCCTCGCGTGCGTGGTCGGAGTCGTCGTTTCGGACAGACTATACTAGTACGCACGAGGAACATACCCATTCAGTATGAATTGCAACCCCATAGGTTCTGCCAAGATTCCTTTCCACAGCCCCAACTTAAGACTCACGATTTGGGTTCCTCGCGACGACCGTCGTGGATGCTGCTTCTAGAGTCGAAGTTCTTAAAATTTTCTTTCCCACTATGTATACATTGAGCGTAGATGGCGGTGCGTTTTTCGCGGAATCAAGGACGCTGCGGCACGACTGCACCGCTCCCACTAGAATCCTCTCCGCGACTATAAACCTACAGGGTTTTCTCGTTTCTAGTTTTTCTAGTTAGTCAGTTTTCGCGGCCCAGCCGCGTGCTTCCCACTTCCGCAAAAAACACACAGCCATCTACGCTTACTGTAAATAAATATCAAATCAAATATAAATTCAAAATTTTCAGCGCAGTTTCGTGATATCAATGGGAGAGCAAAATGGTGATTCTGTCCGAGGACTGGATCGAACGCAAGGCGATTTCGTGGGTTACTAGTTGGATATTTGTTTTTATGAGTCATTTCGTTATTTACTTTCCAATTCTGAAAGAAGAAGACCCTTTCTATAGCAGTTGCTTTGGCGAAAAGGGTCAAGCGTACGATGGTATTTTGCCAAGGGGGTCGCCTCGGGCGTCGCCTGAAGAGGGTGGTATGGTAACAGCAAGGTAGGAGATAGGAAAACTTCAACATGGTTTTTCTTCTAGTACCACGAATAACAAGCGTAAAATCGTTGGCGATTTTCTTCTTAAGCTTGGGCGTTTCATTTGGCTGTAAATGGACTTCTAAGGTCCAATAAATATGTAGCTCAAAATGCGATTTCGCGGATAGTGTCCTAGGATCTCTCGACATCACATGGTGCTCCGAAGCTAAGGAGGCGGTTTCTTTTTTTTTCCGCATTCAAAGTAACCATGAAGTGATTCGCCTCAGATTAACACCACACTCTTGAACTTGCCAAAAATCAGCTTTTGTGAGTGCCATTGGCAGTCACCAGTTCTGTATCCGGCTGATTGATCTCAGACCAGTCCCACCTCTTTGTTCGCCTCCTTGTGGCGTCACCCCGTGCGATCGCCGCAACGCTTACAGAAGCTGTATGCGCAAGATTTTCGCAAAAAAAAAAAGAAATTTGGAGTACAGTGCCACAGAAGCGAAGAGGGATGTTTCGATGCTGTTTTAACACGTTCGATTGAATTTGAAAACTTGTACTTCTTTCTGGGAGTATAGAATGAATTTGAAAACTTCTATTTTTTTTCAAACTTCGGAATAACAAAGTTTTTGTCTGAGGAAAAGTGCCTATTATTGCTTAGATCAATGCTTAACTGCAGGTTAGCTACTTTTACAACTTTTCTGTTACCTTTTTGGATCTCAGCTGTGCCTCTATGCAAAATATTTGGTGACCCACGATGGCTCATTAATGCATCTGAGGTGCGAAAACCCTCTCGGAGATATAATTAATATCTCTGTGGCTAGCCGTAGGGAAAATACAAGATGGAAGTATATCGGTGGAGGTATCATTATGCTACGAAAATGTGTTAACGCAAATATTGATCCGAGAAAATGTTTATTCAAGACTTCCAAAGTTAAAGCTAGAGAAGCCATTATCCGTAAGAGGGTCATAAACAGGGTCAAGCGTCTGTTGGGAATTTCCCATGAGGGGGTTGTATGGGAGGGGAGGGGGTCGTATTGGAAAGGTGTGAGTGGGGTTCGTAGAGGGGTGGCTTGACCATTGAACGTAACTTCATGATTGTTCTACTAGGTGTACCCGGCTTCGCTCGGGTGTTCAATTTCTCCCGGCCATTTAAGGCTGATGCCAACATTTGTTGAACCAACAAATCCTTTCAAAATGCTCATCATTTGGTGATCAGCTCAAGTGACCTTCCTTCACCCTGCCCCCCTCCCCTTCCCTCAAAAAAAAAATGGGGTGAAGTTGCTTGACTGGTAAATAAGTTCTTATAAAGTGCTTGCCTCATCCACATTCAGCGTTTCGGAAAGTCCCAGAAGGCACGTTTTCACCTACCCGTGTGCAAGAATGTCGAAAAATCAATATAACAGATAAATCGATGTTTCGGTCAAAATAGTTGCCATATTCGTGTTCAGCGCATTGAGATACCCCAGTTGACATGTCTTCACCACCATGTGGGCAAAGATAGCTAAAAATCAAGAAAGTCAATAAATCGATAATTTGGCGCGGAATGGTTGTCATATTCGTGTTCAGCGCATTGAGGCACCCCAGTAGGAATGTTCTGTCTAGTCCCTGGTCAAGAAGAGCGAAAAATCAATAAAATCGATATAATCGATAAGCCAATCGATAATCTCAGGTGCAAGGTAGCCTATAACCTCCGCCGGCCCCCGAAGAACCTACATGCAAAATTTGGTCCCGATCGGTTCATCCTCCGCGATTTCTATTCCGAACATACAAACATACAAACATACAAACACACACAAACACACACACACACACACACACACACACACACACACACACACACACACACACACACACACACACACACACACACACACACAATTTTCGCTTTTATTTATACAGATGACATGGCAAATGACGTTCCGCCCTTGCCAGCAAGAACGATCACGTCATTACGAATTAAAGCAGGACTGGTTGGCAGCGTATGAGAAAAATTGGCTTCAGCGCACCCACAGGTTCGATTCCCGGCGCATTCATGGATTTTTGCTCTCTGTTGAAGCAGCGTTTACTTCGATTTGAGAAGAAAAAGTGAGCTGAGATGTCAGATATGCTTAGTGAAGTTTACTCTTAAATTGACCCTAAGTAGGCCTAGTGGCGAGCACTACAATACCACACCACACCTCTCAGGTTTCATTACAATATTTTTCTCGATGAAAACTCATTCAGAAAATAAAAGATTCTTGCCACATTTCCCGTTGTTCTTGGATTGGCTTTATGAACGAAATATAAATTTTCCCCGCTTTCGTGGATTAATTTTAACGCTCTTGTGCAATCCGTCGCGTTTCCGGCATCGCGAACGCCGCGCGCAGCAGGATACAGAGTAGGCTGGGCAGGGAGTGGGGCTTGGTGAGATGCCGAACCGGTTGACCTTCCCCAGGCAATGCTATGAAGGTTCATCCAGCTGCCTGGGTGAGAAAGCGGTTCTTTGGTTTGAGTATTCTGCTGGAGTACTTCAGTAGTGAAGACTGCTTCGATGAAAGTCTTCCGGAGTTGTTTGTATCTCGCGCATTCAAATATGCTTTAGTAGAGAGTAGTGACCGGACTAGATCTGGTTCACAGAAAAGGACTTCTGATACCATAAACACAGCGTCGACGGTTATCTAGAAGTTGACTTTTCAAGAAGTAGAGCAAGTGGTCGACGTTGCAGTTTTCTGGCCATCACGATGTCTTCACTACCACTGTAACAACCACTCAATCTTTAGTTGTTAACTTATGTTGCTAGACGTGTAGGGATTGGAAATATCAGGTTGTTGCGAAATTAATTGCCGTTTTGGGATATGCTCACTTGAACCTTTCTCTTCTGCCCGATTTGAGCAACTTTAGCCCAGTTTATGTGACCTCCTGATAGGGCTGAGCCGACGAGATTTTCGGGTGATTATGGTTCATGACTTCAAACTCGATCACTCTTTGTCGGATGCTTGCGGTAATCTTGCAATTGTTTTGGCTTCGAATCGCCTTCCAAATGGGCAGTGAGCTATTCGGTCGCAAATTTTTCTTCCGTCGATTTTGATCCCCAAAGCAACCATGGTCGTGACCACAGGTTGTTCTCAGACGATCAAGCGTTGAGAAGAGTCGTGGAACCTAATCCGGGTCCAACCATTTGGACTTTGAGGGCAGGGATGGGGGCTCACTATACTACAGTTTCAAAACATTTGACTTCAATCGACATGACAAGAAAGGTGCGGAAGTGAACACCCCATGATCTGACAGATGACCAGCGTCTCACCCGCTGTGTCATCTTTTCTAACTTAATTTCTCGCCTCAAAAACTACCCATTTCTACACCGCGTAACAGCTATCAATGGAGCTCGGTTCCTATGCGACATAGGTGAAATACCCTGAGAATGAGTCTCACCCAACCTTCATTTTTTGGTCAACCCTGGGAGGAACCATCCCTTCTGGTAAGCACAACATAGTGACTTTAGGGGAAAATTCATTTCATGCATAGATTGCATAATATTATCAGAACGGCGTGCCAAATTTCTGAAAAAAAAATTCAGACGCGCAGAAATAGGAACCGCGCCGCGCCCCGTCTTGGGCGTAGTAGTGAACCTTTTCCAAATGTCAGGTTGCTAGGAAATAGAGGAAGATTTGCTCTTTCTAAAGGTATCCAAATTTCCCTGATTGCTTTTGAATCCACGTCAATTTTTTTTTTTACCAATTTGGGCTATTTTCGAACTTTGAGTGGATTTTTCAAGATTCATTGAAACCCTTTTCTGGATGTCAGGTTGCCAGCGTGTTCAGCTGACGATTCTGCGTCGACTGATACCTGGATGCAGGATGGATCTTCGCTGGGAAGCTCGGAATGCCGGTTGGTGAGAACGCTATAACGGGCGTTCTCATTTGCCCTTGTCTGCGTCTCTTCCATCTCTGTACTTCCTCGTTTTTGCGATGAGAATGCCCGTTATAGCGTTCTCACCAACCGGCATTCCGAGCTTCCCAGCAAAGATCCATCCTGCATCCAGGTATCAATCGACGCAGAATCGTCAGCTGAACACGCTGGCAACCTGACATCCGGAAAAGGATTTCAATGAATCCTGAAAAATCCACTCAAAGTTCGAAAATAGCCCAAACTGGTAGAAAAATTTTGACGTGGATTCAAAAGCAATCAGGGAAATTTGGATACCTTTAGAAAGAGCAAATCCTCTTCTATTTCCTAGCAACCTGAAATTTGGAAAAGGTTCACTACTGCGCCCAAGACGGGGCGCGGCGCGGTTCCTACTTCTGCGCGTCTGAATTTTTTTCAGAAATTTGGCATGCCGTTCTGATAATATTATGTAATCTATGCATGAAGTGAATTTTCCTTTAAAGTCGCTATGTTGTGCTTGTTCTCACATTAGAGTTTTGCAGACGGGTTCCGGATATTTCTGAAAATAAAATTTGAAAATTCAAAAAAATTCATTTTTTCTCGGGTCCGTTCTCATTCATAGTGCCCCTTCAGCTCCAATTTCCGAATATTTTCCAGTAGTACTGTTACTCTGCCACTACCACTTAATCATGTTTCCTCAACACTTCTCCAGTTTTTAGCAAATAATGCTGTCAAAATCGTAAAAACCACGAATGCTCAGGTCGACGCCTTGAGCTAAGTGATATTAAGTTACGTGCCCCCCCCCCGGTCGTCGACGCCCCTGGCGTTGAGTGACCTTCACTCAGCCATCTACGATTTCTCTCGCCAACCTTCACATGGACCCGTTCTCACAACTATTCCACCTATGCTATGCGATAAGAAGAAACGCGGATTCGTTTCGGTAGACACTTCCTCCCATCTCCAACTTTTTATAAATCAAGTCTTCGCACTAGGAAGTTTGTGTCAGGAGTGTGGTGATGCTGTAAGAGTGTGATCCAGTACAGTCTTCTCCAACCTAGTCATGCACTAACATCAGAGTCCTGGTATTGTAATTTCGAGTTGATACCAGCAAATCTGCTATAGATGTGGTCGGCAGTGGCGAACAAAAACTGATTTCCCCCTTTTCCAAAGTAACGTTAAGCCTCACTCTCCAAAATTCACACGACAAAACTGATGTAGTAAGGCATCAAGGCTCTCACTCATTGACCTCATTCCTCAGACCATTACCCCACTGTACGTCTTTTTTCTGAGCTCCAGATACAATCTGGCGACAGCAGCAGATTGCTGATCTGGAGCATGCTGAACTCGCCTTCCAAAAGTTTGCGGATCCTTGTGATCTCGGTTTTAGTAGTGGAGGCATGCAGTCCTCGTAGAATTGTCAGGGAGGATCTACTGACTTGAACGGTTGCTGAAGCGATGAAAAAATTGTGTTTGAGCCGAGTTAAAACACTTTGAACTGGTATGTCCACTTCGGCAATTAATTTCGCAACAACCTAATAGTATCACACCAGTACCTGATGGTCGTACCACCACGAATCAAAAATTGCCACTAATTCAATTGAGAATTCAGAAAACAGTAATCATAGATGTATTGCAGCGTGGAGAGCACCACGTTGCTTTTCATACGTCGCATATATTCTAATTTATTAGTCGCAGGGATTTCTAGGTTCTCGACACTTTAAAACGCCTTCGGAAATGCGACCAGCGCGATACTCGAAGGTAAATGGATGGTATCGCCGAAGACTCCAAAACCTGTTTGTCTATCTTGGCAGTACTTACCGTTGCGAGTTGGAATAAGCGAGCCCTGCTTCTAAATTAAAGGGGTGGCGGCTCGCAGTGTTAGCTGGGTCGCCACGAGTGGGCGGAGTTGGACGAGTTTTCCCCGCAGCCGTTTTTTCATTGTAGGTTTAATGGCAAGTCAGAGCATGCTCTTACCGTATCCCTCGCTCAGTTTCCGCCGTGATTTTGCAGCCACACAATCCGTCCATCTTCTCGAAAAGGACTATACTTCCTTTCCCATGTCCGCGGAAAACGCACCGCCATTGACGTTCACTATATGCAACCCAACGGAAAGATCAAATGTAATATCTGGAAGTTTCATCCTTAGTTTGCGGAGGATCCAACACCGCGCGTTGGGCATTGGGAGTGGGGCTATGGCCAAACAGATACGGACAGAATAGCACGCGTTGTGGCTGAGAACTGCTTCTACACAACTGTCTCTGTCTTGTACTTAAAACTCTCGCTTAACTTCTTGATTTATTCAGCGCACCTTCCCTCCTTCTCGATGCTCGTTTACCCTAACTGCCCTGATTTTGTTTTAGATCTATGAACGTGTACTACTCAGTGAAGAGGGAGAACCAATCTACCTCGAAGATGATGACTATGCAGAGGTATTCCGTGAGGAGGAGTACATACAACTTGAAGATGGGACGTTTGTGCAAGCTGAACAACACGCGGTAGCTCCGCAGGTGATGCCTCTCTCTGACCGGCCAACACTTCTTAAGCCACCAACTTGTTTTTGATATCTTGAGTTTCATAATCGCCGTATCACCTTTTTGTACCACTAGCATTCGTCTACACAGCATATTGCTGTAAGCTTTCCATACAGAAATTAAAAAAAAACGTAAGATAAATAG